>JACEFZ010011419.1:0-268473 GCA_014155875.1 Cepaea nemoralis
TTTATTTGTATATACGCTTTTCACATCTGTGCAATTAGCGTCTTGGCTATTCACATATATGCTTGTTACATCTGTGCTATATACATCTGAATATTTTACATCTGCGTTACGTACAGATGCGCTATTTGCACATGCGCTATTTACATCTGCTATATTTATATATGCGTTGTTCACATATACGCTATTTACATCTGTGCTTTTCGCATCTGTGGTTTTTGCATATGTCCTATTTACATGTGTGCTGTTCACGTATGCTCTATTTATATCTGTGATGTTTTCATATGTGTTATTCACATATGCAATATGTACATCTATGCTATTAATATATCTACTATTTATTTATATTATGGATCATGGTTGGTGTACATAATATAAATGACTTACGTTATGTTGATGACACCGTCTTGATAGCAACAAGTCAGAACGATCTAAGGAAATGATAGACACAGCGGTTGTAGAAAGTAAACAAGTGGACCTTAGTTTGAATAATAGAAAGACAAAAGTCATGGTGATATCAAAGAAATAAATTGTGCATAACTGTGTTATTAAAGTACAGGACGTTATTTTGGGGCACGTGCAGAAATTCAGATATCTAGGCATATGTATAACATCAGATTGAAGATGCAACACTGAGATAAATAACAGAATAAGACCAGCAAAATGAAGAACGTTTTGTGCAATAGGTCATTGAAAGTTAGATAAAAAGTTCCTGAATAGTACATAGAACAAGTTTTAACACACGGTTGCGAATCGTAGACAATTAGTAAACAGGCGGAAAAATATCCACGGAGCCGTGGAGCTGTGGGTTTTTAGACGAATGCTTAAAATTTATTGGACAGCCAAAATTAGTAATCTGGATGTTTTAAGGGAAGCTAAGTCACAAAAAACTTATCACAAACAACAGACAGAAGCAGTCCTCATCTTTTGGCCACGTTATGAGAACACACAACTGGGGCATGTTGTGACAACTGGAAAGATTTGCGGAAAGAGAGATAGAGGAGACAGTGTGAGAAGATTATTGACTGTCTTGTGTCATGACAGGGAGATGCATGATCGCCCACGCCAGCCGGAAGGCACTGAATGAAGATGATGATGATGTTGATGATGTACATATGCGCTATTTACATTTGTGCTACTTAGATATTTACTATTTACATCTATGTTAGTTAAGAAACCAAGAAAACGGACATGATTGATCCTGTAAGTGACATAGATAAAGAATTATACGACATTGTCAACTTCGTGAGTATCACAGGCGCCATTTCTCTCTTCGGTGTTGCGGCAAACATCATCAACATCTTGGTGTTCTACAAGCAGGGGTTCAGCAGTACTGTCAACATTAGCTTGCTGGGACTCGCCCTGTCTGACCTATGCAGTCTCACATCCATGCTGTGGTATGGTGTGTGTGAGAACCCATTGTTCGTCAACTCTGACATCAGCTTCTATCCTCTGGACATACAGTATCTGACAGCAGGGATACCTCACAGCTGCTTTGTTCGGATCACATCCTGGATTACCGTCTTCATAGCAGCTGAACGGTGCTTGTGTATAACATTTCCCCTGAAAATAAAGCAAATAATTACCCCAAAGAGAACTGTAATAATAATTCTTTCCATATACATGGGGATTTTTGCTACGCTTGTCCCAGAGTATGCAACATCATACTTTGACTGGAAGTTCATCGAAAGCAAAAACAAGACTCTTCTGGGCATAGTTTTTACTAGCGACCGCAAGGATGTTGAGGGTCTTGTGTACTTCCTCTATTCAACTCTAGGGTTCGGATCTTTCATTGCAGTCATTGCGTTCACGGTCATTCTTGTGGTTCAACTCAATCGGAAGTCGAAGTGGAGAATGAAGGCAACCATTGACAGACATCAATCTGAGTCAGTCTCTAACCGCGATAGAAAAATAATGTCCATGGTCGTCATGATCGCCACAGTTCTGATCGTCTGCTACTCACCAGGCGTGGCTGTCTCCATGGTTACAGTATTTCAACCCGAATTCTACATTTTTGTAAATATTTTTTTTGTTTGCTGGTCGTTCGTTGTTATCTTCGAGACCCTCAACTCAAGTGTTAATATCTTCTTTTATTACCACATGAGCATGAAATATCGGGAAACTTTTCACCATATCTTTGGCTGTAACACAGATATTCAAGCCACGAATACATAAACACAGATACGCACAGTTGCACAAGATGTCAGACTAACAATGTCTCTACGGCGTGGACTGCTTCTTTAGATGACTGGGCTGTGTCATGTAGCAACGATGTTTCCTCTTCGGGATTTCTGCCTTCTGATGTTTGCTTGCTGGTAACGATCGTCGGCAAGGTACTGCCATGTTGAATATATACTGTATGCCAGTTGTGTTGTTGAATATAATTTAGACTGGTGTAGTAAAGATTTGAAGACAAGGACACACGTGTAATGACCAGTCCGTTATGACCAGTTCTCAGTACCTAGACTCGTCACCGCAATCAATCAGGTGCAGTCGCCACAATGAAGGTTGGCTGCAATGTATCTCCAACACTGTCTCTCGCTCTGACTGTATATCCTGTCAGCCTGATATTCGTCCATCTCTTGATGCTATTTTCCCACTTGTATCGATGTCTACCTCTTGCTCGTTTGCCGGCAACCTTGCCCTACAGAATGGTTTTATAAGATTATGATGTCTTTTAACGTGGCTGAAACATTTCACTTGCCTCATTTTTATTTCTCTCATCAACTCTCTCTCCATTCCCAGTTTTTCTAGAATCTCTGTAATTGATTGCTTTTGTTTCCATGAAATACGATATAATCGTCTGTGTATCCACATCGCTAGGCCCTAATATCGAGAGTTCTACAGACCCATATCATAGTTTCTAATGCAGGGTATTGAAGTCATAGTGAGAGTTGTATAAACCCATATCATAGTTTCTAATGCAGGGTATTTAAGTCATAGTGAGAGATGTATAGATCCATATCATAGTTTCTAATGGAGGGTATTGATGTCATAGTGAGAGATGTATAGATCCATACAAGAGTTTCTAATGCAGGGTATTGAAGTCATAGTGAGAGTTGTATAAATCCATATCATAGTTTCTAATGCAGGGTGTTGATGTCATAGTGAGAGATGTATAGATCCATATCATAGTTTCTAATGGAGGGTATTGATGTCATAGTGAGAGATGTATAGATCCATATCATAGTTTCTAATGGAGGGTATTGATGTCATAGTGAGAGATGTATAGATCCATACAAGAGTTTCTAATGCAGGGTGTTGATGTCATAGTGAGAGTTGTATAAATCCATATCATAGTTTCTAATGCAGGGTGTTGATGTCATAGTGAGAGATGTATAGATCCATATCATAGTTTCTAATTCAGGGTCTTGAAGTCATTGTGAGAGATGTATAAATCCATAAAAGAGTTTCTAATGCAGGGTGTTGAAGTCATAGTGAGAGTTGTATAAATCCATATCATAGTTTCTAATGCATGGTATTTAAGTCATTGTGAGAGATGTATAGATCCATATCATAGTTTCTAATGGAGGGTATTGATGTCATAGTGAGAGTGAGAGATGTATAAATCCATATCATAGTTTCTAATGGAGGGTATTGATGTCATAGTGAGAGTGAGAGATGTATAAATCCATATCATAGTTTCTAATGCAGGGTGTTGAAGTCATAGTGAGAGATGTATAGATCCATACAAGAGTTTCTAATGGAGGGTATTGAAGTCATAGTGAGAGTGAGAGATGTATAGATCCATATCATAGTTTCTAATGGAGGGTATTGATGTCATAGTGAGAGTGAGAGATGTATAGATCCATACAAGAGTTTCTAATGCAGGGTATTGAAGTCATAGTGAGAGTTGTATAAATCCATATCATAGTTTCTAATGCAGGGTGTTGATGTCATAGTGAGAGATGTATAGATCCATATCATAGTTTCTAATTCAGGGTCTTGAAGTCATTGTGAGAGATGTATAAATCCATAAAAGAGTTTCTAATGGAGGGTATTGATGTCATAGTGAGAGTGAGAGATGTATAAATCCATATCATAGTTTCTAATGCAGGGTGTTGAAGTCATAGTGAGAGATGTATAGATCCATACAAGAGTTTCTAATGGAGGGTATTGAAGTCATAGTGAGAGTGAGAGATGTATAGATCCATATCATAGTTTCTAATGGAGGGTATTGATGTCATAGTGAGAGTGAGAGATGTATAGATCCATACAAGAGTTTCTAATGCAGGGTATTGAAGTCATAGTGAGAGTTGTATAAATCCATATCATAGTTTCTAATGCAGGGTGTTGATGTCATAGTGAGAGATGTATAGATCCATATCATAGTTTCTAATGGAGGGTATTGAAGTCATAGTGAGAGTGAGAGATGTATAAATCCATATCATAGTTTCTAATGGAGGGTATTGATGTCATAGTGAGAGTTGTATAAATCCATATCATAGTTTCTAATGGAGGGTGTTGATGTCATAGTGAGAGATGTATAGATCCATATCATAGTTTCTAATGGAGGGTATTGAAGTCATAGTGAGAGTGAGAGATGTATAAATCCATATCATAGTTTCTAATGGAGGGTATTGATGTCATAGTGAGAGATGTATAGATCCATACAAGAGTTTCTAATGCAGGGTATTGAAGTCATAGTGAGAGTTGTATAGATCCATACAAGAGTTTCTAATGCAGGGTATTGAAGTCATAGTGAGAGTTGTATAAATCCATATCATAGTTTCTAATGCAGGGTGTTGATGTCATTGTGAGAGATGTATAGATCCATATCATAGTTTCTAATGGAGGGTATTGAAGTCATTGTGAGAGATGTATAGATCCATACAAGAGTTTCTAATGCAGGGTATTGAAGTCATAGTGAGAGTTGTATAAATCCATATCATAGTTTCTAATGGAGGGTATTGATGTCATAGTGAGAGTGAGAGATGTATAGATCCATATCATAGTTTCTAATGGAGGGTATTGATGTCATAGTGAGAGTGAGAGATGTATAGATCCATACAAGAGTTTCTAATGCAGGGTATTGATGTCATAGTGAGAGTGAGAGATGTATAAATCCATATCATAGTTTCTAATGCAGGGTCTTGATGTCATAGTGAGAGATGTATAGATCCATACAAGAGCTTCTAATGCAGGGTCTTGATGTCATAGTGAGAGATGTATAGATCCATACAAGAGTTTCTAATGCAGGGTATTTAAGTCATTGTGAGAGTTGTATAGATCCATATCATTGTTTCTAATGCAGGGTATTGAAGTCATAGTGAGAGATGTATAAATCCATATCATAGTTTCTAATGGAGGGTATTGATGTCATAGTGAGAGTGAGAGATGTATAGATCCATACAAGAGTTTCTAATGCAGGGTATTGAAGTCATAGTGAGAGTTGTATAAATCCATATCATAGTTTCTAATGGAGGGTATTGATGTCATAGTGAGAGTGAGAGATGTATAGATCCATATCATAGTTTCTAATGGAGGGTATTGATGTCATAGTGAGAGTGAGAGATGTATAGATCCATATCATAGTTTCTAATGGAGGGTATTGATGTCATAGTGAGAGATGTATAGATCCATATCATAGTTTCTAATGGAGGGTATTGATGTCATAGTGAGAGTGAGAGATGTATAGATCCATATCATAGTTTCTAATGCAGGGTCTTGATGTCATAGTGAGAGTGAGAGATGTTTAGATCCATATCATAGTTTCTAATGGAGGGTATTGAAGTCATAGTGAGAGTTGTATAAATCCATATCATAGTTTCTAATGGAGGGTATTGATGTCATAGTGAGAGTGAGAGATGTATAGATCCATATCATAGTTTCTAATGGAGGGTATTGATGTCATAGTGAGAGTGAGAGATGTATAGATCCATATCATAGTTTTCTAATGGAGGGTATTGAAGTCATAGTGAGAGTTGTATAAATCCATATCATAGTTTCTAATGGAGGGTATTGATGTCATAGTGAGAGTGAGAGATGTATAGATCCATATCATAGTTTCTAATGGAGGGTATTGAAGTCATAGTGAGAGTTGTATAAATCCATATCATAGTTTCTAATGGAGGGTATTGATGTCATAGTGAGAGTGAGAGATGTATAGATCCATATCATAGTTTCTAATGGAGGGTATTGATGTCATAGTGAGAGTGAGAGATGTATAAATCCATATCATAGTTTCTAATGGAGGGTATTGATGTCATAGTGAGAGTGAGAGATGTATAGATCCATATCATAGTTTCTAATGCAGGGTCTTGATGTCATAGTGAGAGATGTATAAATCCATATCATAGTTTCTAATGCAGGGTGTTGAAGTCATAGTGAGTGTTGTATAGATCCTTACAGGAGATGCTTGTGCAATGTTCAGGTAACATTAAGAACAGTTCTTTGGATCCACACCAGATATTCATCTGCACTGTGTTGAAGACATATAGAGAGATCCATACTAATGATTCATGTGCATTGTTTTCAATTCATAGAGGTCTATATATATTTAAAAGCTTACTGTGCAGAATGTGGAGGTCATACAGAAACTGGTATAGATTATGATCAGTGCTGCCTACTATGCAATGCTGATCTCGAGATACATCACTCGGTGTATAGATATTCCAGTCGATCGTGTAATGTTTGCTATTTCCGACATCATACCGATGATGTACTACTTAACACTGTGTTTACATTACATCACACTAATTTAACCCTGGTTGCTTACTGCTTCATTTACATTACATTATATGTGTTACTTATTACTCACTGCAGTTGCCTGCGCGGTATCGTGGGTTCCAAACCACATCGAGGCTGATTTGTAATATTGACCTGTGATCGCAAGTCTCTGGTTTCTGAGGAAAATGCAAAGAATACCATGGACAAACTGAAAAACCAACGAACAAGTGCTACAAGAAACAAATGAAGATCGTAAACTGATTAGAGTCATTAGATGTAGACAGTCAAAATATTTTGAGCATGTTATGAGAAGAAATGAATTGGAGAACTTGGTGACAACTGGCAAGATCGAAGGGAGGAGACTACAGCGAAGACCAAGCAGTAAATACCCAGATGGCTTGGCCACATGGCATGGTCGAGACAGGAACACGGAGCTGATCTATGACTCTGGTGATCGAATGAGATGGCAAAACATGACCGCCCACGCTTACGCGCATGGCACATGATGGATGGATGGATCCCAAGTCGACCCAACCTAAAATGCGTACAAGGAAATGTCCTGAAACATAAAGGCGGCTCGGTGATATTGACAACATTATAGCCTAGAGTCGATTGATATATACAAATATGGATCTAGCACTCAATGCCCCTTAAAGGTGTGTGGAAGTGTTCTATACTTCACTTACTTCATTTACTGACTACTTCGGCCTATTTGTGACAGCTGGAGTTTCGTTTTTAAAATTGTCCTGCGCTCCGATGTCTACAAAGCCTAAAATATTTACTAGAAAGTGTCATGGAAAGTACAGGCGGCCGTTTTGATATAAAAAATATCTCCCGAAGATTGTTGACTAGTTGTTAAATATATGGGGCTAGCAACAGATACCCAATAGCACAGCATGAGTGTAAAAATAATCCACGCCAACACGGTAACCCGCGGGAACATGACTTACTTACTTTGACACAACAATCCGTAGCACTGGCGAGGCTCCTAATGTGTGTATCACAAACGGCATGTGATATACGTACTAGGTTTTTCAGCTGGTTTCGCCGTTTTGAGATGTTATCCTTCATCATCTTGTTACCCTTTCGAAGAAATGATTTCATCATCTTGAGGTGTTACCCTTCCGGAGAAATGGTTTCATCATCTTGAGGTGTTACCCTTCTGGAGAATTGGTTTTATAATCTTTAGTTGTTATGCTCTAAAATTATTTGTTTCATAATCTTAAAGTAGTATTATCTGAGAAAACTGGTTTCATAACCTTGAACTTGATATCTTCTGAGATTATTGGTTTCATAACATTGAGTTGTTATCTTCTGAGATTATTGGTTTCATAACATTGAATTGTTATCTTCTAAGATTATTGGTTTCATAACATTGATTTGTTATTTTCTAAGATTATTTGTTTCATAACCTTGAGTTTTTATCTTCTGAGATTATTGATTTCGTAACTTGAGCTGTTATCTTCTTATATTATTGGTGTCGTAACCGTGAGTTGTTATCTTCTGGGAGAATTGATGTCATAAACGTGTGTTCTTACTTTCTGAGCTTATTGGTTTTTTTAACATTGGGTTGTTATCTTCTGAGATTTTTGGTATCATAATCTTAGTTGTTATCCTCTCAGATGTCGATTTTATGATCTTAAGTTATCACCCCAGAGCCCTAATTAATAGAGTCGTGTTAATGCCAACTTGCCAAATGCCAATTTACATATATTATTTCCTGTGATTCGGACATTGGGTGTAACAGTGAACGTTGATGTAGAAATAGAAAACATTAAAAGTAAATCTGTGAACATATGAATAATGTAACGATATGAATCATTGAGCAGCTTTACTAAACACAATAATTGGAAAAAGGGCATTGCGTCCTCTGTTTTTTCCGCATTTATGCTTTGTAACGCTGATCTATACTTAATGTTTTTATAGTGTTTGCAGTGGCCTAGAAATAATTGTTATAGGAGGCATAGCTACTAGAAGGAGAGGCAGTGGTCGATTAACGGGTCGGTTGACAAAGAACAATGCGGCAGGCAAAGAACATTACGGTTTGCGAAGAACATTATGGTAGGCAATGAGCATTACGGTAGGCAAAGAACATCACGGTAGGCAAAGAACAGTAAGGACATCTTTGGCATGAAACTTCACGAGACAGTGCAACTGGTGACAGTTTGAGAATCTTCCCTCAATGGCTATGATGAGGGCGAAGTTTTTTCACAACAGTTACAATGTGACGAATCACAGTACATTAAAGGTTTTACAAAAGGCTAAAGGCGAGTGGATCACCTTCATTGCGCCGGGTTTGCCCCACTTGGCTCGGCCTCTCTGCTCACGACGACATACCATCAGCTGATGGCACAAAACACGAACTCAGCAGATCCAGCAATGACGTCCGAGTGGCCCTGGGAAAACCGCACTCGCTGTATAAGCAACAGCCAAGAAACAAACATACGATCTTCAGAGCGCTAGGCGGATGGCATGACAACTTTGCCAGGGAGACCACACAGTTAAACATTCCATTGGCACCTTGCCGTCTTGACAGACGATAGTTTGTGCTTTAAAAAGGCATAATAACTTTTACCTATGGTGGTAGCGAATGTGACTGATAAGGAAATTCGCGCTGTAAATGTCGGTTCATAGTGGGTGCATGTGAACACGTGGTCATTTCCACCATCATGCACTATCTTACGTCTAACACGCTCTGTGTGTGACTTATCTGCAGTAATTTTCTCCTTTGTCTTTATTCCATTTCTGATGTTTGCCCTCCATGCAACACGTTCAGCGGCGATTTGCTCTCAATGTGCATTATCAATGCCTGAATCAATCATGTCCCGCTTACACACATCTTTGTATCGTAGTAGAGGCCGACCCTGAGATCTCTTACCCATCTGTAATTCACCAAAAAAGATGTCCTTTGGTATTCTACCATCATCCATACAGTTAAACAATGTGATGTTTTATAAACATAAAAACTAAGTAAGCTTTACTATTGTATGTAGATTTTAAAAATTATTTGTTAGCCGCAATATTAATTCTGTCACTTATGATTGTGTTCTTGCAAAACTTAGCGATTCTACTTCTCAATGTTTGTTCATTCCCTCATTACAAGAGATCGTACGTTTCACAAAAGGAGTTTATAAACTAATATTAAAAATATTGATAAACTATCTGTAGCTTTACATAGAGTCCGAGTAAAACTACAAACACTGACTAGACGAAAGGAACAAAACTAACACAAAATGCTTCAGGACGTTTCCATCAAAGTCTTTATTAACGAACATGAAAAACAAATACAAAGAAAAAAAAAACAGCAGGAAATAAACACGAGTTCTAATCTCGACATCAGAAAAGCAATCCGACATCCTCTCTCTCTCTCTCTCTCTCTCTCTCTCTCTCTCTCTCTCTCTCTCTCTCTCTCTCTCTCTCTCTCTCTCTCTCTCTCTCTCTCTCTCGCTCTATCTCTCCACTCGCACACACAGACACACACACACACGCGCACACACACACACACACACACACACACACAAACACACACATACACACACAACCACCCTTTATTTTACAAAGTGACATCCTAGACAGGTTCGTTAGGAGCGGAAATTAAGAGTAGTTAAGAGCAACATATAGTCTACATTATTGTAAAGTGAATCGAGCTTATTCACATACTGAGGCGTTGTGAACGATTGGTGCTAGTCCCATTATAGGATCAATCGGCACTTGATGGGTACATTTATCAATATCAATCGTTTATGGTTTATTTCCCGGTCAATAAAGAAGGAAACTGAAATTTATGGTACCCATTTTTATGAAGATGTGATAACCGTGGGGAAAAAAATCCGTGCGGATTGAACCTGGCTATTGCCTCGGCAGCCGAACATAGAGCTGCCGAAACGCCGTTATATTGATGTGCTGCAGCAGTGACGTTTTCGAAACGTGGATATATATAAGTACAGCACGAACATGGTGGGTGGTGAAGAAAACATGCACAATAGTCCTACAATAATGGGATTGAAGGAAACATACAGTGGGATTGAAGGAAACATACACAGCTGTACAGCAACATTGGGATTGAAGGAAACATACACAGCTGTACAGCAACATTGGGATTGAAGGAAACATACACAGGTGTACAGCAACATTGGGATTGAAGGAAACATACACAGCTGTACAGTACCATTGGGATTGAAGGAAACATACACAGCTGTACAGCACCATTGGGATTGAAGGAACATATAGTAGGATTGAAGGAAACATACACAGTAGTAAAACAACATTGGGACTGAAGGAAAGATACACAGCTGTACAGTAACTTTGGGATTGAAGGAATGATAGACAGTACTACTACAACATTGGGATTGAAAGAAACATGCGCAGCAGCGCAGCAACAGTGGGATTGAAGGATACATACACAGCTGTACAGTAACTTTGGGATTGAAGGATACATACACAGCTGTACAGTAACTTTGGGATTGAAGGATACATACACAGCTGTACAGTAACTTTGGGATTGAAGGAAACATACATAGCTGTACAGTAACTTTGGGATTGAAGGAAACATACACAGCTGTACAGTAACTTTGGGATTGAAGGAAACATACACATCTGTGCAGCAACATTGGGATTGAAAGAATGATACACAGCTGTTCAGCAACATTGGGATTGAAAGAAACATACACAGAAATACAGCAACTTTGGGTTTGAAGGAAACATACACATTTCTACAGCATCATTGGAACTGAAGGAACGATACACAGCTGTACAGCAACTTTGGGATTAAAGGAAAGATACACAGTAGTACTACAACATTGAGATTGAAGGAAACATAGAGAGCAGCACAGCAACATTGGGATTGAAGGAAACATACATAGCAGTACAGCAACATTGGGATTGAAGTAAAGATACTCAGCTGTACAGTGACTTTGGGATTGAAGGAAAGATACACAGTAGTACTACACCTTTGCGATTGAAAGAATCATACACAGCACCACAGCAACATTGGGATTCAAATAAACATACACATCTGTACAGCAACAGTGGTATTGAAGGAAACATACACATCTCTACAGCAACATTAGGATTGAAGGAAACATTCACATCTCTACAGCAACATTAGGATTGAAGGAAAGATACACAGCTGTACTACAACACAGGGATTGAAGGAAAGATATACAGCTGTACTACAACACTGGGATTGAAGGAAAGATACACAGCTGTACTACAACACTGGGATTGAAGGAAACAATCAGCTGAAATAAAGGCAGGCTATTTATGGTTCTGTGGCATATATCGACACTGGTGCTTTTAGAGGATGCGCCGGGGCGAGGGAGATATGAGGGAAAGCTTGCAGAAGTAAAAGAAAAACAGGCTGGAAGACAAATGTTGCAATGCATCGCAGATACGTAGAGCGGAGCGTGTTGGCTAACTTTTACATTGGAGATGGCACTCGATGACGATGTCATCTTGTATATTTTTGGTGGGTTACAATCTATTTGAATGTTGCAAAATATGCAACGTTTAACAAAAATTGCAATATGTTAGAAGGTGCAAAACGTATGCATACTATGTGATCACTCGCTAACTAAGTGAAGTGTCGCACGGTCTATCGTGTATCATCATTCATGATGTTACAAGGTGGTCCCCGGGAGTATTGGGTTGTGGTCTGTAGGCAATGACATACTTAAAACGCATCTATGACACATTATCAATCTAGGAGTAACATCGAGTAGTCCTGGTGTGATGTGCTGAATACTGACCTGGCTACATCCTAGTGTGTCTTCACAAATATTAAGTTCCATCACGTGGTGCAGTCTGCTGGTTTAAATATACCCATGAGCGCTCTAGAATACTCCAAAAGAACTGATTTTGATGTTAAGGAGGGCTTGTTTTCCAAACGAGTTCACATAGGACAGTAAGGCGCCTATTGATTTGCTTGTTTATTTTTTTTTTATTGCGCAGGGACGGAGTATTTATGAAGTCATCCGTGGTAATGAAGCTCGAACAGTACGACTACGAATTCTTTGGTGTTGCGTCGGGAGACAAGTCATTATGCTGACCTACCTCTGATAGACGTAATCACCGTTCTGGGCTCAGGAAACAGGACCGCCACAGCATCGGCCTTAAGTGTCGAGTTGACTGAGCGAGTAAGTGCAGTTGTTCCTACAGCGAGGTAATGTCGTCATTTGGAACCGACAGATTCAAATACGGGTGTGATAAATTTATTTGTCAAGTTGTATAATATCTAGTGTGTCCTCTAATGTCTACTTCTTCCATCTATTTCTATGAGTGTAGACCAATATTTGAGAATTTATTTAAGGGTTAAAACTAAGTCTTTCAGAGGCTTCACAATCAGCCGACCAACCAGCTAACTAATTAACAAAGCAATGAGCCACCCAAGCAACTAATCAATATACCAACCACACAATCAACCACCCATGCAACTAACTAACGTACCAACCCAAAACCAATCACGTAACTAACAAACATACCAATCAACCAACCAACTAACCAAACAACCAAACAACAAACTAATCAACGCACCAACTAACCAACATACCAACCAACCAAACCAACCAACTAACCATTCTACCAACCAAATAACAAACTAACCAACGTACCAACCAACCAACTAACCAAACAACCAAACTAACCAACTAACCATTCTACCAACCAAACAACCAACTAACTAACCAACGCACCAACCGAACAATCAATCACGCAAGCAACTAACCTACTTACCAACCAAAGACCAAATAACAAACGCACCAACCAATCAACTAACCAACCAATCAAACATCAAACTAACCAACCTACCAGCCAACCGACCAACGAATCAACATACCATGCAAGTTAAAGACCTACAATCCAAACAAACAATTAACTAATTAACCAACATATCAACCAATCAAATAACCAACCTGCCAACCAAACAACCAGCTAAACAACGTAGCAACTAACCAACTAACCAACATACCAACTAACTAACGTACCACCCGATCAAATAACTAACTCACAAACCAAGCAATAAACTAACCAACCAACAAATAACTAACGTACCAACCGACCAACTAATCAACTGACCAAAAAACAAACCAACCAAACAAATACCCAACAAAACATACACCAAAACAATCAACCAACCAAACACCCAAACAATCAACCAACCAATCAAGAAACCAGCAAACAATCAACAAACCAACCAACCAACCAAACAACGAACAATTAAACAACTAACCACCTGGTGTGTTGCAACCAATGTGATCCTTTACAACCTATAGTTTGTCGAAAAGCCCTGCATGCATCTTAAGCATAATATGTTGTCATATAATTCAGCCATAGCATATCAATCAAATACCACTAATTATGACCTACGGCACACGAATCAACCGTCAGCAACACAGTACTGCATCTAGTATGTCAAACAGATGTTTATTTCAGTCCAGAAGACACAATTTGCTGAGGTTGTTAACATGGTTGTTAAGTATTATTTGGCTTTATAGCAATTAAAACATACAACAATATACGTTAATGATAGCATTTATTTGTCTAAATCAGAAATGTGGGTCACAAAGTGTAACGTCATGACACGTAGCTATCTATATTAAATGGAGAAAACAAGGAAAGAGTTGCATAATGATGGCAATATGTCAGACATTCCCATAATCTAAATCCCGCCCGGACCAGTCAACCTCCTTAAATAACAGAATTATTATTTATGTGGGCATAATGTTATTGTTATCCACAGCCTGCATATACATTAAATATATAATTGCATGCAATTGAGGGCTGCCGTAGTTCAATGGCTAGCCCGCACGCCTGCCTGCAGACCCGGTGTTCAAGGATTCGAAACCTCAAGAAAGTGCGGATGATTTAAAACCTGGCAGTGGCATGGGGGTCGACCTAATTCAACGTAGTACAAGGGACTGTTATGGGAAGTAAAAGCGGCCGGCCATGTACCAATTATATCACTTATCGCATGCCTGTTGGTTAGAACATTTATGGTTAGCACCGTCTACCAACTGCACTTAAACGTGGGGTACTTTAGTTTATTTCTCATTGTGAGTGTAAGTGTGTGTGTGTATAGATAGATAGATAGATAGATAGATAGATAGATAGATAGATAGATAGATAGATAGACAGATAGATAGACTAGATAGACAGACTAGATCAGACAGACAGACTAGACAGACTAGACTAGACAGACAGATAGATAGACTAGATAGACTAGATAGATAGATAGACAGATAGATAGATAGATAGATAGATAGATAGATAGATAGATAGATAGATAGATAGATAGAGAGACAGACAGACAGACAGACAGACAGACAGACAGACAGACAGATAGATAGATAGATAGATAGATAGATAGATAGATAGATAGATAGATAGATAGATGGATGGATGGATGGATGGATGGATGGATGGGCGGGCGGGCGGGCGGGCGAGCGGACGGACGGACGGACGGATAGATAGACCCAAGAAGACTATTCACATGGAAGTCCCCGAACAGTGTTACCAAAAATCAGATAGATTATAACGAAGACACAAACAATAGATTGCACGATTTATTGCCTGGCATATTTCGCTGCATCTCGTCAGGTACATACTGCAGAAATCACACAACTTACGTGAAATTAACTAGATAAATCCTTCAAGTTGAAATATACACAATTTCGCACAGTAATGTCACTTATCTACCACGGTAATTTTAAGCTGACTAACATGTCTTTCTGTTTACACAATTCTGGCTTGCGTTGATAGATCATAATTGCTTCTGCAAATTTTAACAAGCGAGTATTTTGTGTTCTAAACAACACGCGAAATGCAGTGTCTCTGGACACAACATGGCGACTGGCGACAATGTGCCTGCCGATTGAAGACGCCGGGAGCTTCCGGTGTGTCGGCTCCTCGTGGCTAGCATCTCCTGTGTGTTGTATCTTGTTGACCCATTGAGGTATGTGTTCTGACACCCGTTTGTTAAGCTGTCTCTCCGTTCGACCAATGTAAACGGCCTGGCATCTACATGTGAATTGGTAAATACAATTGTTTGTGGCGTACAGAGGAACAGGCTCTTTGACTGTTGGTGTAGGAATGGGTACGGTTTTACATCTAATGACTGGAGTTGCCGCACAGAATGTTCGACCTACTGCTGTAGTAAGCCGGTCTTGTAGACGTTGCATTACGTCATCCCCTCGAAAGGTTAGCTGGATGAATACCTTGAGTTTAGGGACTGTAGTTACGTCTGCTTTGGGTTTGGGCTGTTGGCAATGGCGCTTTATAAATCCTGTGGAGTACCCATTCAGGTTTAAGACATTCTTCAGAGTTTCAAATTCCTCTGTCAGTGTGTCCTGGGTGCATATCTTTCTAGCACGGTCAAACAAGGTCCGTACTAAGCCCCGTTTGTACTGGACAGGTGTGAAGCTCTGAAAATTTAGGTATTGGCCAGTCCATGTTTCTTTGCGATACACCGATCTTTGAATTGTGCCGTCTGCTCTACGTCTCATTAGAATATCTAGGAAAGGTAACGCTTCGTTGTGTTCGTGTTCCATAGATAGAGAGATGTTTTTATGCGTCTTGTTCATTGTGGCCTGAAACGATGTTGCTTGTAGCTCGTCTGTGGTGATAATTAGTATATCGTCCACATAACGCCGGTAAAAGGCCAAGTTGTTGATGTCTGAGGATCTCTTTTCTTCTAAGTGTGCCATGAAGATGTCCGCTAGAATAGGACCAAGAGGACTCCCCATGGCCACTCCGTCAATTTGGCGGTATGACTTAGTTAGAAAATTGAATTGGATGTTGGCGGTACATAGTAGTAGTAGCCTCTCCAGAATAGGTGTTGGTATGCCTAATTTTAGTTGTTTGTCTTCAATGCGTTCCCTTATTATTTTCACTGTCTCCTCTAATGGAACGTTAGTGAATAGGGAGGCTATATCCATGGATGCCATGTGTTTGTTATTTATGTCCATAGTATCCAATAATTCCACCAGTTGGAATGTATCTCTGAGTATTTTTGGATCGAAGGACTGTCGTACTGGCTTTAACATTTCGGCTAACCATCTCGCCATTCGGTGTTGTGCAGAGTTAACCATGGACAGGATAGGTCTTAGCGGGATGCCGGGCTTGTGAAGTTTGGGTAGACCGTACATCTGAGGAGTGTGCGAGCCACGTGGTGTGAGCGTTTTTGCAGTGGCCTCACTGATGAGTCCCGCATTCACAAGTGACTGGATCTCTTTCCTCATTATAGCATCCAGGTCCTCCGACTTGTTTACTTTTTGATCTATCCTGAATTTGGATTCGTCTGACAATATTACATCCATTTTTCTCTAGTAATCTGACATGTCCATCAGTACTGTACCGCTCCCTTTGTCAGGTTTCAGTATGACGAGGGTTTTGTTAGCCTTTAACGCTTTTAAGGCAGTAAGGTGTTCGTTGGTCAGCGGACACGTCTGTTTAGAGGGTGTTGTGCGATACTGGTGTTCTAAATCTACCAGTTTGGCCTTCAGCCACCCGACCGACTCAGCAGAGGTAGGTGATAACTTGGAGACTTGATCAAACAACATTTCAAACTGTGCTTGCGACTCAACACGATTGATGTGTTTAGGCTTTATGCATAATTTTAATCCGTATGCAAGGGCCTCTGTTTCAATGTTGTTGAGTACGTATGACGATAAGTTCCTCACATACTTCTCTGGGTTGTCTAGTACTGACGTTGTTACCTTTTCAGTGCTCAGTGATTTGTTGAGGCGAGCATTCTCTGCGATTTTCACCTTGTACACTGCTTCTGTACAGAATTTAGTGAACTTCAAGTAGCCATACAAGCTCAATTCTTGGGTGACGTAGTAGGCAGAACTGTGTGTGCGCTTCAAGTTGGCCAGCTTGGACTGGGTTTCTTCTATCTGGTTTTTTGTCAGTCGTCTCAGGTTTTTTCTTGTCGGACATATTCTGTCCGGTCCTCAGAGATCTGAAATACCGGTGAGGAAATATCCCCGTCCTTAGGCATTCCTCGAGAAATCTCAATCGACAATCCTGTAGCGATATTTTACACTTCAGCTTGAGTAATCCATCTAATCGCTTCACAGTTGGTAATGGGAGGCGACGTTTGAGAAATTCAAAACAATGTTTTCCCGTAGTGAATTTGAATAACGAAGACACAAACAATAGATTGCACGATTTATTGCCTGGCATATTTCGCTGCATCTCGTCAGGTACATACTGCAGAAATCACACAACTTACGTGAAATTAACTAGATAAATCCTTCAAGTTGAAATATACACAATTTCGCACAGTAATGTCGATTGTCTACCACGGTAATTTTAAGCTGACTAACATGTCTTTCTGTTTACACAATTCTGGCTTGCGTTGATAGATCATAATTGCTTCTGCAAATTTTAACAAGCGAGTATTTTGTGTTCTAAACACAACTTGAAGCGCACACACAGTTCTGCCTACTACGTCACCCAAGAATTGAGCTTGTATGGCTACTTGAAGTTCACTAAATTCTGTACAGAAACAGTGTACAAGGTGAAAATCGCAGAGAATGCTCGCCTCAACAAATCACTGAGCACTGAAAAGGTAACAACGTCAGTACTAGACAACCCAGAGAAGTATGTGAGGAACTTATCGTCATACGTACTCAACAACATTGAAACAGAGGCCCTTGCATACGGATTAAATCTATGCATAAAGCCTAAACACATCAATCGTGTTGAGTCGCAAGCACAGTTTGAAATGTTGTTTGATCAAGTCTCCAAGTTATCACCTACCTCTGCTGAGTCGGTCGGGTGGCTGAAGGCCAAACTGGTAGATTTAGAACACCAGTATCGCACAACACCCTCTAAACAGACGTGTCCGCTGACCAACGAACACCTTACTGCCTTAAAAGCGTTAAAGGCTAACAAAACCCTCGTCATACTGAAACCTGACAAAGGGAGCGGTACAGTACTGATGGACATGTCAGATTACCAGAGAAAAATGGATGTAATATTGTCAGACGAATCCAAATTCAGGATAGATCAAAAAGTAAACAAGTCGGAGGACCTGGATGCTATAATGAGGAAAGAGATCCAGTCACTTGTGAATGCGGCCACTGCAAAAACGCTCACACCACGTGGCTCGCACACTCCTCAGATGTACGGTCTACCCAAACTTCACAAGCCCGGCATCCCGCTAAGACCTATCCTGTCCATGGTTAACTCTGCACAACACCGAATGGCGAGATGGTTAGCCGAAATGTTAAAGCCAGTACGACAGTCCTTCGATCCAAAAATACTCAGAGATACATTCCAACTGGTGGAATTATTGGATACTATGGACATAAATAACAAACACATGGCATCCATGGATATAGCCTCCCTATTCACTAACGTTCCATTAGAGGAGACAGTGAAAATAATAAGGGAACGCATTGAAGACAAACAACTAAAATTAGGCATACCAACACCTATTCTGGAGAGGCTACTACTACTATGTACCGCCAACATCCAATTCAATTTTCTAACTAAGTCATACCGCCAAATTGACGGAGTGGCCATGGGGAGTCCTCTTGGTCCTATTCTAGCGGACATCTTCATGGCACACTTAGAAGAAAAGAGATCCTCAGACATCAACAACTTGGCCTTTTACCGGCGTTATGTGGACGATATACTAATTATCACCACAGACGAGCTACAAGCAACATCGTTTCAGGCCACAATGAACAAGACGCATAAAAACATCTCTCTATCTATGGAACACGAACACAACGAAGCGTTACCGTTCCTAGATATTCTAATGAGACGTAGAGCAGACGGCACAATTCAAAGATCGGTGTATCGCAAAGAAACATGGACTGGCCAATACCTAAATTTTCAGAGCTTCACACCTGTCCAGTACAAACGGGGCTTAGTACGGACCTTGTTTGACCGTGCTAGAAAGATATGCACCCAGGACACACTGACAGAGGAATTTGAAACTCTGAAGAATGTCTTAAACCTGAATGGGTACTCCACAGGATTTATAAAGCGCCATTGCCAACAGCCCAAACCCAAAGCAGACGTAACTACAGTCCCTAAACTCAAGGTATTCATCCAGCTAACCTTTCGAGGGGATGACGTAATGCAACGTCTACAAGACCGGCTTACTACAGCAGTAGGTCGAACATTCTGTGCGGCAACTCCAGTCATTAGATGTAAAACCGTACCCATTCCTACACCAACAGTCAAAGAGCCTGTTCCTCTGTACGCCACAAACAATTGTATTTACCAATTCACATGTAGATGCCAGGCCGTTTACATTGGTCGAACGGAGAGACAGCTTAACAAACGGGTGTCAGAACACATACCTCAATGGGTCAACAAGATACAACACACAGGAGATGCTAGCCACGAGGAGCCGACACACCGGAAGCTCCCGGCGTCTTCAATCGGCAGGCACATTGTCGCCAGTCGCCATGTTGTGTCCAGAGACACTGCATTTCGCGTGTTGTTTAGAACACAAAATACTCGCTTGTTAAAATTTGCAGAAGCAATTATGATCTATCAACGCAAGCCAGAATTGTGTAAACAGAAAGACATGTTAGTCAGCTTAAAATTACCGTGGTAGATAAGTGACATTACTGTGCGAAATTGTGTATATTTCAACTTGAAGGATTTATCTAGTTAATTTCACGTAAGTTGTGTGATTTCTGCAGTATGTACCTGACGAGATGCAGCGAAATATGCCAGGCAATAAATCGTGCAATCTATTGTTTGTGTCTTCGTTATTCAAATTCACTACGGGAAAACATTGTTTTGAAGATAGATTATACTTTAATACAAAGAAGATGAAGATCAAGCATAACATCTGTAAAAAAAAACCACGAAATGGAAACTGTGATACAGATCATCAGTTATTAGAAGAAGATCTGAAATTAAAACTCAACAGGCTTCCCCGAGGACCTATGTCACTTTGTTTTGATCTCACAAAAATACCAGATGTATACAACGTAGAAGTGAGGAATCGTTTTGGGGTCTTGATGTCTGTACAAGAGGAAATGACACCTGATGAACTGGCAGTACAAGCTAGAGATATCTTGATAACAGCAGCCAAAGATTTTATTCCGAGCAGGACTAAGCAACATAAGCCATGAATTACACAATGCGCGTTAGAATTAATAAAACAACGACGGGAACTGAAAAAACGAAAGGAGACACCGATAACAGCAGGATAAAGTATAAATCTGTAACACGAGAATTAAGAAAGAACACAAGAAAGGGAGAAACTCCAATATGTACAAGATTGTTGTATTAAAATAGACCAAAATCATAAGAATGGAAAAGATTACGAAATGTACAAAGAAATGAAGTTATTGACAGGAAATCTTCAACCTCAATTAAATGATATCTGTGAAAAGTTGGGAAATACTTTAACAGAATCTAGACAAATTCTAGAAAGATGGCAGGAATACTGCAGTCGAATGTATTATATGAGTGACTGTGAGGATATGAATGATATACATGAATCAATGACAGCGGAGACAGAATCTGAATCCTCATTAGAAAACCTAATAACCTCAACCCAAAGAAATTGTGAAAATCACAACCTATATTTTCACATAGCAAAAACAAAGACAATGCATACAGATAAAACTACTATGGAGACATAAATGTATGTTAACGAGGAAAAATTGGAGGTGGCGGAAAATGTAGATAATCTTAGGTCATTGATTACCAACAATGGTGACACAATGAAAGAAATTTAATGACGACTATCAATTGCTCTTCATAGACTAAAACAAGTGAATAAATTATGGAATGGGACAGACAGAACTACATAAATTAGATTTATAAAAGCATGCATCTTTCCCATTGCATCAGACGCCTGTGAGACCTGGACGCTTGCTAAACAAACTGAACAGCGCATAAATGCCTTTGAATATAACTGTTAAAGACGGGTTCTAAGAATATCTTGGGTAAATAAAAGAACAAATGCATGCATACTTCAAGAGCTGAATATTGAAGAGAGTTGGCTATTAAAGACGATAAAACAATGAAAATTGATATATTTTGGTCACTTGAAACGTCATGAAAGTTTAGAGAGAACAATAATGGAGGGGTATATGCCTGGGAAGAGAGGAAGAGGAAGGCCAAAGAGAAGTTGGGTGCAGGATGTGGCGGATGATCTCCAGATGGGTGTATCGGACGCGGAACATCTTGCTTGTGATCGAGAAGTTTTCCGGAAGGTTGTTATGGGGGGGGGGGGGGGTGTTCTGTAAAGGACATACACCTAAATGAATGAATGAATGAATGGATGTGTGTGTGTGTGTGTTTATATGTATATATATATATGGTCTACAACAGGGGTGTCAAACTCAATCTCTCAGCGGGCCAAAACTCAAATCACACGTAAGGTTGCGGGCCGAACAGGATAAACTTTCAATAAGCTGAACATTAAAGCTTTTTTAAACATTAATGTAAATTAAAATAGAAACAAGTTTTAATAATTAAAAAAATCATTGGTATATACATTTTCACTCTTTTGTCAATTTGTCAGAGTACGATGTTTGGCATCTTTTCTTGTCTACAAGTTCGTTTATGTTGGGAGTAATGTTCTTTATCATTGAGATTCCCATGATGGACTGCAAGTGTTTATCAGTGAGACGACTTCTGTGTGATGTTTTGTTAATCTTCATCATAGAAAACAGCTGCTCACACAGATATGTGCTACCAAACATGCTCAGGGTTTGAGCCACATGTAGACGACGCCGGGGCATCTCTTCAGGAATGAAACGAGTGAACTGTGCAGGCCCCACAGTGTCGTATTCTGCCTTTGGTGTCCCATTACACTGCAGCTCTATTAACTCCATCTGCAAATTTACAGGTGCATTCTCCTCATCTTCCAGTTGGGTACACTCTCCCCTCACGGCCTCAATGTCCAACACAGTTTCATAGAACTTCCAAACCCCACCCCCTCCCACCCCTCCCCAGTTGTATAGTCCACTAAAAAGGTAATTGCGTGTCCTTTGCAGGACGACGCAGTCTGCCCCAGCATTATTTCTGCTGTTTGAGATTTCTTGGCAGGTTTGCGTTCGGAGGTTTGCAATCGTTTTCCGAGCGACCGCTACTCATGCCGCTCTGTGAGGACCAACGCAATGAAATCTTCCGCCACTGTGTTTCGAGCGCACAAAGAGAATTTGCCAATTGCCAAGTGCGTCCGTGATATCTTTGCCTATTCTATTTTTACCTTTTGCCCACATGGGCGCCTCTCCACCGCACCCCCTTCCTGCCGAGTTGTTTAGCCAATAGCTGATCTTCTGACGTTTTGACCTTTGATCCGTTGACCATACATCCGGCCCATACAATCCACTGATAGCCATCGAATTCGTGTCTGTCGTCAGTCACTCCAAGCTAGGACACAGATTCAGATAAGTACCTTTAATATTATTGTCATGTAGTGTGTTTCATGTAGTTTTGTGTTGATTTGTGTTTGACTGTTCTCTGCTGAAGAAGGCTTGGGCCGCAACGTCCAATTTGTTTCTTGTAATCGTGGTTTAGTAAAGCTTACAATCTACTTCTTGTTTTCTGGTGATCCAGAATCTACAGAGAGAGAGAGAGAGAGAGAGAGAGAGAGAGAGAGAGAGAGAGAGAGAGAGAGAGAGAGACAGAGAGAGAGAGAGAGACAGAGAGAGAGAGAGAGAGAGAGAGAGAGAGAGAGTAGGAAAGATATATATAAGGATGATAAAGCTGGATGAGAGACATAAACAAGAGGAGGGTGGATGTGAATGTTTACATATATTATATATGTTTGTATGTGTGTAGCTCTTAGACCCTTAGCATTTTGTAACATGATTGTTGATAGAATATAAAGTAATTTTCTTATGTGTTTTAACTCATGGTTCTATATTAATTTTTTCTCTCTGGTGCACATGCTTCGTACAAGACTTGGCGGGGGATTAATTATATAAAGCTGAGTCACAGAGACAATTATCATAAACATCAGAAAGAAGTAACAATCGTTGTTTGGCCACGTTATGAGAGGACAACAACTGGAAGATGTGACAACCGTAAAGATTTGCAGAAAGTGATTTAGAGTCAGACAGCGTGAGAAGATTCATCACAGCCGTGGTTCTTGGCACGGAAGGGAATCAACACACGAATTGACCCACGACGTCGGAGATTGCCATTTGTGGAGAGGCATGGTAGCCCACGCTCGCCGGCAAATCTCTGGAAGATGATGATGACTTAATTATTTGCTATTTGCGTCTGTGCTTCTTAGATCTATGTTATTTGCATATGTGCTAGTTGCAACTGCGAAGCCAAGAAACAGAAATGATTGATCCCATAAGTGACAGTGACAAAGAATTATACGACATTGTCAACTACGTGAGTATCACAGGCGCTATTTCTCTTTTCGGTGTGGCCACAAACATCATCAACATCGTGGTGTTCTACAAGCAAGGGTTCAGCAGCACTGTCAACATCAGCTTGCTGGGACTGGCCACGTCTGACCTCTGCAGTCTCATCTCCATGCTGTGGTATGGTGTGTGTGAGAACCCATTGTTTGTCAATTCTGACATTAATATCTATCCTCTGGACATACTGTATCTAACAGCAGGGATACCTCACAGCTGCTTTGCCCGGATCACATCCTGGATTACCGTTTTCGTTACAGCTGAACGGTGCTTGTGTATAACATTTCCCCTGAAAATAAAGCAAATCATCACCCCAAAGAGAACTATAATAATAATTATTTTCATCTACATGGGAATTTTTGCTACGCTTGTCCCCGAGTATGCAACATCATACTTTGACTGGAAGTTCATCGACAGCAAGAACAAGACTCTTGTGGGTATGGCTTTCACTAGCGACCGCAAGGATGTTGAGGGTCTTGTGTTCTTCCTGTATTCAGTTCTAGGATTCGGATCTTTCGTTGCGGTCATTGCGTTCACTGTGATTCTTGTGGTTCAACTCAATCGGAAGTCGAAGTGGAGAATGAAGGTAACCATTGACAGACACCAGCCTGAGTCAGTCTCTAACCGCGATAGAAAAATCATGTCCATGGTCGTCATGATCGCGACAGTTCTAATTGTCTGCTACTCACCAGGCGTGGCTGTTTCCTTGGTTACAGTATTTCAACCCGAATTCGACATTTTTGGTCACTATGTAAATATGTTTTTTGTTTGCTGGTCATTCGTTGTTATCTTCGAGACCTTCAACTCAAGTGTTAATATCTTCTTTTATTACCACATGAGCTTGAAATATAGAGAGACTTTCCACCAGATATTTGGCTGTAACCCAGCTATTCAAGCCACGAATACATAAACACAGATAAGCACTGCTGCACAAGATGTCACAGTTACTCTCACTAAACAATCTTTCTACCGCGTGGACTTCTTCTTAAGTTGACTGGTCTAGGTCAGGCAGCAACTGGTAATTATCGTCGGCAATGTACTACCATGTTGAATATACTGCAGCTGCTCTTGGTACACCCAGGATTGAGAAAGAGGAATTTAGATATGCAGAATAAGTGTCATGCATAAACGCTGCATAATGTAAGTTACCTGCCTGATTTATCCCCTTGTCAGAAATTGCTAATTAGAGGAAAGTTTGTGGATTACACTGTGTTAGCTAATTGAGCTCAACGTTCACATTTGGCGTTGTAGTGTGCTCGGGTTCACTCCCTCGATGCTCCCAACCCAACCAAGCCAACCCGCGACAAAATAATCGTTTATTCTGAATAGATTTAACGTCCCTGGATACACAAGTACACAACTAGAAATGGCTCACGAAAAGATCACAGTAACTGGTCTTGGTATCCCGAAGGGATGGGAAGGAGGATGTTATGTGGCAATGTTTAATTCTATTACTTTACTGCTGGGCAGGGCAGGTTTCCTTCATGGCAATCTCCCTTCCCTGGTTAAAACAACGAGTCCCCCCACCAATTACTGTAAGTAACATGTCATTCAATTCAGCAGCATGTCCTTTGTCAGAACCTCGCTCCCATAAAAACCTTCAGGAAAACCTCTCGATCGTAATCAAGATGTCCCGCATCCGATACACCCATCTGGAGATCATCCGCCACAATCCTGCACCCATCTTCTCTTGGGCCTTCCTCTTCCTCTCTTCCCAGGCACATATCCCTCCATTATTGTTCTCTCCAAACTTTCGTGACGTTTCAAGTGACCAAAATATTTCAATTTGTTTTGTTTTATCGTTTTTAATAGCCATCCTTCTTAAATATTCAGCTCTTGAAGTATTGATGCGTTTGTTCTTTTCTTTACCCAAGCTATTCTTAGAACTCGTCTATAACATTTATATTCAAAAGCATTTATGCGCTGCTCAGCTTGTTTAGCAAGTGTCCAGTTCTCACAGGCGTATGTTGCAATGGGAAAGATTTAAAAAAAAATTAAGTTGCATGTACTTCACAAGGCGTAGCAGTCAACCCCAGCATTTACGCTGTTCGTGATTCCTGGGCAAATTTTACGTTCAGATGTTTGCCATTGCTTTCTCAACGACCGGCTCCTATACCTTTTTCTTTTATGGGAAAGATGCATGCTCTTAAAAATCTAATTTTTGTAGTTCTGTCTGTCCCATTCCATAATTTATTCAGTTGCTTTAGTCTTTGAAGAGCAATTGATAGTCGTCGTTTAATTTCTTTCATTGTGTCACCGTTGTTGGTAATCAATGACCCAAGATATTCAAAATTGTCCACCACCTCCAATTTTTCCTCATTAACATATATTTCTTTCTCCATAGTGGTTTTATCTGTATGCATTATCTTTGTTTTTGCTATGTTAAGATACAAGTTGTGATTTTCACTATTCAATTGGGTTGAGGCTATTAGGTTTTCTATACCAGTCTGTGCTGTGGATAGCAATACTGTATCACCATCATACTGAATCTCTGGTATGTCAAGACCACCGATATTTAGGGCATCATATAGCTCCCTATTTATATCATCTCTTATATTTTTCATTATATTTTCAGCGTACAGGTTAAACACACAGGGGGACAGCACACATCCTTGACGGACTCCTTGCTTGATGTCAAACCAATCTGATGTCTCGCTATCTATTCTAACCGCTGCGTATTGGTCTAGATAGAGCAGTGGTTCTCAACCTTTTTTGGCCCATTCCCCCCTTCACCATATTTTCAGAACGCCATTCCCCCCCCCCCCTTCCTATAAAAAATGTGGCCCGTTCCCCCCTTCACCGTATTTTCAGAACGTCATTCCCCCCCCCCCCTCCCCTTTCATATTTCCTATCTAAAAATCCCCTCACCCCTACACAGTATACGTAAAAGTGGAAGGCAAATGTAATAGCATATACTAAAACAAGTATAGACATCCACATAAAACATGATTTGTGGGTCTACTTACTTTATAAAATGAATTTTAGAAGGACGAGACATACATAACTGTAAAGTATGAAGGGAAAAACTATGTCAAGTAATCGGTTCTTGCATTAACACGATCTTGAAATGGTCTTCATTCCCCCCCCCCCCCCTGGAAACCCTGAAATTCCCCCCTGGGGGGGGGGGGAATTCCCCACCGGTTGAGAACCACTGAGATAGAGCATTCTTATGAGTTGTATTACATGTGGTGGAAAGGCTATATTCTTCATGATTTCCCAAAGTTTCTGATGTTGTACACAGTGAAATGTCTTTGAATAATCCACAAAACATGAGAATGGGTTTACATCAAATTCTCTGCACTTCTCTATTATTAAACGCATATTGAGAATGTGACTCTTGTTCCTCTTCCTTGTCTAAATCCAGCTTGAACCACGTTAATTTCTTCTGCCATTTTCTTACGAAGTCTTCTCATAATGATTTTCGTCGAATTTTACTTGCATGACCGATCAGGGCAACAGTTCTATAGTTGGTGAAGTAACATGTACACATACACAATTACGTACACGTGGAAAATATTGAGACTAAACTATGTGTTAAACAGACTACTACTATGTTTATTTTCTATCAAGGTAAATCATGATGGTTTGCGATATGATGATAGTGAACTGGCGATTTCGAGACATAAGCCAGCCATTCACATATACTAGGTAGTAATGTAAAATGATAGTCATATGAAATGATGTAAACAATAATATCATTTTACATCTACAGTTACGATGAAATACGTAACTTAACATCTGACTTTATAGGAATACACGTCTCAGAATGGTATTTCGACGTGGTCAGCTGGGACTGTTTTTTTTTTTTTTTTTTGGTGCTAATGCCAGTCTTTTCTAAACCAGGTTATTCCTCGTTTCCACTGAACAGGATCATGTAACCGAGCGTTGTGGTTGAGAACTATAGATAGACGACCAAGAATGCGTAATTTCTAAGATATACACACATAAAATCATATATATACATATACTAACATACAAGTATGCACAAATAATGATGTCTGGCACGGTCTTTCATTCATATGTAACGTTTTTACTATCCCTCTCTCCTCTTCTCTCTATCTCTCTCAGTACTTTTCGGCAGCCGACCAGGTCCTGTCATTACAAATGCTGCCTTCACCTTGTCTGTCACGTCATAACAGTGTGCAGCGCAGAACAGCCACTCTGTTTCCTTAATGACGAATACCCACAGGATATCTGGATCCGAGTCTGCACAGATGGGTCAGCACAAAATGCTGTACGAAATGGAGGAGCGGGAGTGTACATAGAATACCCAAATAATACTAGGGACACAGCCAGAGTTCCAACAGGAAGGTACTGGTACATAACTATGATGCTGAAATTGAGGCAATCAAGATAGCTACAGAGAAATTACAAAATACCAACCATGGTACACAACCTGTGGTAATATTGACAGATGCAAATTCCGTAATAGAGGCGCTCCTGTCTGGGAAATTGCCAGTTCTGAGGACACTACTTTCTGAACTTAGCAGTCAGCGTAAGGTCACCATACAGTGGATACAATCCCACTGTGGAGTCCCCGGAAACGACAGAGCTGATCGCTTTGTACTATGTGTGCAATTTGGCGTCATAGATTTTTTAACGCTGAGCGTAAAGTTATACGTGTGTTTCTTCTCTTTCCTTCTGGATAATGTCTTTGTTGTATAATGAGATATTTATTGTTATGCTATCCGAAGCGATCCATCACATCCCTCCTCGAAAGATATAATTGATCCCACACTAACTGTGACTTAAAAGAATGTACAAGCTAGTTAGTTAGTTAGCTAGTTAGTTAGTTAGTTAGTTAGTTAGTTAATTAGTTAGTTAGTCGACAGATCATCCTCATTGTACATCGAACCATTTAGTCCATAAGTGTTGGGATCCCCTCCTCAGCAAATCCCGCAGCGTGTAGCGGCTAACGACACCAGTTCTGTGTTGGTTTATCAATCTTCTTTGGCTTCCTGCGTAGTGTTCTTGTTTGGCAACTACTCTTTTAATTTGCTGTTCTTGCAGTCTGGCCATGGTTGTAGATTCAGTCATCACTTGGTTCACGCAAAAGTCTTACTTCTCGTAGGGCATTCAGAATGGCAGCCTGGTCCATGGCGCGTCCGCCCTCCACCGTAGCCTCACCTGCGAGCTTGTCAGTCCGCTCATTTCCTTGTACTCCCGCATGCCCTGGCACGAAGATGAAACTAATCTTTGCCAGCCGAGACCACTCCAGAGACAGCAACTATTCTCTTCGGAGCAACCCCACCTCAATCTTCTTGATGATGTTCATTGAGTCGCTAAGGAACTAAGGAAACATGCCCTAGTGAATGTCTGCGTCTCGAGCCATGTTATTGCCTTACTTACTGCCATGACTTCCATAGTCAGGCTACTTGTAGTTTCAGTGAAAGCACAAGAGTCCTCCTTTACAATTATCCCTCCGGCCCGAGCCGTAAAGGCCCATGAGCTCCTCACATGTCGGACGACCGACCCATCTGTGTAGATGACAGCATCACCGTCTTGCGAAATTCTCGAAAATCAACGCTTGTACTTCAGTCTCCACAGCAGCCGGATTTTCTTGTCTGCATTTTCTATCTAGTTGGATACAAACTGAAAAGGATGTGCAGAAATCTGTTGGCACTTGTACCCACTCCTCGCCAGGTTCTAAGTCCTCAAGTGAACACACCTGTTGAAGAATGTCTTCGGCTTGACCCATCCACGACCGTCCTCTTTTCAACCTGCTGCCCTTTACCTTCATAATTTCACTATGCAGTGGGTGTTGTGTGTTTGCGTTAATTCTGAGGTAGGCGCGTGCTCTGCAAACTTGTATTCTGTCTTCAATGGTTGGAAAATCAAGAAGGTAGCCCATCGCCCTGTATGCTGTATCTCTTGTACATTCAAGAATAATGCGCATAGCTTCATGCTGTATCCTTTCCATCCTTTCTATCTGCTTACGGCTGAGAGTCAGGATTGCCATTGCATACTCAAATGCAAACATGACCAGCCCCTCGTACAGAAGACATAGATGGCGCTGCTCAGAGTTTGCAGCCGCCATCACCCAGCATCGCAGCCAAACCTCGCTTGGCCTTTGTTATCACCTGGTCGATGTGCTCATTATAAGCAAGACTTCGATCATACCGTATCCCCAGGTAATTCATTGCCTGCGTTCTTTCCACCGTCTAGAACACAGCTTTACAGTTGGTGTTGGAGTGTTGACAATATGATTATTAAACGAGAACCAAGTCACTGTTGCCTTTGTTGGGTTGACCATTGCCCCAGCTTCAACACACCAAGTACTTATGCGATTGAGTTCGGTTTGTAGTTCCACAGCAACCTGCTCTCAATCCTTACCCTGACGATACACTAAACTCACTGTGTAGGCGTTGAACAGTACTGGAGATAATGGTGATCCCTGTGGTAGGCCAGGATATATTGTTGTTGGTTCAAGAATGTACAAGCATTTAAGCTAAACATACACATTTACATTCAGTTAGAAATATGGAAAGGCTATGAGTTTAAACAAACTACCACTGTGTTTATTAACCTTTCAAGAACGTTCAACAGAATAGATCATCACCATCATCATCCTCTTCTACTTTTGCCGTTAAGTGTCGTGGGGATGAATAATAGGCGCTCCAGCGCCCGATGGGTGGCATTGGACAGTGTAATTCCGTGTGATTGTACGATGCCTTTGATGTCGTCAATAAAATTTTTCGTGGGCGTCCTCTTGATCTTGTCGCGGATGATCTTTGATGTAGAGTCAGTGATGGTAGATGATGGTGTTGCATTCTAATGATATAGCCAAACCATTTGATTTTCTGGCTTTCAATAAATGTGGCACAAGGTGTTAATCACACTGTCTGTCTGATAACAACATTTCTTACTCCGTCTCTGATTGTTAAGATGGCAGCTCGCCTCAGGCATCTCATCTCACAGGTATTGATTTTGTGAAGGTGTGATTTGGATAATGTCTAAGTTTGAGATTGGTAGCGTAGGGTTGGTGTGAATATGCTGTTTATTCACACCAACCTTATGCTACCAATCTCAAACTTACAATAGATGATAGGGGTAAATCAAACATGTTGCTAAAATGTTAATGACATGAGGATGATTATAATACGAGAGGAAGTCAATAAATAAGTCACAAATGGCTGTAGAACGATAACTAAATGTGACAACAACTTGAAACAAGTTGATTTTTATACATACGTTGTCCCTTTTTTATCAACATAATTTCCACCAAAATTGATGCACTTATCCCATCGTTTTATCAGTCCTCCCAAACCGGCCGCATAGAACTGAGTGCTCTGTTTTCTAAACCACTTTTTCACTTCACATTCAACTTCGGTGTCATTCGTGAAATGACAATCGATCATGCATCGTGCTGTATGCTGAACCATGTGAGCACCCTATTGCAGATGCTACTGAGGCTATCGTTACTCGCCTGCCATCTCTAATCATCTCCTCCACCCGCTGCACGGATACTTCTCTTGCAATCTCAACAGGACGACCAGATCTGATTTCATCAACAATTTTAGAGCGTCCTTGAGAAAATTATTTCTACCAACCTATGTACCGCTTTAAGGGACAAACATTTGTCAGCATAAACGGGAAGAATGTCCTTATGAATGTCCTTTGCAGGCAGTCCTTTTGCCCATAAAAAACGCACAACAGCATGTGCTCTTTGATTGTACACGCCTTAAGTAAATTCGCCATTTTGTTTATGCGCTGCGCATGCTCATGAGACACCTAGCGCCACCTGACGAACAGGAATATAAAGTTCGATGTTGCTGTCACCTAATGACGCCTGTATAAAGACACCAACTATATTTATCCTGCACTCCCACAGAACTGTGTGAGTTACTTATTGACTCACCATCCTTAGTTGATGTTTAGATACGCTGGTGGTATGTCATGAGAGAATTATATATGATCAAATGGCATTTACACCATGTAGAAAACAACCTGTAGGTAATTGATTGGCACAACTGGCGAATAAACTATGAATAGGCTCACTTTGAGACTTGTTGCACATTCAGCTTGCAGAATCCCCATTGGCCCCCTGCACGAGGATACGCCGCTCTATTATGTGAGTGGATTGCTGATTGTCCGTGGTTCCTGTCAGATCTGTAAAGATACAAACGACGATTAGTAGTATCTATCTGTCTACACATCTGATAATATATATTCACATACACGTATACAATTTAGTGTTTCTCATCTAATTTCTAATAGTCTATTCTCTCTCTCTCTCTCTCTCTTTCTCTCTCTCTCTCTCTCTCTCTCTCTCTCTCTCTCTCTCTCTCTCTCTCTCTCTCTATCTTTCCCCCCCCCCCCCATGTGTCTGTCTGATGGGCTTTTGAAGCACAAATCGGTCGAACATCAAAAGCTTCCTCTGGCTTTCCTCATGCAGACATGATCATGCATTCTAAGTGAACGGGTGACATACATTTTTTTTAAATCTCAATTGTTTCACACAAATGTTGGTAGGATTTCGAAGAGTTGGTCAAAACAATCAATATTATTTTCGACGTTCTCAACAGTCTGTTTAAGGTCAGGGATTTCTCCCGAAGTGTCAGTTTGTTTTGTGCTTCGGCCGACAGAAGGAGGAATCTCTATGTCCTTCATGTTCATGAATAGGCTACACACTCCAGTGGCTTGGATAATGTGGATTTCTCCAAATTATCAATTACAACACCAACAAAACAGTTTCCACTGTGACACCGCAAAGAGAAGAGTTGGAACAATAAGTAACTAAGAAGATTCATAAGCTTGCGATTTGAAAGAGAAAACAGAAACAAAGAACTAAAACTGGCCATAAGAACAGAAGACAAAAGATACATATTATATTGGTTTTACCTGAGTTTACAGCTAGGAATTCTTTCAGCTGTGTTTCGAATGCGGGTAAGCGGGATTACAAACCGCGTCCGTAACCCAATCGACACGGACAGGACATTTGTAAGGTGTGACGAGTAAAAAATAATAATTATGAACATCGTTAGTCTAATATATGTCTAGATACAAGTTAATTGTTGAGTGCACTGATTCAAATTTTGAGAGGGATACCAATCAGCCAGAAAGCTCGCCTACGTTTGAGTAAACTAATAGTTAGAAATAAATCATAACAAATTTATACTGCTAAGAATGTAAGTGATAATGACTTCTATCCTCGGGCAAAGCCACAATAATACCAGACTCACATATTTGAAATATTTGTTCTAGATCATATGTCTACAACCTACTCCAGACAGAAGAGATAGACACGTCCAGCAAAAAGCAGAATATACACTGACATTGAATAAAATAACACTGTCTTGACTGCCAGGTTAACATATGATCAACTAAAACGTGTGTACGACAATTCAGTGACACAGACATCCTACACACGTTAGCTCGCATGCCGGCTTCGGGCGGAAGAGCGCAATTGGGAGGATACTAGCCTTATCCTGGTGCGAGGAAATGCAACCCAAAGACAAAATAAGTCATGGCAGGGCAGACCAGGTCCTAAGCCTTGGTTGGCTGCTGGTCTAGGATCGAAGCTCGGACAGGCGGACAGTTAGAGCATTGCTTTGCTGATCCGGCAGCTTCTGCAGCTTGTCTTGTTCCAGATGTATAGGTGTTAACTTTCCTCTGGAGTGAACTAGGCAGGCCGAGAGAGGGATCATGCTGCATGGGCAACACATGGTTTCTTTAATTTAGCCCAGGCTTTGTGCCGAGAGAGGCAGGCCGAGAGAAGGATCATGCTGCATGGGCAACACATGGTTTCTTTATTTTAGCCCAGGCTTTGTGCTATGGAGAGGAAACAAAAGTCCTCGTCTACCAAGCCTGTGTCCTTAGTACTCTTCTTTATGGCAGTGAAACCTGGACAACTTACTCACGCCAAGAGAAACGTTTAAACAGCTTTCATATGCGGTGTCTGCGAAGAATACTTGGTATTAAGTGGCAAGACAAAATCACACATACTGAAGTATTGGAAAGATCAGGTTGTGTGACGGTGTATTCCATGCTCAGTCTTCGTAGACTTAGATGGATAGGACACGTTAGGAAGATGGATGATGGTAGAATACCAAAGGCCATCTTTTTTGGTGAATTACAGACGGGTAGGAGATCTCAGGGTCGGCCTCTACTACGATACAAAGATGTGTGTAAGCGGGACATGATTGATACAGGCATTGATAATGCACATTGGGAGCACGTCGCCGCTGAACGTGTTGCATGGAGGGCAACTATCAGAAATGGAATAAAGACAACGGAGAAAATGATAGCAGTTAAAGCACACACAGAGCGTGAGAGACGTAAGATGGTGCCAAATGGTGGAAATGACCATGTTTTCACATGCACCTACTGTGGGCAAACATTTGCAGCAAGAATTGGCCTTACCAGCCACACTCGCCACCGCCATGGATCGTAGTTATTAAGCCTTTTTGAAGCACAATGTACCAAACTATCGTCTGTCAAGACGGAAAGGTGCCAATGAATATCCAACACCACAGTGATATGTGGGTTCGACCCGTGGCTCGTCGCTTACTAAAGTCATGAAACGATTGGCCACCTATACCTTCTTGTTCTCAGACCTACATAATGTGATGGCTCTATCACAGCACAGACATATAGCAAGAAACTTATTCCAGACAAAACAAAACATCTGAATATAGTCATCTTAGCGGGCAAGCTAACCTAGTTGACAAGATAAGCAAAGTATGTGCTGTGATAGCATGAACTAGCATGAGTTGAGTTGAACGTTGTTTCAGCTTGGCTCGTCACTGGCCAAAGTGAGTTGACAATTGGCCACATATTCTTCCCATCTCTTAGACCATAAAAATGTGATGGCTCTATCGCATCACTTAAAAATTGTAGAATATGCTTCGGAACATTTTTGTTTACTCTAAATATAGACAGGGTGATGTCTACAGCAGCAGAAGAAGAGTATAAGTATCATACTAAATCCCTCACCACAATCAATACCATATCAGCATTGTGCACACGAGGAGGTGCAGTAGCGCGGTCGGTTCGTTTCACACTGCGGCAGTTTTTTTACATTGTTTATTTATCTGGGCGGCTAGGTCGACCCAGCCCAAAATGAATACCCGACAATGTCTTAGGCAGTAAAGGCTTCCGGTGTCTTTGACATATTGAGTAAGTCCTGTCAGTTGACTGGTTTCCCTCAGTGTGATGCAAGATGGTTTCCTTCTTTGTGACGCAAACTTGTATACAGGAAGATGTCATCTGCTGAGATAACGTAGGAACATAAAGTACAGTTCTACCCACGACCTTACAGCTAGGAATTACATGATGGTCTCATATACTGATACGCTGTGTTACCGTTGCTGGCATATTACCGTATATTCTTGACAATTAGCCGTATGTTCTTGACGGAACCACATTTTATTACATTCTGCTTCGAAAAGGGCATACTAACTACAACTCATGGCGTTAGCGAATGTGGCTGAACAGATCAATTCACGAGGTAAATATTAGTCCACATAGATACATGTGAAGACAAGGCCTGGGCTGAATTGTAGAGACCATGTGTTGCCCATGCTGCACGATCCCTCCCTCCCCCACCCCGCCCAGTTTAATCCAAAGAAAAGGTAACACAAATACAAGACAAGATGCTGAAGATGCCGGATGAGTAGAACAAAGCTCTAACTGCCAGCTTGTCGGCAACAGGTCAAGGATGGAAGCTCTGACAGATGGATAAACTATGTAAACTTTATAGAAGTATACATGCAGACAGTTGTGCTTGTTGTCCTGTATATGCACATGTGCTGGGATACAGCTTAAACAGCCTTTCTGAATGAGCATCATTTTCCGTTCAGTGCAGGTTCTTGAATGTCAAGACCTTGAAGATAGGATCACTGTGTGGACCAGCCTGTGTTTCAAGGGAGATGACTGAACATTAGACGCCGGCAGCCTACAGGACATGTCAGGTGGCCTCACACCGACAACTGCAGCCAACGCACATTCACCATCAGCGACCCCACGCTTATCCTGTGATGCAGTCACAATGTTTTAAATAAGGACATTGTTAGGCATAATTTAATTTTTATTCAATACATTGCATACATTGTAAATTAACATTGAAATATTGTGTTAATTATTTGTTAAAGTGTTAAGTTTTATTTGTCAGTGAATGTGATCTAGTCATTGAATTTAATCATGTGTCCATACCATTTAGTCAAATATTAAAAAGCAGGCGCCATCATATCGTGCCGCCAACAAGCGCTCTGCCTTGACTGGAGTCCGATTGTGTTAGGTTGAAGGTCATCGTTTGATAATCTGTGTGACCAAGTAGTTTGGCGAAGTCTCTTTTCCTACACAAGAAATTCACCTGACAGCAGTGTTTTCATAGTTTTTATTTCCAGACAAACTGTTTGTTTAATTTGACTGCTAGATGGGACTTTTTATCCGGTCTTCCCGCTTTTGATTTTGTGAAACCTAGATTTTGTTTTTAAATTGTTTTGGGCTCCGATGTCTGCAAAGCCTAAATTGTACCAGAAAATGTTCTGAGAAGTAAAGGCGACCGATGTGATATTGAATCATATCCCCGAAGAGTGTCGACAAGCCTAGAAATATATGAGGAATAAATATATGAGGGGAGGGGGGGGGGGTAGCACTATATGGCTAATACCACAAAACTGTATGTAATAAAATCCTTTAATTTGTCTATCACATAACTAATACGCCTATAATTAGCATTGGAAAGTAAGGGCCATTAATGAACAGCACAGTAAACGGGGGAGATACTAGAACAAGTAATACGCTTCCCCTGTCTTGGACATGTAGTAACAAATGATGGCAGAAATAAAACAGAATTCACCACTACTATGTGGCTCGGAAACCTGGACAGTGAACAAACAATTGGTAAACTATATACATGCCCTAGAGATGTGGATATACAGAGCAATATGTCGGACTTCATAGGGGAAAAAAATCAAATGCAGAAGTTCTAGAACAAACAGGGAAACGAAAGTTGACGAAGGAAATAATGAAAAAACTAAATCTGTCAAGTGGAATATTTCGGCAACGTTAAAAGACATAACACTTTTATAACAACTACATTGGAGGGTAAGATTGAAGGCAAGCGATTAAGAGGCAGACAGTGATACAAGAGAGAAGATATCATTAATAGTTGGATGACCAATAGTTTGACAGAATGTACAATGAAGACGAAAGGCTGTGTTGAAGATCCATTGCAGTCAACCCTCATTGTGAAGAAGGTACCTTCTTGATTGTATGCGACTAAAGGTGTAGAAGAAGATCCTTTGGATTTTGGTTTGATGTACTCCACACTGTCGAGTTAGTGCGACACGTTAATTTTCTAGTTATTATTGGGCGACGTCTCTCGTGTTTACTGCTGCGGACTGATATATTGCACAACACTTTGTGTTCACTACAAGTTAGTGGCTTGTCCTTCAAAGGAAGTCGCAATCAACCCACACATTGTTTTGGCTATTTGTGTTGTTTAAGCAATTTTACATTCAGTAGTTTGTCATTGTATTCTGAATCACCGATGCTAGAATCATTATCAAATGAGTGCAAGGCGCGCTGCATCCAACGCTCTAAAACTACGTGACGAGGCCAGTATTCTGGGAATGTGTAACTGCGTTCTCTGGCCCACAGCCACAGATGCCGGTGCTATTGATCACTTAAGCATTGCATGTCATTTGCAGGACATTGTAATCAACTCCAGTATACAATGGCTGTTTTTAATTTTCAAGGCAATGTTTGTTCAATAGTTTCCCATTAATTTCCCAAGTATGACAATCAACGCAATTTAAACTGTTCCAACTCTTTTAAGACTGATTTCAAAGCCAATATGCCGGGATTGTGTAATGCATTTGCTGCTTTAATCTACAGACACTGTCGTTGTTGTTCACTTAAAATGTATATCTCCTTTGCAGGGTGTTAAGCTCAGTAGTTTGCCATCGCATTCTGAACGAGAAGGCAACATTTAAGTCCAGCTGACCGGCGTGTTGAACGAACCGACTAAGTTTCCGTCTGTAGGAACGTTTGAGCGGGCTAACCCTCTCGGCCACTCTGATCTCCTTATTATAAATACTCAAGATTAATTATTCACCGTATTCCACTGGGTGTTGATTACTTCAGACTGACTATTTACTACTATACACTGGTTTTCTGATGCTCCACACAAGCTGCTCAATGTTTCACAAAGTCGGGTCACTACTCCACACTGGTTGACTCTTACTCCACACAAGCTGCTCAATGTTTCACAAAGTCGGGTCACTACTCCACACTGGTTGACTGTTACTCCACACAAGCTGGTCAGTGTTTCACAAAGTCGGGTCACTACTCCACACTGGTTGACTGTTACTCCACACAAGCTGCTCAATGTTTCACAAAGTCGGGTCACTACTCCACACTGGTTGACTGTTACTCCACACAAGCTGCTCAATGTTTCTCAAAGTCGGGTCACTACTCCACAATGGTTGACTGTTACTCCACACAAGCTGCTCAATGTTTCACAAAGTCGGGTCACTACTCCACACTGGTTGACTGTTACTCCACACAAGCTGCTCAATGTTTCACAAAGTCGGGTCACTACTCCACACTGGTTGACTGTTACTCCACACAAGCTGCTCAATGGTTCACAAAGTAGGGTCACTACTCCACACTGGTTGACTCTTACTCCACACAAGCTGGTCAGTGTTTCACAAAGGTTGGTCGCTAGTTAAGAGAAGAACAATGTAGGTTTGTAGAAGGCAGGGATACAGTAAATGCTGTGTATATACTGAGAACAGTAATTGAACGTGCTATATAAGTAAACAAAGATCTGTATCTGTCCATTATTGACTACATAAAGGCGTTCGATAAAGTGAGACATGTCGACATGATAAGGATGCTTGAGGATCTACTAATTGATGGAAAAGACCTTAGACGATTAAAAAACATATATTGGAAACAAACAAGCTGCCATCAGAATTGATAATAATATAGGTCAATATCAACCTATTAAAAGAGGTGTGAGACAGGTATAGGTAATGCCTCCAGATTTGTTTACCTTGTACAGTGAAAATAGTTTCAGATATATAGAAGATATGGAAGGAATCAACATTGGGGCACGATACATCAATAACATTAGATATGCAGATGATACAGTCTTGATTGCAGACAATGGACAAGACCTGCAACATTCAGTAGATGTGATTGTTGCACACAGTGAATAACTAGGGTTAGAACTAAATAGTAAGAAGACACAGATTATGGTCGTCACTGGGAAGAATGAAATACCATAATGTGATATACGAGTAAATGGGCATATTTATAAGCAAGTGAATCGATACAGTTATCCCGGAACAGTCATTACATCGGATGGGGGATGCCTTGAAGAGATTAGAACAAGAATTGCCATTGCGAAGGTAGCCTTCTTCAAGATGAAAAACATACTGACCAATAAAAACATATAAATTGAAACGAGAAAAAGAGTGTTGAAATGCTACATAGAACCTGTACTTTTATATTGATGTGAAGCGTGTACAATGAGCAGTATAGCTGAAAAACATACGACGGCTGTGAAAATGTGGTTTCTTAAGAAAATGCAAAGAATACCATGGACAGACAGAAAAACCAATGAACAAATTCTTCAAGAAACAAATGAAGAGCCATTAGACGTAGACAGTCAAAATTCTTATGTTATGAGAAGAAATTACTTGGAGAACTTGGCGACAACTGGCAAGATCGAAGAGAAGAGACCAAGGGGAAGAACGAGAAGTAAATACCTGGGTGGCTTGGCCACGTGGCATGGTCGAGACAGGAACTTGAAACTGATCCACGACTCTGGTATCAAGTGAGATAGCAAATCATGACCGCCCACGCTTATCGACATGGCACATGATGAATGGTCACTACTTCACACTGGTTGTGTTTTACTCCACACAAGTTGGTCAATGTTTCATAAAGGTTGGCCACAACTTCACACTGGTTTTCTGTTACTACACACATGGTTTTCTGTTACTACACACAAGCTTTTACAAAGGTTGACCACAACTTCACACTGTTACTTCACACTGTCTGTTACTTCGCACAAGTTGGTCAATGTTTCACAAAAATTTGGCCACAACTTCACGCTGGTTTTCTCTTACTCCACACAAGTTGGTAAATGTTTCACAAAGGTTGGCCACAACTTCACTCTGGTTGTCTGTTGCTTGACACAAGGTGGTCAATGTTTCACAAAGGTTGGCCACAACTTCACACTGGTTTTCTGTTACTCCACACAAGTTGGTAAATGTTTCACAAAGGTTGGCCACAACTTCACACTTGTTGGCATTACCTCACAATGGATGTTCACAACTCCGCGTGTATCCTAACAACATCACATATGACCTTTACTCGTTACACTGTCTTATTTAAAGGTCATATACATCGCATTGAGTATAACAAGTCTGTCTTTGCTAGTTCCAGCATTACACCTCTCAGGAGTCGAAAGGTTTTGTCTATTTCGCCATTAGTGTGTACTTAGTTTGTAATCGGTTGATTTATTTAGTAGCAGACTTGTTATGGCGTCGGTGACCCAGGTTTCATGACGGTTGAAGCTGTTATATATCTCTGCCTGTCATTTAATTAAGTAAAATCACAGATGAAATCAACAGTAATCCTTCTCTGACATTTTTCGCTGCATCTCGTCATGTACATATGCAGAGTTACACATTATATAAAGTGAATAAATGAATAATATTTGATATGTATTTTGCCTAGAGATTTGATCGTGTTTTCGTTTCAGAGTCTATGCGATTGTGTGATCATTAATCCTTCTTTCAGGCTTTCCTTGCCAACATCACTGAGTGAATTAACAACTGAACACTAACGAAAACAAATGTTCTATACACCAAGAGACTAACATCATCAGGTACACAATTGTTATGATTATCACGATAATAGACACGGAATCAACAGCGTGAATTGTACCTGGAGTTTTTATCAGAAGAGGGGGCTTCAAATTAAAACCTTTAAATTGTGATGGAAAGGTGACATAAGAAGGATATTTAAATATTGAGCACAACCCACTACTGGCAACGCTGATCGTATTCTGGTATGAACCTAAGGCCTATCCACGTCCATATTGACGTGGATAGGCCTTAGGTTCATACCAGAATACGATCAGTGTTGCCAGTAGTGGGTTGTGCTCAATATTTAAATTTCAAATCCCGAAACAACCAAATAATAAGGGTAGTTTAAAGATGGCGGCCACACTTTTGACATGCACCAAAGACGAGCCGCGTTCTATTTATCAGTTTTTGTTTTATTATAGAAGAGGTGAAATCTTTAGAAATTCATCAGCGAATGAAGTCCAGTATGGTGATGCATGCCTGTCTGTCCAGCAAGTGTGTGCGTGGAGTAGGAAGTTTCGAAATAGTCTGAAGTCTGTGACAGACTTTTCGCTGTTCAGCACACCACATTATCCATGATGATCCAGGACCGCAAAGTGTCTGCAAGGAAGTGGGTGCCACGGTAGAATACTCCAACATTGAAACAACGACGCACTGGTGCTTGTCATGAATTATCCCCAAGTTAATTCCACTTTGTATGACAACTCAAAGAGTCACTGACAGGAGAGAATTGTGGGTTCGATAACGAAGTACAATAGCCGGTGCATGAGTGGTTTCACACGCGGCCAATGGCATTTTTGTCTACATGAATCCAAGCACTTTATCGGTGCTGCAGGACGTGAACGCAACGGAGTGATGACTACATCGAAAAATGGTAGGCTACATTTGTTCTTTACTTTTCAGAATACATTCACCCCCCCCCCCCCAAAAAAAAACAACAAACAACAACAACAAACAAACAAACAAACAAACAAACACACGCACATTTACGATTTTCATTTGAAGTTCCTCTCGTATACTCTGTTTAGTGTTGCAAACATCTAAACAATCAACGTACCAATCAACCAACTAATCAACCTACCAGCCAAAAAATCAACTAACGAACCAACTATCTAACCAACCTACCAAGCAACCAACTAAGCAACATACCAATCAACGAACTAAACAAGTGAGCAACCACACAACCAGCAACCAACTAACTTAACGGCCCAGCAATCCATGATCCAGCCAACCTACTAACCAACCTACTAACTAACGTTTAACCAGCGAACTAACCAACTAATAAACCAAACAACAAACCAGCCAATCAACCAACCAACCAATCAACAAACAAACAACACACACACCCAAACAAGCAACTAATGATCCAATCAACCAACTGATGCTGTGCAACCTTTGTGATGCATTACAACCCTAGCTGTGTTAAAAGTCCCTATATGTACTCGTATCTTAATCATATGGTGTCACACAATTCAGCCATAACATAGCAATCAAATACCGCTAATTATGACGTTGGACACACGAATCAATACCCAACATCACGTGACTGCATCTGGTATGCCAAACAGATGTTTATGCCAGTGCTAATGTCACAACTAACCGAGGTTGTTATCATTGATTGGTATGTATCAGTTAGCATACCAGCAATCGAAAAATACATTATATGTTAATAGTAGCATTTATCTTTCTAAATCAGAAATGCGGGTCACAAAATGTAACATCATGACACTTAGATATCTATAGTAACTGGTGAAAACAAGGAACGGTTATACAATTATGTAAATATGTCAAACATACACACAATCTAACTTCCGCCTGTACCAGTCAACCTCCTTAAATAACCTAATTACGTACTGTGGTGATATCATGTTATTATTACTCACGGTATTCATAGCAATTGCATACATAATTACATGCATTTGAGAGCCGCCCTAAATCAGTGGCTAGCTCTATTATCAGCCGACCCGGAGATCATGGGTTCGAACCCCCTCAAGGCGAGGATGATTAAAACGTGACAGTGGCCCAATTTATATTGGTACAAGGAATAGTTTTGAGAAATAAAAGCGTCCAGCAGGGTGCCAAGTATATCACCTATTGAATGTCTGGCTCTTGGTTATAAAACATGTGCCTGGCACTACTTCCCTGGTGCCAGTTATATCACATATCGAATGTCTGCATATTGGTTATAAAATATGTGGCTGGCACCAACTACTTACTGCACCTTAATGTGTTTACGGGGTTTGTTTTACTTCCTTAAACGCATTGACATAAAGTCTTAGACTGAACAAGTTTTCAACAACTGCCAGCTCGTTAGTCGCTCATTAGACGTAGTTGATACTCCAGCAGGGGCAGTAAGTATGCACACGTTGTATTGAACAATGTGTCATCTACTTATTCTATTGAAATATTATATATTTTCAAGAGACTTTGCACAGTGAACTTAAATTGCTCATTAACTTTTGGGAGAGAACGAGAGTGAGAGAGCGAGAGCAAGAGAGAGAGAGAGAGAGAGAGAGAGAGAGAGAGAGAGAGAGAGAGGGGGAGAGAAAAATAAGAGAGAGAGAGAGAGAGAGAGAGAGAGAGAGAGAGTGGGAGAGAGAGGGGGGGGGGAGTATACATACACAAGTGAATGTTTTTAGTAGGTTTGCGATTGTGAGTGGGTATGTGTGTGTGTGTGTGTGTGTGTGTGTGTGTGTGTGTGTAAATGAGAGAGAACGAACGAACGAACGAACGAACGGACGGACTTTATTTTCAAAGGGTAACAAATTGGGCACAGTCTTACATTCGGCCCTTCCTCATCTTTAGTTCATCAATAATGCATAATACATTCAAATATGAAAAAAAAAAAACATTGTCAAATGAATGTTTTAAACATAAACAATGCACATTGCCATGTTATGAGCCACATACCCCAACCACCCACCTATCCCCCATTCACCCACACACCCCCACCCAATCACACACACAGACACACATACAATCCCCCACCCATCCACCCATCCTCCACCCACACATCCCGCACCCCACACCTACACACATCTCCTCAAGCACACACATATCTCCCACCCACCACCCATCACCCACCCACACATCCCCCACCTACACACATCTCCCCACCCGCAAACACATCCCCCACCCATCCCATAACCCATCAACACTCACCCACCCACATATATTCCACCACATACGCACAGACCCCCAACTATCCAGTCAAACACACATCCCCCAACCACTCATCCTCCACCCACACACACACACATATCCCCGCCGAGCCACACATCACGCACATACCCACACAAAACTAGCACCCACCCACACATCCTCCCAGAGGGATAGAAAGAGAGAGAGAGAGAGAGAGAGAGAGAGAGAGAGAGAGAGAACGAGAGAGAGAGGGAGATTAGTGTGTGTGTGAGTATGTTATTATGTGTGTGTGTGTATAAGTGTGAGTGTTTGTGTAAATTGTGTATGTAAGTGTGTATGTGTTTCTGTATGTGTCAGTATCTATGTGTGTATGTGTTCGTGCCTGTCTCTCTGTCTTCCTGTCTCATAAGATTGCAATATGTATTGATTATATTCGCAGCATTGGTTTATAATGTTTTTGTTTTCATGGAAATGTAAATTGCGCACTAGATAAATGATTTTATCTAGTTATTATGAATGAAGTGGTTGGAATGGTTGAATGCGAAACTTTTTTGAAAATAAAGTGTGTTCGTTCGTTCTGTTGGTTAGTTAGTTAGTTAGTCGACAGATCAGCCTCATTGCACATCGAACCATTCAGTCCATATGTTTTCCGGAAACCCTCCTCAGTAAATCCCGCAGCGTACAGCTGCTCACGACACCAGTTCTGTCTTGGTTTATTAGTCTTCTTCGGCTTCCTGCATAGTGTTCTTGTCTGGCCTCATCTCTTCTAACTTGCTGTTCCCGCAGTCTGATCGATTGTGTCTGTGATTGAGTTATGTTTGTAGTTCCACAGCAGCCTGATTTTTGTCCTTACTCTGACGATACACTAGTTTATCATCAGCATACGAAAATGTCCTCCCCCGTTCTGTGATCTACTCACCGGTTACTCACCATCTACTCACAGTGTAAGCGTTGAACTGCACCGGAGATAATGGTGATCATTATGGCAGACCACGACATATTGTTGACGGTTCATAAGTCCAACTGCCACATCAAAAATCTACTTTCCGTTAGAAGAGTGCTGCAGAGATCCAATTAAGGAGGAATGAACTATCTTGCGTTTCAGAAGCTGAACCATTAAAACATCCAACGGCACTCTGTTGTATGCATCCTCAAGATCAATCGCTGCAGCATATGTTTCAATGCCTGAGTGGAAACCTTCATACACATCATGGGAACAAAACCGCTGCGTTGGACCAAGTTTCTCTATTTGGACGGTACCCTCCAAGGTTATGTGGGAAAAGACATCGCCTCTCTAGCTGGCTTGATGTCTTTCAGGCAATTAGGTTACACGACTTTCTCCGTAATCCCGTATACTACTGAGTAAAGTGACGTGCGCGAGAATTGGTAGCAGGGTTTGTTAGCCGGTCGCTCAGAAAGCAATGGCAAACTACTGAGCGTAATCTTGCCAAGAAATCAAAAATCAGCTGAAAGATGCTGGTGTTGACAGCGATGTCCTGTAAATGGATATGCGAAAAAAAAATGCAGCTTGCCTACTATATTTTGCATCGTGATTGCTCGATATCCCTGAATTTTTTTGTGGCCTTTGCCAGGCTTTGGCAAGTGAATCAGATATATGTGCAACCACTCCTCATTGATGCTAGCACTTATTATACTGTTGTTATACATATCTGGTAGTTCCACCAACCCGTTTTCGGTACACATAGTAATTCATCTTACATTACGCCATCTGGCCCGGTGCGCTGTTTTTTTGTGTGTCTTAGCACAGGCTTCATCACTTTCACTGTCACTATGTTTTCTTCTGACATTTACTGCCACTTACACATATCTGAGATAGCTGTCCTGGCTAAAATGTTTCCACTCATAAAGGTCTGGGTTATGTGCTGTAAATAGTATTGACGTCAGTCTTCTGCCAGGTGAGATGAGCAGACTGGAAGCCACGAATACTCTTATTCTTGACTACACCATTCATACTTTTATAGTATCGGCAGAACAATCTCAGTGACTTTTCTTTGCTTATTCTTTGACAAACGACTGCCCATTCATCACTTTTTTACCACTTTAACCAGTTTTTCGAAACAGCTAACTTTTGTGTCCATGTCCCTTTCCAAGTGCAAGATGAACTAAGATATATTTGACCTTCTGACTTCTGCTGCCTTGTTCTTTCTTTCTCCACCAATATGGTGCAAGGGTGGTGGTCGCTACTGCGGTACCCTAGGACACCCCATCTACACACTGTGCGTGTGAAGGAGAAACCAGCGTCAGGTCAATAACACTGTCCCCATCACCTGGTCGACGTGCTGTCCTGGTGACACAGCCTTGCTGGTACAAACAAGGTCGATGGTTACAAGTACGGTCCCGAGCACCTCTTCCTGTGTGTTGGAAGAAATGTTCCCACGTGATCTGCCTTTAGCGTTGAAATCGCCACCTAAAATAACATTCCTCTCGTGACATACTATTTCACTCAAGCATTGGTTTACTGGTGTTAAACGCTCGCGTTGCAAGCATACATGTGAACAAACAAAATAGTTGCCCGGATTGAACTCCGATAGCATGTATTTGTATATCATCGCTGTTCCACCTAGGCAAGCACACCTCTGAAGCCAGGAGTCTCCGTAGCGAAGTGGTCAAGGCGTTTGACTCGAGCTCCGAAGGTTGTGAGTTCGATTCCGGCCTACGTCTTTCAGTTTGTGAGTGCATTTTTCTCGGAGCTCCTGGGGGTCTTCGCTCGAACTACGAAGCTCGTGCTTGGTGCGACGCTTTCGGCAGGTCGCCCTGCGGAAAGAGACCGAGCCATATGGATAAAACCCGATGCAATGAAGTCGTTCCTCTCGACTTTTGAGACTGTTTTGGAGACCTCTGAAGCCACTATACTCACGCAAATAAAAATTGCCATTCCCAGGTGTCACCTGTTGTAAAAGCATTTGTGACCGGTATACGTAGTGCGTTAATTCCCAGTCGCCTCCCCGGTAGCGCTACAATATCGTTTTTGTACGCCAAGCTTTCCAGAATGAGGCCTCGTTGTTGCGCTCTGGCACAATTCCAATGCAGAATGTAAGTATACTGCGGGCGAGACGGGCGTACTTGAATATTCTTCTTATGGCTCCAGTGCGTTTACCTTGTCGTTTACGCTGATCCCGTTGATTTCAAGATTTGCTTGCCTTTTGTACGAGACCCAAACGCTGGTCCGCCATGATGAAAAAACCAAACACACAACATAACACACACGCTGAAAGATGAACTCCAGGATGGTTTCGCTCAGATGCACGAACCTAGTAGCACCGGCCAAATGCTTGAGAAAAAAGGAAACTTCTGGTATACATCCTGGCACAAAATAATTATACGCAAGAGATTAAATTATTCACCTGTTACAAAAAATTAATATTTTTCGCCGCCATTTTTACCAGAAGTTATCGTTCTGTTATAGACCCTTAATTTAATCGTAAATACTGTAGCGTTGTTATCTATCCACATTTAAATACTAACCAATTTTTCACGTAATGTATATGTGTTTCTTGTTGTATCAGCTTGGCTATCAAGCATACGTTGAAGTAAATAGTGTTTCTGTTCACAATGAGTCTACATATTCTTGTTACCTCTGTTAGTAATAAGATACTCATCATGAGTTTAATTGTCATAACTCCCCCACATTTACAACCATCGTCTATCTAACCCGTTCGGCTCCGTGACGACGGAGTTACGGACGCAGTTTGTAATCCCGCATACCGCGTTCAAAGCACAGCTGTGTGCGATTTGGCAGCATACATCCTTACGTTCGTTTTGTTTTATGAAATGGTATCTGTGAAGGTCGTTCAGAAAGCCATGGCAAACTACTGAACGTAAACTTGCCCAGGAATCACGATCAGCCAAACAATGCTGGGGTTGAGAACTACGTCCTGTAAAGGATATGCAAATAAAATGTTTTCCTGTCTAAGCCACGTGACATACTTACAGCCGGCGCTGAGGTTCAGGAGCAGTGAAGAGGCTTCACAATTCCCCGACACACAGGGTCGAGGATTCGTATTCTGCCGCAGACGATCTGGAATAAGACGACCTTGCGTTGATGTGGATAGTATAAGCCTTGGTCGTCTTTAGAAAAATGGAAACTTGTTGTTGATACCGTGTTCTTGCCTTTGTTATCACCAGACATCACACATTGTACATGACAATAGTTGTATTGTTACGTTTATTTACGTAATAGAATTAAGCATACACTCACACACTGATTTATCTTACAGGTCGCTGTTGTCACTAATGCCCAGACGTGTAGTGTCATACTCTCGGTTCACACGGTGTGGAACATCAACTGTGTACTCAAATATTTTTTCCCATTGACAACTAACACGTGTACAACGCCCCTGCGTCTAAAATAAATTGTTGTGTACAAATATTCGATTTACATGTGTGATATTTACCACCTATGTTACTTTCAGACTGTGCTATTTACAATTGTGTTTTTTATATGTACGCTATTCACATTTGTACAGTTAACATGTGAGGTATTCACATATGTGATAATTATATCTGTCATATATATGTACATTTGAAATGGTTAAATGTGAGATACTTACATATGTGCTATTCAAATGTGTACTATATACACATGTGATATTTATATATGGTCTATTTAGATATGCGTTGGTCACATAGACGCTATTTATATATGTGCTAGATACATCTGTTTGTTTTGCATATCCTTTACAGGACATCGCTGTCAACAGCAGCATATTTCAGCTGTCTGTTGATTTCTTGGCAAGATTACGCTCAGTAGTTTGTCATTGCTTTCTGAGCGGCCGGCTCAGTATCCCGCAAGTCACCAGCGGGGGACGAACCGCTCCCAGTTCTCACCCGCTACGAGACTCTGCGTGATAAACGGGATTATGGAGAAAGTGTTGTAACCCCTCGGCCAGAGAGACCGGCAGATACATCTGTGCTTTTTGCATATGTCCTATTTACATTTGTGCTATTCTCACATGCTTTATTTATATGTGTGATGTTTAATTATATGTTATTAACATATAGTTACATATGTGCTGTTGATATATGTGTTATTTCCTGATGTACTATGTACATCTGTGCTACTTAGATATGTGCTATTTAATGTGTGATATTTACATCTATGCTAGTTACAACTGAGAAACCAAGAAAACAGAAATGATTGATCCCATAAGTGACAGAGACAAAGAATTATACGACATTGTCAACTTCGTGAGTATCACGGGCGCCATTTCTCTCTTTCGCGTGGCCACAAACATTATCAACATCATGGTGTTCTACAAGCAAGGGTTCACCAGCACTGTCAACATCAGCTTGCTGGGACTGGCCACGTCTGACCTCTGCAGTCTCATCTCCATGCTGTGGTATGGTGTGTGTGAGAACCCATTGTTCGTCAACTCTGACATCAATATATATCCTCTAGGACATACTGTATCTGACAGCAGGGAATGCCTCACATCTGCTTTGCCCGGATCACATCGTGGATTACCGTCTTCATTGCAGCAGAACGGTGCTTGTGTATCACTTTCCCCCTGAAAATAAAGCAAATCATCACCCCAAAAAGAACTGTAATAATAATAATTTTCATCTACTTGGGAATTTTTGCTTCATTTGGCCCGGAGTATGCAACATCATACTTTGACTGGAAGTTCATCGACAGCAAAAACAAGACACTTCTGGGGATGGCTTTCACTAGCAACCGCAAGGATGTTGAGGGTCTTGTGTTCTTCCTGTATTCAATTCTAGGATTCGGATCTTTCGTTGCGGTCATTGCGTTCACGGTCATTCTTGTGGTTCAACTCAATCGGAAGTCGAAGTGGAGAATGAAGGCAACCATTGACAGACACCAACCTGAGTCAATCTCTAACCGCGATAGAAAAATCATGTCCATGGTCGTCATGATCGCCACAGTTCTGATCGTCTGCTACTCACCAGGCGTGGCTGTTTCCATGGTTACAGTATTTCAACCAGAATTTTACATTTTTAGTGACTGTATAAATATATTTCTTGTTTGTTGGTCGTTCGTTGTTATCTTCGAGACCCTCAACTCAAGTGTCAATATCTTTTTTTACTACCACATGAGCATGAAATATAGAGAAACCTTCCATCAGATATGTGGCTGTAACCCAGACATTCAAGCCACTAATACATAAATACAGATAAGGACAGTTGCACAAAAGATTCAGACCTTCACTCTAACATAACACGGATACGCACACTTTCACAGTTGTGTCCTCAGGGACACTTGACAACCAGGAAAATTGTCCAGAGAAAATTACTGTAATCATACTCATTGAACCAGACCATGATGGGACTAAAAGTCTCTTCAATCCCCAACATTAACTAGGTCCAGAGCCATCTTATACTCCGTGCACTAACACTCTTTTATGGACTTCCATTTAACACATTACCTCTAACCAGCACTAGGTTCAAGTCCTAGCAATACGCCATGATCAGAAAGCATACAACAGTTCTATGATCGGCCGGCATACATCAACTCTAGACGTTTTCTCAACACTCATCCGATGCCAACTTTCAACATTTGCACATACGATATTCTGACTTGTATCTAATGACATAACGTTATGATACTCGACAATCAGCTAACTCACATGACACATGATGATGTTGTTTACTTTCCTCCGTTGATAAACAGCTCATAGAACTAGAATGTAGTACAGGTGTACACTTCTCAATGAGGTTCGAGGCTTCTGTTAAGCAATACATGTTTCTCAGTGTATTTATTGATGATTACAAATTATAGTTTCCATGTGGATTGTAAGAAGACACAGGTTATGGTCGTCACTAGGAAGAGCGAAGTACCACAATGTAATATACAAGTAAATGGGAATATTCTTCAACAAGTGAATCGGACTGAATCGGTACAATTATCTCGGAACAGTAATAACATCTGATGGGAGATGCCTTGAAGAGATTAGAACAAGAATCGCCATGGCGAAAGAAGCCTTTAGCAAGATGAAAAACATATTGACCTATAAACAGATGTCAATTGAAACGAGAAAAAGAGTGTTGAGGGGATACATAGAGCCTGTTCTTTTGTATGGATGTGAAACTTGGACAATGTGCAGTCAAGCTGAAAAACATATGATGGCTGCAGAAATGTGGTTTCTCAGGAAAATGCAAAGAATACCATGGACAGACAGAAAAATCAACGGCCAAGTACTACAGAAAACAGATGAAAATCGTAAATTGATTAGAGAAATTAGACGTAGACAGTCAACATTTTTTGGACATGTTATGAGAAGAAATGGATTGGAGAACTTAGTGACAACTGGCAAGATCGAAGGGAACAGACAAAGGGGAAGACCGAGAAGTAAATACCTGGATGGCTTGGCCACATGGCATGGACGAGACAGAAACACTAAGCTGATCCATGACGCTGGTGATCGAGTGAAATGGCAAGTCATGACCGCCCACGCTTTCCGGCATGGCACATGATTGATTGATTGATGTGGATTTATTCAAATAAACACGTGGTCAACAATGCTAGTTAGAATCAAATGGTATTGACATTAGATATATTCATACACGTTGAGCAGGCAAATTGCTGTTACTCAGTTAACATCCTTCCACCAGAGTACACGCTTGAACGCATAACAACGCATGCACTGTTCCGTCTGTTTATAATTTTTCTCCTTTTCCCCTCTAGATAAATGGTTAATAAAACCGACCATAATATATACACTTAATGTATCTTACTGAGATGTTTTTGTTACTTTAGCTCGCTTTGAACTTACAGGTAGTCCATATCATCATCATCATCAAGTGCCGTGCCGACAAGCGTAGGCGTTCATGACTCTCCACATATCTCTGTCCTTGGTTTTCTGGATCAACTCTGTCCATATAAGTGTTGCTAATGCCAGCAGTTGCCACTACTGGGAAGTGTACTGGACCGACCAGCGTCTCTAGCAATAGGGCCAATCAGCTCGCACGTATGAGGTATTTGTAATTTATATCCAAAGTCAAGCACTTAAGGTCAACATTCGAGTCAAACTGACCGGTTGAAATCGCTACCGGGCATCAGCACATTAAAAAATGTAAAGGCGAGTGCTCTTATTCATCCTAGAAATCTGACTTTCTTTGACTCATATGTTTCATAATGCCCAATAAATATATTACTTTGAATAAATATGTAAGTTTGTCACATATGTTTCTCTTGCCTGGTATTGTGTGTTATTACATTAAAATGTCCCGATTGTATGCTCCACCCAGTTCATGTTGTTTCATTATATTTTAATGATTTAGTTAGAATCGCACTTACCTGTTAATACTTCGGTCCTTATTTTGTTCGGCACACAATATTTTCAACTTACTCTATTGTGCAGAGTTAACATTGGGTAGACTATTCTTTAAACGCATGTTTTGAATTAATGCATTTTATTTATAAAATAATAGACACGTTCATAATACAAAAATTCAAGAACATTTCCTATATGACTGTTCTTTGTGTGGCTTGTGTTTTTCTTAATTATCTTAACTTGATCTCGTTCAGTAATGGTTTCTTGCATGGAAGTTTTCTTAACTTCTGTTTGTGTTTTATAATTTCGTTCCAATAATTCTGAATAACCGTAGTTCTAAGGCTTCAATGTTACCCTGGGTATGTTTATTTAATATCCGTGTTTATGCACAACAAATAAAATAGGCAGTCATGTAATGCACTCCACTCCACACCTACATGTTATACGTTTCGTGATATTAGTTTAATATTTGTGTACACCATACGGACCTCAATGTGTGATATGACGCCTGGTAATATACAATAATAAAGAATTATTTTAACACTGCATCGCTCTTAATATGACTTTGTAATTTAGTTGTCAATATATGATACATATATTGTCATTTTGTTACGTTAACATTCCATGTTTAGTTCTGATTTCTATCACCTCTTATTCAGTGTCCTACATAAAGAAAACTATTGACATACATAGTTATAACCAGGGGGCGTCAAATGACAACCTAACATGTGAGATATAAATTACAACAACAATGCCATTGTCATTTAACCCGTCAATATTGTTGTTAAGGATGTCAAGGGGGTTAAGCACGTGAAATCACGATGCAGACGAACACGGTGACGTTATAAGGACAGTTTAGACATCGCTGCCCCACTTTTGACATACACCAATGAAGAGCTGCGTTCTGTTATCCTTGTTATTATAATCATTGAAGGGGTGAAACCTAGATACATTCAACGGCCAATGAAGGTAAACATTACGAGGTGATGAATGTCTGTCAGTCCAGCAAGAGTATAAGTGCAGTAGGAAGATTCAACACGGCGTGTCTTCTGTGATAGGCTGTTCACAATCGAATCATGAACACCCAGCAGTGAACCTAGATAATTTTCTTCGATAGTACTCTAATCACTTTATTGGTGCTGGAGGAATTGTATTGCACGCAGTGGTTACTACATCTAACGATGATACATTAGTGCTTTACTTTTTCAGAACACACACACACACACGCACGCACGCGCATGCGCCCCCGTCCACACCCACACACTCACCCACTCTCTCACACACATGCACACACACACACAAATATTTACGGTTGTCATTTGAAAAAGGACAGCCTGGCATATGAGACTACGACCTCCAGCATAAGAATGGAGGTGGAGGCAGTAACAGCGGCTAACAACTCCAGTGGCTAGAGGAGACTACTACACCACACGTTGTGTTCATTACGAATTCAAAGAATATGCTTAGCAAGGTGGAGAAAGGAATGTTTCGTGTGGAATGGCTCTCGTCGCTTCAGAGGTCGCAGATTGTGAGAATTGTATGGATATTTTGCCCTGGCCATGCTGGGGTGAGGGGAAAATGAACAGGCTGATAGGCTGGCAGGGAATGCACCTCTTGGTGGTATCTTGCCTATGGACAAGGGGGAAATGGTCGTGCGCTTGTGGGAAGGCGGAGGAACAGATTGAGTACCCATATGTGGAAAGAATGAGATTGCGGGGGATTGGCAGGGGTTCTGGAAGAATTTCAAAACTGAGAGGGAAGACCAGGAAAACATTTAATCATACAGCGGTGGGAACGATTAGTAATATTACCCTTTGCTGGCTGTTGAACGAGGGGACTGAGCAAATATGGGAATGTTCTGAATGCAGTGATGTCGGTTCTTGACTCAACTCAACTCAACAACTCAACTCAACTGATTTCAAAGTCAATATGCCGGGATTGTGTAACGCATTCGCTGCCTTAATTTACGACACGGTTGTTGTTGTTCGCTTAAAACGTTTATCTCATCTGCAGGATGTTAAGCTCAGTAGTTTGCTACCGCATTCTGAACGAGAAGTCAACATTTAAGATCAGCTAACCGGCGTGTCCAACGAACAGACTAGGTCGCCGTAAGAAAAAATGTTTGAGCGGGCTATCCCTCTCGGCCACTCTGATCTCTGATTTGTGTGTGTGTGTGTGTGTGTGTGTGTGTGTGTGTATTGACAGAGATATTACTGTTTCTATGTACCTTAGAGTGTGTATTGTTATAAAGGACGTAAGTTGTATTCATTATGTGTTTTAAAAATGTGATGATTACGCATTGTTAATATATTATATATAAAAAAGAATGTATGTCTGTATGTCTGTATTTCATTTATGCGTTCGCGAACGGTCCATCCGATTGAGATGAAATTTTCTACACGTCTTCCTCTCATTCCCGCGCTGCCAACTGTCATATCTTTTTAAGTGTAAAATCGGCTACTTACTTAATATTATTTAATATTTCATTTTTCATTATAATTTCTATATAGCAAGGGGACTTTACTCTAGAAAAGTTATTTCAAGGGGCATAACGTTTAATAACATTGCTATATACCTTATAGTCATATTGTTGCATCGTTTTCAAAGATTTATAAACTCTTTGTCTATAGTTATTTACAGGCATATGAGTTATAATAAATAATGTTATAATCTTTAAGGCATTTTCAAAGTTTTCATGAAAATAATGCATAATGCATAACATTGTAACTCATATTTTTATACTAAAGAAGTTATCTACAGTCATGTAGCTGATTAACAACAGTTTTCATTAAAAATAATGGATGGTGTGTGGAAGGACATTCTTTTAAGTAACTTTTTTGTTGTTGTTGTATGAATTTGATTGATTGATTGATTGATTTACGAACCGACATCACAGCATTCGGGACATTCTCATAAGCGCTCCATCCCCATCATCAGCAGCCAGCGAAGAGTTCCAACACTAATAGTTCCAGTAGCAATCTGATTGTATGAATTTATTGAGACGCTCCCCGCCAGGAGCTGGGCGAAGTCCCGCCGGGTCAGATAGATAGGCAGACACACCTTTTCGCTGCAGTTATCTACAGGCATATGCGTTATAATCCTCCTCCTCTCTCCTCCTCCTCCTCCTCCTACCCTCTTCCTCTTCCACTCCCCCTCCTCCCTCCTCTTCCTCCTCCCTCTACCTCCTCCTCCCTCCTCCTGCCTCCTCCTCTCTCCTCCTCCCTCATCCTCATCCTTCCTCCTCCTCCTCCCTCTTCCTCCTCCTCCTACCTCCTCGCCCTCCTCCCTCCTCCTAATCACTCCTCTTCCTTCCTCCTCCCTTCTCCTCCTCCTCTTCCCTCCTCCTCCTTGCTCCTCCTCCTCCTCCTCCCTCCTCTTTCCTTCTCATCCTCCTCCTCCAACTCATCCCTCCTCCTTCTCCTCCCTCTTCCTCCTCCCTCCTCCATCTCCTCCTCCCTCCTCCTCATCCATCCTCCTCCCTTCTCCTCCTCCCTCTACCTCCTCCCTCCTCCTCCCTCCTCATCTTCCCTCCTCCTCCTCCTTCTCCTCCCTCCTCCTTCTCCCTTTTCCTTCTCCTCCCTCCTAATTCTCCCTCCGCCTCCTCCTCCTCCTCTCTCTCCTCCTCCTCCCTCCTCCCTCCTCCCTTTCCCTCCTCCTCCTTCCTCCTAATCCTCCCCCTCCTCCTCCTGCGTTCTCCTCCTCCATCTCCTTCTCCCTCCACCTCCCTCTTCCTCCTCCCTCTTCCTCCTTCCCTGCTCCTCCCCCTCCTCCCTCCTCCTCCTCCTCCCCTCCTCCTTCTCCCTCCTCCTCCCTCCTCTCTCCTTCCTCCTCCCTCATCCTCCTCCCTCATCCTCCTTCCTCCTCCCTCCTGCTCCCTCTTCCTCCTCCTCCCTCCTCCTCCCTCCATCTCCCTCCTACTCCTCCCTCCTCCTAATCCCTCCTCCTCTTTCCTATTCCTCCGTACTCCTCCTCCTCCCTCCTCTTCCCTCCTCCTCCTCCTCTCTTCGCCTTTCTCTTCCTCCCTCCTCCTCCTCCCTCCTCCTCCTTCCTCCGCCTCCCTCTTCCTCCTCCCTCCTCCTACTCCTCCTTTTTCTTCTTCTGCTGCTGCTGCTGCCGCCGCTCCATTTACCCGAGTTAATTGTTGGGAGAAGATGTAAAGATCTTTCAAGTGCTCTTTCTAATGCTTTTTGTAAGTTGGTCTTCGTTTATCTAAGCTTGTTCTAACTGCAACCAATTAATGATTAGATAGACAGGCAGACAGACAGACAGAGAGGGAGGGAGGGACAGACAGACAGAAAGACAGACAGACAGAAAGACAGACAGACAGACAGACATACAGACAGACAGACAGATAGTCGGGAACGGGAACTTATATGACTACTTATATGAATTAAATGAGAGGCTTCGCCCTTCAGGGGCTGGGCGAAGCCGGGCCGGGTCAGACAGACAGACAGATAGACAGACAGACAGACAGATAGATAGTCGGGAACGGGAACGGGAGCTTATATGACTACTTATATGAATTAAATTAGATGCTCCACACCAGGTGCTGGGCGATGCCGGGCCGGGTCAGACAGACAGACAAACAGACAGACAGACAGACAGATAGACAGACAGACAGACAGACAGACAGACAGACAGACAGACAGACAGACAGACAGACAGACAGACAGACAGACAGACAGACAGACAGACAGACAGACAGTCGGGAACGGGAACGAGAACTTATATGACTACTTATATGAATTAAATGAGATGCTCCCCACCAGGGACTGGGAGAAGCCGGGCTAGTGTCTAATAAATACGAACACTGGCTCAGTAATAATGGGCTCAGACTCGGGCATTTAAACATCGTTCGTCTATTAGGGAAGCTGCCCGAACTATCACTTAAACTTAATCAAAATGTTCACATGATCGGCGTTAGCGAAAGTCGAATAAATGGTAACAACTCAGATGATGACATCGCTATCAGAGGCTTTAAAACCATTAGAAGAGATCCCTATCAGAAACAGGAGACGGTTATTGCAGTTTATAGTTCTAACTCGCCTAAAGCCCACCGAGGCTAGATTTTGAAACCTGTAAGATTGAATGTGTATGGCTTGAGGTTAAACTTCAAAATCGCATACCTCTATTAGTTGGCTATCTCTATCGAATCCTCAGTGCAGGAAATATCTAGTATGAAAAATTCACCACTATGATGGATGTAGTCTTTAGTAATGCGAGAGAAATATTATTTCTGGGTGACTTCAACATTGACACTAACAAATCAAACAAAACATGGGAAAACATAATAGAGTCAAGTAACGTCCAACAGTTAGTCAAACATGCTACTAGAATAACAAAATCATCTGCAACACTTATAGATTATATATATACAACGTGTGCTGACAACATCACAGAATGTACTGTACCTATTAATGCAATGAGCGATCACTATCCAGTATGTTGTACGTGGTCGAAAATAGATACCAAAGCTCCTAAACACAAACATGTAAGTATAAAATATAGACATTATAAAAATTTTAATCAAGATGTCTTTTTACAAAACTTGCTCAACTCATCTCTGGACTATGTTTATCAGCTTCCTGACCCAGACGATTCTCTGGACCACTGGCTGAAGACCTTTCTAAGTGTATTTGATAAGCATGTTCCGTTTAAGGAAGTTCGTATTAAACATCACACTAAGACCCCGTGGATCACACAGGAGGTAGTTGAACTTATGAGAGACAGGGACAGGGCACATAAAAATAGAGACCTAACTATGTACCGTAGTATGAGAAACAAAGTTCAATATGTTATTCGGAAGGAAAAGAAAAACTATTTTAAGAACCTAATAATAGATAAAACCAACTCTAAAGATATATGGAAAGCAATTAATACCTTGACAAAACACACAATAATCACAATCGTTACCATCAAATCAGGTTACATGTGATCAATTCAGTAGATTCTTTCAGTCCGACATAAACCAACTGAAGGCTGCAATACCAGATGCACCTCAAGACATATCTTTATTATCATCATTCTGTTAGAGCAAATGCTATGGAGACATTCTCACCAACATACCGCTAATGACGACCACTGAAGTATTTACTCATCTCAGTAACCTAATAAAAACAACTCATCAGGACTAGATGGAATCAGTAATAGGATCCTTCGCTATGCTGTTCCGGTGATCTTCGAGTCACTAAGTTTTATATATAATCAATGTCTCACCAAAGGTCACTTCCCATCAGCATTTAAAATCGCTAAAGTATATCCTCATTTAAAAGCTGGTTCATTAGAAGATCGAGTCATGAGTAATTATAGGCCAATTTCCATATTATCCTCACCAAACCGCTAGAAAATCACACTCACAAAGAAACACTAGAGCACTCAGTTCGCCACAAACTAATAGTTGACATTCAGTTAGGATTTTGGCCAAAATATTCTTGCCTTACGGCCCTAACAAACGTGATAGACAACTGGCGTCAAATTATTAACAACAATACTCTATGTGTAACGGTGTTTATAGACTTTAGAAAAGCATTCGATATGATAAATCATACTATTCTAATTTTTAAAAAAAACTAGAAACAATGAAAGTAAGCCTTAATATAGTGACATTAATAAAGTCATTTTTATTAGACAGAAAACAAGTAGTATCACACAATAAATGTATGAATGTATGAGAGGAAATAGAGAAGAAGGAGAGAATGTCAGACGGGCCTGCGTGCCAAAGATTTTCGTTTGTTCGTTCATTCGTTCGTTCGTTCGTTCCTTCGTTCGTTCGATCTCCTTATTATAAATACTTAATATTACTTATTTATCGTATTCTTTTGTTGAGTACTTCATACTGGCTATTTACTAATTTACACTGGTTGTCTGTTACTCAGCGCAAACTGGTCAACGTTTCACAAAGGCCGGCCACTACTTCACACACGTTTGTATGTTACTCCACACAAGCTGGTCAATATTTCACAAAGACTGGTCACTATTTCACATAAGTTGGTATGTTACTCCACACAAACTGGTCAATGTTTCACAAAGACTGGTCACTACTTCACATAAGTTGGTATGTTACTCCACACAAACTGGTCAATGTTTCACAAAGACTGGTCACTACTTCACATAGTTGGTATGTTACTCCACACAAACTGGTCAATGTTTCACAAAGGCTGGTCACTACTTCACATAAGTTGGTATGTTACTCCACACAAACTGGTCAATGTTTCACAAAGACTGGTCACTACTTCACATAAGTTGGTATGTTACTCCACACAAACTGGTCAATGTTTCACAAAGACTGGTCACTACTTCACATAAGTTGGTATGTTACTCCACACAAACTGGTCAATGTTTCACAAAGACTGGTCACTACTTCACATAAGTTGGTATGTTACTCCACACAAACTGGTCAATATTTCACAAAGACTGGTCACTACTTCACATAAGTTGGTATGTTACTCCACACAAACTGGTCAATGTTTCACAAAGACTGGTCACTACTTCACACTGGTTGTCATTACCCCGCAATGGTTGTTAACAACTCCGCGTGTATTCTAACAACATCGCATGTGACGTTTACTACTAATTTACACTCGTTACACTGTCTCATTAGCATGCCATTTACATCGCATTTAGTAAAACAACCCTGTCTTTGCTAGTTCCAGCATAACATCACCCAGAAATATAAGCCTTTCGTCTGTGTCGCCATTAGTGTGTACTTAATTTGTAATCGGTTGATTTAGTAGCAGACGTGTTACGTCCTCGGTGACCCAGGTTTCATGATGATTGAAGCTGTCATATATCTCTGCCTGACATTTAATTAAGTAAAAGCACAGATGAAATCAACAGCATTTGTTTTAAAGTCAAAACCCATAGACATTATATTGCACGATTCCTTGCCTGATATGCTTCGTTGTATCTTGTCATCTGCATACTGTAGAGTGATATATCATATAAAGTGAATAAATGAATAATATATGATGCGTATTTTTCCTAGAGATGTTATCGTGTATTCGTTTTAGAGCAGTGTTTCCCAACGAGGGGCCCACGCCCCACAGTTTGGCAATTTGACTGTTATGGGGGACAATTCGAAAATGGAAGAAATCGGCTGAATATAACAAAACGGGGAGACTTGAGACTGAAGTTAACTAAATTGGAACCTGACATAAGATCTCTTTGCAGCAAGCATCAAGCGCAAGGATCTCACTAAATTTAAATAATAAATAATTACTAATAATTAAAATAATATAGAAACATCTTTCATTAAAATTATTTTGTACTTGAATTTAAGTTCTCCATTATATGTTTTGAAAATTTACTTACTGTGTTTGCTCAATAATTACCTAGTGATTTCTTCCTAAAACCTATCATTCAAGTTTGTTTAGTGAACATTTCAATTTTTGAATATTAAAAATAATGTATTGTTGAAGGGGGGGCATGGGGCGGGGGAAAGGGGCAATATGAATTTTAGAAAGGCTTAAGTGGGGCATGGCACAAAAAAGGTTGGGAAACACTGTTTTAGAGTCTATGCGACGGGGTGATCATTAATTCCTCTCGCAGGCTTTCCTTGCCAACATCACTGAGTGAATTAACAACTGAACACAAAAGAAAACAAATGTTCTATACACCAAGAGACTAATAGCACCAGGTACACAATTGGTATGGTTATCGCGATAATAGCCACGGAATCAACAGCTTGAATTTTATCTGGAGTTTTTATCAGACAAGGGGGCTTCAAATTAAGACCTTTAAATTGAGTTTAACATTGCAATGACTATGAAACATATCAACATTGTTGTCAAGGATAGCAAATGTGTTAAACAGGTGACATCCTAGTGCAGACAAACACGGTGACGTAATAAGGACAGTTTAAAGATTGCCACCCCACTTTTGAAATGCACCAAAGACGAGTCGCCTTCTGTTATCCGTTGTTTGATCAGCGAAGAGGTGCAATCTATAGAAATTCATCGTCCAATGAAGATCCAGTATGTTGATGCAATCCTGTCAGTCCAGCAAGTGTATGAGTGGAGTAGGAAGGTCCAGAATGTTGATGCAATCCTGTCAGTCCAGCAAGTGTATGAGTGGAGTAGGAAGGTCCAGTATGTTGATGCATGCCTGTCAGTCCAGCAAGTGTATGAGTGGAGTAGGAAGGTCCCGTATGTTGATGCATGCCTGTCAGTCCAGCAAGTGTATGAGTGGAGTAGGAAGGTCCGTATGGTGATGCATCCTGTCAGTCCAGCAAGTGTATGAGTGGAGTAGGAAGATCCCGTATGTTGATGCATGCCTGTCAGTCCAGCAAGTGTATGAGTGGAGTAGGAAGATCCAGTATGTTGATGCATGCCTGTCAGTCCAGCAAGTGTATGAGTGGAGTAGGAAGATCCAGTATGGTGATGCATGCCTGTCAGTCCAGCAAGTGTATGAGTGGAGTAGGAAGGTCCAGTATGTTGATGCAATCCTGTCAGTCCAGCAAGTGTATGAGTGGAGTAGGAAGGTCCCGTATGTTGATGCATGCCTGTCAGTCCAGCAAGTGTATGAGTGGAGTAGGAAGGTCCCGTATGTTGATGCAATCCTGTCAGTCCAGCAAGTGTATGAGTGGAGTAGGAAGATCCCGTATGTTGATGCATGCCTGTCAGTCCAGCAAGTGTATGAGTGGAGTAGGAAGATCCAGTATGTTGATGCATGCCTGTCAGTCCAGCAAGTGTATGAGTGGAGTAGGAAGATCCAGTATGGTGATGCATGCCTGTCAGTCCAGCAAGTGTATGAGTGGAGTAGGAAGATCCAGTATGTTGATGCATGCCTGTCAGTCCAGCAAGTGTATGAGTGGAGTAGGAAGATCCAGTATGTTGATGCATGCCTGTCAGTCCAGCAAGTGTATGAGTGGAGTAGGAAGATCCAGTATGTTGATGCATGCCTGTCAGTCCAGCAAGTGTATGAGTTGAGTAGGAAGGTCCAGTATGTTGATGCATGCCTGTCAGTCCAGCAAGTGTATGAGTGGAGTAGGAAGATCCAGTATGTTGATGCATGCCTGTCAGTCCAGCAAGTGTATGAGTGGAGTAGGAAGGTCCAGTATGTTGATGCATGCCTGTCAGTCCAGCAAGTGTATGAGTGGAGTAGGAAGATCCAGTATGTTGATGCATGCCTGTCAGTCCAGCAAGTGTATGAGTGGAGTAGGAAGATCCAGTATGTTGATGCATGCCTGTCAGTCCAGCAAGTGTATGAGTGGAGTAGGAAGATCCAGTATGTTGATGCATGCCTGTCAGTCCAGCAAGTGTATGAGTGGAGTAGGAAGATCCAGTATGTTGATGCATGCCTGTCAGTCCAGCAAGTGTATGAGTGGAGTAGGAAGATCCAGTATGTTGATGCATGCCTGTCAGTCCAGCAAGTGTATGAGTGGAGTAGGAAGATCCAGTATGTTGATGCATGCCCGTCAGTCCAGCAAGTGTATGAGTGGAGTAGGAAGGTCCAGTATGTTGATGCATGCCTGTCAGTCCAGCAAGTGTATGAGTGGAGTAGGAAGTTCCCGTATGTTGATGCATGCCTGTCAGTCCACCAAGTGTATGAGTGGAGTAGGAAGATCCAGTATGTTGATGCATGCCTGTCAGTCCAGCAAGTGTATGAGTGGAGTAGGAAGTTTCAAAACGGTGTGACTTCTGTGACAGACTGTTCGCTATTCAGCACCCCCCATCATCCATGATGTGCTACGGTACCGCAACGTGTCTGCAAGGAGGTGGGTGGCACGTCATAATACTCCAACATTAAAACAAAGACACATTGATGCTTGTCAAGAACTAGCCATAAGTAACTTCTATTTAGTCGGACAACTCAAAGAGTCATTGGGAGGAAAGAATTGTGGATTCGATAATGAGGTACAGTAGGTGGTGCATGAGTGGTTTCACATACGGCCAAGAGAATGTTTGTCTAAAGGAATTCAAGTACTTTATCTGCGCTGCAGGACTTGAATTCAACGCATTGATGACTACATCGAAAAATGATTCATGTATTCTTACATTTTCAGAATATATTCACTCCTCCCCCACACCCCTTCACACGCGCACACACACACACACACACACACACACACACACACACACACACACACACACACACACACACATTTAAGGTTAAGGTTTTCATTTGAATCCTCCTCGCAAATTCTGTTTAGTGTTGCAGCCAACTAATAAACCAATGTGCCAATTAACCAACCTACCAGTCAAATAATAAACTAACAAAGCAACTAACTAACCATTCTACCAAGCAACCGACTAACCAACATACCAACCGACGAACTAACTAACTGACCAACCAAACAACCAGCAACCAACTAACTAACTTAACAGCCCAACAATCAATGATCTAGCCAACCAACTAAACAACCTACTAACCAACGTTTAACCAGTGAACTAACCAACAAACCAACGAAACAACAAACCACCCAATCAAGCAACCAACCAACAAACAAAAATACACACACCCAAACAATCAGCCAACTATCCAATCAACAAACTGATGCTGTGCAACCTATGTGATGCATTACAACCGCAGTTGTGTTAAAAGTACCAGTATGTACTCGAATCTTAAACATAATATGTTGTCACACAATTCAGCCATAACACAGCAATCAAACACCGCTAATTATGACGTTGGACACACGAATCAACACCCAACATGAAGTGACTGCTTCTAGTATGCCAAACAGATGCTTATGCCAGTGCTAATATCAAAACTAACCGAGGTTATCATTGATTGCTATGCATCATTTGGGGGGTACGAGGTGTCAGGCATTGGTAGCACCTTTGGTAAGGATGACTCTCATGTCCTTTTCAGGACCCATCCCCCACTGGTCCAAGCCTGACACCCAGCTCGTGCCTGTGGCTCCTAGTAGTTGTCAGCATGCGACAGCGGCCACCCCCCGGGAAACAGCTGTGAGAGGCTGGCTAAACCAGGCATGGGTATCCGATTTGGTGTCAAACCAAGAGGTAAACTAGGGTATGCCTACCCAGCATGTGAAGACAGGATTCGGCAGACTGCGCGGAGGAAATCATTCCTGATTCAACGGGCAAGACGGCGTTTACCTGCAAAGCGTTGTGGAACGTAATGAGCACGGCAAGGCACGTAGAGCGGCCTGGTCATCCACTGCACCTGTATTCGTCGCCAGTCGTCTCGACTTGTCTTGCCACTGGACTCAGATGGACTCAGGCGAGAGAGTGAGGTCGACGAATTGCGCAACTCTTCCTCACTTTAATCCAAGTCATCGCGCAAGTCATTCTTCATCCAACATCATATATCACCTTCAAGCCCTGTGGCGATGGGCGAGCGGCAAAGCGGCAGGCGTGGGTACGCTGGCAGCCTTAGTCGCAGACCTTCACACAGGCGGCTCAGGCCATATGGTCGTCTTCTACTGACCGGAGCAGCAGTGGGATTCGGCAGCCCCCTGAGCGACTGAGCAGCCCTCTATAGGAACACATTGCTCACCTCCATAGCATGAGGAAGGGGCTAGAAAAGGTGCCCTAAACATTGTCTGCTCCATCACTACCTAACCAGCTAACCGCGGTTGGTGGGTACCCTAACTGCGGTCGACATATAAAGAAAGATAAAAAAAGCAAAGCTAAAAGAGTAAACCATATTCCCTTAACAATTGGAACTTGGAATGTACGCACCCTACTTGACAGAGACGGCACGTCGGGTCCAGAGAGACGAACAGCACTGATTGGGAGACACTGCAGCCTTGAGCGAGACACGACTTGCAGAAGAAGGCCAAATCTGTGAAATAGGTGCCGGCTACACATTTTTCTGGAGTGGAAGGAAAAGCGAGGAAAGACGCCAATCCGGTGTGGGATTTGCCATTAAGTCGGCCCTGGTCGGCAAATTAGCTGGATTCCCAAAGGCTATAAACGACAGGCTCATGACCATGAAGTTACCCCTGCTGAAAGGAAGGAAGCATGCAACCATTGTGAGTGTCTACGCACTAACTATGACCAACGAAGATGATGTCAAGAACACGTTCTATGAGGACCTGCACAATGTACTAACATCTGCTCCCAAAGGAGACAAACTTATACTCCTTGGGGATTTCAATGCCAGAGTAGGCACGGACACCACCTCTTGGAGTGGCATTATTGGAAAGCATGGAGTCGGAGATTGTAACAGCAATGGACTCCGCCTCCTTCAGACATGTGCCGAACATGATCTCCTGATTACGAACACAATTTTCCGTCTCCCCATGAGAAATAGGACATCGTGGATGCACCCTCGCTCGAAACACTGGTACCTCATTGACTATGTCATCGTCAGGAGGAGTGACAGACAAGACGTTCGAGTGACAAAATCCATGTGTGGTGCCGAATGCTGGACAGACCATCGTCTCATTGTCTCGAAAATAAACATTCACATCAGGCCACCACGGCGTCCTCAAGGGGCGAAAATGCAAAAAAAAGCTAAATGTCACCCGCCTAAACAGCAAGAAAATGCAGCAGTCGTTTCAAAATATGCTGGAAGACCGCCTCAAGCCCAATGCTGCAGCTAAACGGGATACAGAAACAGAATAGAGATCCCTAAAGGACATAATTTACAACACTGCTATGGAAATTCTGGGTCCAGCCCCCCGAAAGCATAAAGACTGGTTTGATGAAAATTCCGAAGACATCAACCAATTGCTGGCCGAGAAACATCTTCTCCTCAAGGCACATTTGAATGACCCAAAGTCAACATCAAAAAAAGATGCTTTCAAGAACATTCAGATAGTAGTGCAACAGAAACTTCGGCACATGCGGGACTCCTGGCTGAGCAGCAAAGCTGATTAAATTCAGGGCTTTGCTGACAGACATGATATGAAAAACTTCTACGACTCACTGAAAGCGGTCTATGGTCCTACATCACCAGGCATAGTTCCCCTCCTCAGTGCAGATGGGGGAACATTGGTCACCGATAAGAAAGAAATCCTTCAACGCTGGGCAGAGCATTTCAGCAAAATCTTAAATGCAACTTCCTTCTTCGATGATGAAACCATCAACTGCCTTCCTCAAGTTCCCACCAATGAGACACTTGATGACCTGCCAACCATAGTGGAAGTAAATAAAGCCATCCAGCAACTCTCCAGCGGCAAGGCACCTGGTCCTGACTCCATCCCAGCAGAGATATACAAGGCAGGTGGGCCGGTCCTAACAGAGCAGCTTCACCAAGTCTTTACAAACATATGGGTGAATGAGACCATGCCACAAGATTTCAAGGACGCGTCAATAGTCCACCTTTACAAACGTAAAGGAAACCGCCAATCCTGTGACAACCACCGAGCATCTGTCCACGAAAGTTTGTCCATATAGTGCGGCTATTTCATGACGGCATGCAGGCAAGAGTACAGGAAAATGGTGAACTGTCTGAACCCTTTCCTGTCACCAATGGAGTGAAGCAAGGATGTGTCCTGGCACCAACACTGTTCAGCCTCATGTTTTCAGCCATGTTGATGAATGCCTTCGAGAACGATGACATTGGAATAGACATCAACTACCGTATGGATGGAAAGTTATTCAATCTCAGAAGGCTGAAAGCTAAAACCAAGATTAACAGCGACACCGTCAGAGAGCTCCTGTTTGCTGATGATTGCGCTCTATACGCCAACTCAGAGGCGGACATGCAACATAATGTTTCAGCTTTCTCACATGCCTGTGCCAACTTTTGACTCAATATCAACTTGGAGAAGACTGTAGTTATGTACCAGCCAGCTCCAGGGAATAATCACACTGTGCCGAATATCAAAGTGAATGATCATAGACTAAGTGTTGTGGACAAATTCACATATCTTGGCAGCACTGTGTCACAAGCTGCCACAATTGATGACGAAGTGAATTCAAGAATCTCCAAGGCCAGTGCGGCCTTTGGCAGACTGTACAAGAATGTATGGGACAGAACTGGAATAAGCCTGCAAACAAAGCTAAAAGTCTACAAAGCAGTTGTATTATCCACATTGCTATATGCTTGTGAAACCTGGACTGTTTATCAGCGACACGCTAGGAAATTAAACCACTTCCACACAGTCTGCCTAAGGAAGCTACTGAAGATTAAATGGCAAGACAAGATTCCAGACACTGAAGTCCTAGAAAGAGCATCCATGCCCAGTATCCACACTATACTGATGAAGAATCAGATTCGTTGGGCTGGTCACTTGACTCGCATGCCAGATCACAAACTCCCTAAACGAATTTTTTACAGCGAACTGCGTTGTGGTAAACGCTCCTAAGGTGGCCAGAGAAAACGCTTTAAAGACACTCTGAAAATTTCACTGAATGCTTTTGGAATTCATCATGACACCTGGGAGACTGCAGCCAGAGACCGAAATTCGTGGCGTGCATCGTTACGCAAAGGTGCAGTCATATGTGAGGCAATCAGGACTGCAAGAGCTGTGAAGAAAAGGCAGGACAGAAAAACCACTGCAGGAAATTCTCCTCCAGAGACGTCAAGCATTCCTTGCCCACATTGTCAAAGAACATTTCGAGCCAAAATAGGCCTTATCAGCCATCTTAGAACCCACGGCTCCACACCTTCAACTCCACTGGTTGAAATGAATGGTCATCATCATTCTTGATGGACAAACAACATGCATCATTTGGTATACCAGCAACTGAAAAAGTCATTACACGTTAATAGTAGCATTTATCTTTCTATATCAGAAATGAGGGTCACAAAATGTAACATCATGACACTTGGTTATCTATAGTAAATGGTGAAAACAAGGAACGGTTGTAGATTTATGTCAATATGCCAGACATACATATAATGTAACTCCCGCATAACCAGTCAGCCTCCTTAAATAACGTAATTACGAACTGTGGTGACAGTATGTTATTATTTCTCACGGCATGCATTGCAATTACACCAATAATTATATGCATTTGAGAGCCGCCCTAAATCAGTGGCTAGCTCGCCTTCCAGCCGATCCGGAGATCATGGGTTCGAACCCCCTTCACGGCGAGGATGATTAACACCTGGCAGTGGCATGGGGGTCGACCCAAATTAAGTTGGTACAAGGAACAGGTATGGAAAGTAAAGGCAACCCGTCTGATGCCAATTATAGCACATTTGGAATGTCTGCCTAGTGGTTATAAAATATGACATATGGCTGGCACCGACTACTTAATGCACCTTGATGCAACTACGTAGGTTGTTTTACTTCCTTAAATGCATTGACATAAAATCTTAGACTGAACAAGTTGTCAACAATTGCCAGCTCGTTACTCGTTCATTAGACGTAATAGATACTCTAGCACGGGGAGTAAGTATGCACATGTTGTATTGAACAACGCGTCATCTACTTATTCTATTGAAATATGATATATTTTCAAGAGACTTCGCATACTTAACTCGCATTGCTCATTATCTTTTCGGAGATAACGAGAGCGAGAGAGAGAGAGAGAGAGAGAGAGAGAGAGAGAGAGAGAGAGAGAAAGTGAGAGAGAGAGGGAGAAAGAGAGATAAATAAATAGAGAGAGAGAGAGAGAGAGAGAGAGAGAAAGTGAGAGAGAGAGAGAGAGAGAAAGAGAGAGAGAAAGTGAGAGAAAGAGGGAGAAAGAGAGATAAATAAATAGAGAGAGACAGAGAGAGAGAGACACACACACAGAGAGAGAGAGAGAGAGAGAGAGAGAGAGAGAGAGAGAGAGAGAGAGAGAAAGAGTATGTATGCACAAGTGAATAATGTAGTAGGTTTGCGATTGTGAGTGATATATGTGGGTGTGTGTATGAGAGAGAGTAGTGTGTGAGTGTGTTATTATGTGAGTGTATGCGTGTGAGTCTTTGTGTAAATAATGTATGGATGTGTGTATGTGTTTATGCATGTGTATGTGTGCGTGCCTGTCTCTCTGTCTTCCTGTATCATTACATTATAATATGTACTGATTATGTTCGCAGCATTCGTTTCGTAATGATTTTGCTTTCATGGAATTGTTGCAGACACAAAAGATAAATGATTTGCAGAAGAAGGCAAGTGGTTGAAATGGTTGAAAGTGTGACTTATTGAAAATAAAGTGTGTTCGTTCGTTCTTTAGTTAGTTAGTTGGTTAGTTATTTAGTTATTTAGTCGACAGATCATCCTCAATACACATCGAACCATTCCGTCCATATGTTTTCCGGAATCCCTCCTCAGTAAATCCCGCGGCGTATAGCCGATCCCGACACCATTTCTGTGTTGGCTTATAAGTCTTCTTTGGCTTCCTGCATATTGCTCTTGTCTGGCCACACCTCTTTTAACTTGCTGTTTCCGCAGTCTGAGCGATTGTATCTGCGATTGAGTTCTGTTGGTAGTTCCACTTCTATACTTTACCCTGACAATACACTAACTTATCATCAGCATACGACAATGTCCTCCCCCGTCCTGTGATCTACTCATCGGTGATTCTCACAGTGTAGACGTTGAACAGCACCGGAGATAAGGGTGATCCCTGTGGCAGGCCAGGATATATTATTGTTGGTTCAAAAGTCCAACTGCCACATCTAAAAACTAATTTCCGTTAGAAGGGGGCTACAGAGATCCAATTAAGTAGGAATGGACTTATCTTGAATTTAAGAAGCTGAACCATTAATCTATCCAACGGTACTCTGTTGTACGCATCCTCAAGATCAATCACTGCAGCAGAGGTTTCAATGCCTGAGTGGAAACCATAGACATCGTGGGCAAAAACTGCTGCGTTGGTCTAGGTTTCTCTGTTTGGACAGTACCCTCCGAGGGTAGGTGGGAAAAGACTATACCTCTCTAGCTGACGTGATATTTTTCTGGAAATTAACTTCTCCAGCAGCTTGTGTATCATATTTTGCATGGATATCATCCTGAATTTTTGTGCAGTCTTTGCCAGGCTTTGGCAAGGGAATCAGATATATGTGTATCCACTCCTCATTGATGATAGCACTCACTATACTATTGTTGTAAATATCTGGTAGTTCCTCCAATATGTTTTCAGCACGCATACTAATGTCACCATACAGTATGACATCAAGCCCCGGTGCGCTGTTTTTCGTTTGTCGTAGCACAACCTTCATCTCTTTCACTGACACTATATCTTCTTCTGAAATTTTCTGTCACTTACACATATCTGAGGTAGATTCATTGGTAAAATGTCGTCGTCTCATATATGTCTGGATTCTGTGCTCTAGATAGTATTCTTCTGCCAGGTGAGATCAGCACCCTGGAAGTCGGGAATACTCTTATTCTTGACTACACCCTACATTCACTTATTTAGTCGCCAGAACAATCTCAGTGACTTGTCTTCGCTTATTCTTTGACAAACTCAAAGACACATTTCTCACTTTTGACCACTTTAATAAGTTTTTTTTCGAAACAGCTAACTGTGGTGTCTATGTCTCTTTCCAAGTGCAAGATGCATTAAGATGAAGTTTGACCTTCTGACGTCTGCTGCCTGGTTCTACCTTTCTCCACCAATATAATGTAAGGGTGGTGGTCGCTGCCGTGTTACCCTAGAACACACCATCTACACAATGTAGTGTGTGAAGGAGAAACCAGTGCGAGGTCAGTAATACTGTCCTAATAAGCTGGTCGACTTGTCCTGGTGACACAGCCACTGTTGATAATTACACAATCGATGGTTTCGTGTAAGGCCTTGAGCTCCTCCTGCTGTGTGTTAGGAAGAAATATTCCTCCACGATCTGCCTCTAGAGTTGACATCACCACCGAAAATGACATTCCTCTCGTGACATACTATTTCACTCAAGCACTGCCACACTAGTGTTCCACGCTCGCGTTGCAGGCATACACATTAACAAACAAAATGGTTGCCCTGAATGAACTCCGATAGCATGTATTTGTATCTCGTCGCTGTCCCATCTAGACATGCACACTTCTGAAGCCGGAGGTCTCCCTTAGCAAAGTGATCAATCCGTTTGTCTCGCGCTCCGAAGGTTGTGGGCTCGACTCCGGCCTACGTCTTTCGGTGTACGAGCGCATTTGTCTCGGACCTCCTGGGCATCTTCGTTCATTCTACAGAGTTAGTGCTTTGTGCGACGCTTTCGGCAGGTCGCCCTGCGCAAAGAGACCGATCCATATGGGATAAAACCCGGTGCAATGAAGTCGCTCCTCTCGACTTTTGAGATTTTGTTTGGAGACTTTGAAGCCACTATACTCTCGTGCATAAGAATTGCCATTCCCAGGTGTTACCTGTTGTAAAAGTATTTGTTACAGGCTATACGTAGTGAGTAAACTCCCAGTCACGTTTCCCGTAACGCTAAAATATCGTTTTTGTGCGCAAAGTTTACGTAATGAGGCCTCGTTGTTGTGCTCGGGTACAATTCCAAAATTGAATGCAAGTATTATTGAGGGCGAAACAAACGTATTTGAGTATTGCTCTTATGGCTCCAGCTCGTTTACCTTGTTGTTCACGCCGACCCCGCCGACTTCAAGGTTTGTTTGTCTTTTGTACGAGGCCCAAACGCTTGTCCGCCATGATGGAAAAACCGAACACACAACATAAATCACACGCTTAAAGATAAACTCCAGGATGGTTTCGCTCAGATGCATGAACTTGGTAGCACCAGCAAAAATCTTGAGAAAAGAGGAAACTCGTGGTTTACATCCTCGCACAAATAATTGCACTCAAGAGATGAAATTATTCAGTTTTTACAAAAACTCGAGACTGTCCGCGGCAATTTTTACCGGAAGTTATCGTTCTGTTATGGACCGCAATTTAATCGTAAATACTGCAGAGTTGCTAGATATCATACATTTAAATACTAACTAATTTTTCATTTAATTTATACGTATTTCTTGGTGTAGCAGCTTTACTATCAAACATACATTGAAGTAAATAGTGTTTCTGTTCAAAATTATCTTACATATTCTTATTAACTCTGTAATAAGATACTCATCATGAGTTTAATTGTCAGAGCTCACACACATTTATAACCATCTTCTATCTAATCCGGCCGGCCCCGTGACAAAGAAGTCATGGACGCAGTTCGTAATGCCGCATACCGCGTTCGAAATACAGCTGTGGGCGATTTGGCAGCAGACGTTTTCATTCCTGTCTAAGTGTCGCCTGTCGTCCCTGGGGGGAAGTGGAATCAACAAGCACACTTTTTAAATTCCCTATCATCAGCTTGGGCGTCTGCCGGACCCTTGTCTACACACCCCCTTTCAGTCTCTGGATCACTATCTCTCTCACTTCTTACCATAAGATCACACCCCTCTTCATATTCCTCCAGAACATACCCACACAACACCGGCTTCTAACAAATAATAAAATTATTTAATAAAGAACCGTGTCATGTGTGTGCAATGTATGTGTATAGACTTCTGAAGTATAGTATAGTGTGTATGCAAGATGAGACCAGTTCGTTCAAGATCAGAGTCAACTTTCATCATCGTGTTCCGGCCATACAACTGCACAACATCACAAGATCAGAGGGAGCTCACCCGATGAAGCGTCTCTCCGGTCAGTTGTCGCTTTTCTCTCCGTTAATTGTGGATAGTTTGGAAGCTTGGTCACCAATGTGTGATTTGGTTAATTATTGTCCATGAGTTCGACACACACGGTGAAACATATATCCAACACAATCCAGTGACGTAAGAACATAAGCACTGGTCTAGTAACATCTCTACACAACACCACTGTCATTCGATCTACCAAATGTTTCCTGTCTTCTCGGAAAATGTTACTTGGTTATCGTCTTCACCATCATATGACTCTCTTTGTAACTGTCATAGTTGATAACTCAGTTGGTTTTGGGAATGCACCCACTGACAAGGCACTCTCCCCCTGATTTACTATCTATACTCAAATGAGACCAGGAGGTGTTGGACCTTCCTTGTAGAATAGGGTCCCATTGTCGAGGTCAGTTAACAACTGCAGCAGGTTACCGCCCTCTTTCTGATCTCTTAGTTGTAGGTAAGTTCTTTGATCTAATAGAACCTGTCGAAGAGAGAACAGCCGATGAGAGAAACCCGATTCAGACCTATTATATGTGAGTGTAGGCCGAAGGCCGTACTCAGACATTAATATCTAGATCCTCATAGAACTAAGACTCTGGCATAAGACAGAGGAGTTCATCACATTGGTCTGAGACGTGGTAAGAGAAGGAAAGACTAAATGATAAGCGACAGAAACCCCAGTAGACCTCCCTACCGGAATATCCTACCATTGACATTTCCCTTAATCCCCCCCCCCCCCAACCACTCTCAATCTCGCTGAATATCCTCCCACGACCTTAGTCTTACCCTGCCGAGTGAAACGATATATCACTCGATCTAGTGTAAGCTACACATCAGCCGGCTGCGGCCGACGCTCCTAGAATAAGTTCACACAACGCCTCATCACTACAAGATTCCTAATCTCCCAATTGTGCATAGTCAATTATCTGCCTAATATTACTTATACCTAAACGCTATCTAGTTAATACCTTATGTAATCTAGTTCTGTCCGGAATTGAATCCACCAATTGCAATTAAAGACAAATGCCCGTCAACTTTAATTGGCACAGGACACAATAGATTCTTTTCCAAATTGGAACAGGAGAAGCCTAACACTCCAGCTCGGTTTAATCCATTTGGCACACTGATTACAACTTTGTGTTATTTTCAGACAGCCGAGAATTTTGCCTGAATGACGTCACTGACTTGGCTGGTAACCAAGTTAAGACGGCACTCCCTCCTTCATTCTTCCTATCGGGGTAAACAGAATGCCGGCTTATTCCTCTTTGATCCGAGACAGACTTCCCCTGCACACAGAGAATGCCGGTCGGCGTTTTATCTGGAAACTTCCCTACAACAAGACATCGCGGCGGTTAGAGACAGCTGTCTCCAACAATATATCATGCTGGTTCGACATCTGCGGTAATTCCGTGACACTATAAGCCACGTGGCACACTTACTAGCCAGCGCTGTGGTCCATCAGAAGTGAAAGGGTTTACATTTTCTAGACATACAGGGTCGAGGATTTGTAATCTGCCTCAGACGATCTGGAATAAGACGACCTTGCGTTGATTTCGATAGTATAAGCGTTGGTCGTCTTTAGAAATATGGAAAACTGTTGTTGATACCGTGTTCTTGCGTTTGTTATCACCAGACATCACACACTGTACTTGAAACTAAGTGTATTGTTACGTTTATTTACGAAATAGAAGTAAGCATACACTCACACACTGATTTATCTTACAGGTCTCTGTGGTCGCTAATGCCCAGACGTGTAGTGTAATATCCTGACAGTTCACACTGTGTGGAGCATCAACTGTGTACCTAACTACTTTTCCCATTAGCAACTAACACACGTGTACAACGCCCCAGCGTCTAAAATAAATTGTTGTTTACAAATGTTCGATTTACATGTGTGATATTTACCACCTATGCTACTTTCAGACGTGCTATTTACAATTGTGTTTTTTTGTATGTACGTCTATTCACAATTGTGCAGTTAACATCTGAGGTATTCACATATGTGATAATTACATCTGTCATATGTACATTTGAAATTGTTAAATTTGGGTTACTTACATATGTACTATTCAAATGTGTACTATATACACATGCGCTATTTATATATGGTCTATTTACATATGCGTTGGTCACATAGACGCTATTTACATCTGTGCTTGTTACATATGTGCTTTTTGCATATGTCCTATGTACATTTGTGCCATTCACACATGCTTTATTTTTGTGTGTGATGTTTAATTATGTATTATTCACATATAGTTACATATGTGCTGTTGATATATGTGTTATTCCGTTATGTGCTATTTACATCTGTGCTACTTAGATATGTTCTATTTAATGAGTGATATTTACATCTATGCTAGTAATAGTAGTTACAACTGAGAAACCAAGACAACAGAAGAAAACAGACATGATTGATCCCATAAGTGACAGAGACAAAGAATTATACGATATTGTCAACTTCGTGAGTATCACGGGGGCCATTTCTCTCTTCGGTGTGGCCACAAACATCATCAACATCTTGGTGTTCTACAAGCAGGGGTTCACCAGCACTGTCAACATCAGCTTGCTGGGACTGGCCACGTCTGACCTCTGCAGTCTCATCTCCATGCTGTGGTATGGTGTGTGTGAGAACCCATTGTTTGTCAATTCTGACATCAATATATATCCTCTGGACATACTGTATCTAACAGCAGGGATGCCTCACATCTGCTTTGCCCGGATCACATCCTGGATTACCGTCTTCATTGCCGCAGAAAGGTGCTTATGTATCACATTCCCCCTGAAAATAAAGCAAATCATCACCCCAAAGAGAACTGTAATAATAATAATTTTCATCTACTTGGGAATTTTTGCTTCATTTGGCCCGGAGTATGCAACATCATACTTTGACTGGAAGTTCATCGAAAGCAAAAACAAGACACTTCTGGGGATGGCTTTCACAAGTGACCGCAAAGATGTTGAGGGTCTTGTGTTCTTCCTATATTCAATTCTAGGATTCGGATCTTTCATTGCAGTCATTGTGTTCACGGTCATTCTTGTGGTTCAACTCAACCGGAATTCGAAGTGGAGAATAAAGACAACCATTGACAGACACCAGCCTGAGTCAATCTCTAACCGCGATAGAAAAATCATGTCCATGGTGGTCATGATCGCCACAGTTCTGATCGTCTGCTACTCACCAGGCGTGGCTGTTTCCATGGTTACAGTATTTCAACCAGAATTTTACATTTTTAGTGACTGTATAAATATATTTCTTGTTTGTTGGTCGTTCGTTGTTATCTTTGAGACACTCAACTCAAGTATCAATATCTTCTTTTACTACCACATGAGCATGAACTATCGAGAAACCTTTCACCAGATCTTTGGCTGTAACCATGACATTCTAGCCACCAATACATAAATACAGATAAGGACAGTTGCACAAAAGATGTCTTACTTCACTCTATCTAAACAAAGATACGCACAGTTTCACAGTTGTGTCCTCAGGGACACTCGACATCCATAAAACTCATTCAGAGAAAATTACTGTAATCATACTCATTGGACCAAACCATGGCGGGACTAAAAGTCTCTTCAATCCCCCACAGTATTTAGGTCGAGAGCCATCGTGCACTCTGTGCACTAACACTCGTTTATGGACTCTTATTTAACACACTACCTCTAATCAGCACTATGTTCAAGTCCTCTAGTATTAAGCCATGATCGGCCAGCATACAACACATCTATTATCGGCCAGCATTCAACACATCTATTATCAGCCAGCATACAAGTCTATGATCGGCCAGCATACAGCAACTCTAGACGCCTTCTCATGTGATGCCAACTTAAAACATGTGACATACTATACTCTGACGTGCATCTAATGACATAATGTTATCATACTCGACAAACAGCTAACTCATTCATGACATATAACCTTAAGAGCTTGAACACATGATCATGTTGTTTACTTTTTATTCAGTTCATAAAACTAGAATGTAGAAGGTGTATACACTTTTCAATGAGACTCAATACTTCTGTGTAGCAATACATGTTTCTCAATTTTCAATTGTGTTAAAAGTTATAGTTTCCATTTGGATTTTTCTGGTAAGCAATGCTAGTTAGAATCAAGTCGTTTTCATATTATATATATTTATACACGGATAGCAGGCATACTGACTGATATTTATGTCGTGATTTGTCTGGTAATTTCCAACCGTTTATTTCAAACGTGAATCATTCAGTGCAATGCAACATTTGACCTTATCCAGGTTAACATCCTTCCACCAGAGTACACGCTTGAACGCGTTTGCATAGCAACGCATGCACTGTTCCGTCTGTTTAAATTTTTCTCTTTTTTCCCCTCTAGATAAATTGTGAATAAAACCGACCATAATATATACACCTAATGTATCTTACTGAGATGTTTTTGTTACTATCGCTCGCTTTGAAGTCACACGTAGTCCATATCATCATCATCACCAAGTGCTGTGCCGACTGGCGTAGGCGTTCATGACTCTCCACAGATCTCTGTCCTTGGTTTTCTGGATCAACTCTGTCCATATACGTGCTGCTAATGCCAGCAGTTGCCACTACTGGGAAGTGTACTGGACAGACCAGCGCCTCTAGCAATCGGACCAATCAGCTCGCACGTCTGAGGTATTTGTAATTTATATCCCAAGTCAAGGACTTAAGGTCAACATTCGAGTCAAACTGACCGGAGTAGGGGTTGAAATCACTACCTTGGCATCAGCAGATCAAAAATGTAAAAGCGAGTGTTTTTATTCATTCTGGAAATCTGTCTTTCTTTCACTCATATGTTTCATAATGTCCCGTAAATAATTTACTTCGCCTAAATATTTAAGTTTGTCACATATGTTTCTCTTGCCTGGTATTGTGTGGTATTACATTAAAATGTCCCGATAGTATGCTCTACCCAGGTTATGTTGTTTCATTATATTTTAATGATTTAGTTAGAAATGCACTTACCTGTTAATACTTTGGTCCTTATTTTCATCCGCACACAATGTTTTCAACTTATTCAAATGTGCAGAGCTAACATTGGGTAAGTAGGCTATTCTTTAAACTTGTGGGAGCATGTGTACACCTCGGAGGAGCAAATGGATCACCATGGACTGGCAAGAATGCGACAGCGAGGAGTGACGAGGGGATCTGGCCGACGAGCAACGCTCAGAGGAAAGGCAAGACGGACATATAATCAGATTGCTACTGGTACTATTAGTGTTGGAACTCTTCGCTGGCTTCTGAGAATGGGGACGGAGCGCTTATGGGAATGCCCCGAATGCTGTGATGTCGGTTCTTAAATCAATCAATCAATCAATTATTCTTTAAACTTATGTTTTGAATTAATGCATGTTATTTATAAAAAAATAGACACGTTCAGAATACAAAGCTTCAAGAACATTACCTGTATGACAGTTGTTTGTGTGGTTGGTGTTTTCTTAATTATCTTAAATTGATCTCGTTCAGTAAGGGTTTCTTGATGCAAGTTTTCTTAACTTCTGTTTGTGTTTTAAATTTTGTTCCAATAATTCTGAATAATCGTAGTTCTAAGGCTTCAATTTTACCCTGGGGATGTTTATTTAATATCCGTGTTTATGCACAACAAAAAAAATAGGCAATAATGTAATGCACTTCTTTCCACGCCTACATATTTTATGTTTCGTGATATTAGTTTAACATTTATGTATACCTACGGACCTCAATGTGTGATATGACGCCTGGCAATATACAATAATAAAGAGTTATTTTAACACTGCATCGCTCTTAATATGACTTTTTAATTTAGTTGTCAATATATGATACATATATGTCATTTTGTTACGTTAACATTCCGTGTTTAGTTCTGATTTCTATCACCTCTTATTCAGTGTCCTACATAAAGAAAAAATATTGACATACATAGTTATAACCAGGGGGCGTCAGATGACAGCTTTAAATGTGTGCTATAAATTACAAAAACCATGCCATTGTCATTTAACCCGTCAATATTGTTGTTAATGATGTCAAGAGGGGTTTAAACACCCCGAAATCACGATGCAGACGAATACGGTGACGTTATATGGACAGTTTAGACATCGCTGACCCACTTTTGACATACACCAATGAGGAGTTTTCGTTCTGTTATCCGTGTTTTATAATCATTTAAGGGGTGAAACCTAGATAAATTCAACGGCCAATGAAGGTCAACATTTCGAGGTGATGAATGTCTGTCAGTCCAGCAAGAGTATAAGTGCAGTAGGAAGATTTAACACGGCGTGACTTCTGCGACAGGCTGTTCACAATCGAATCATGAACACCCAGTAGTCACCCTAGATAATTTTGTTTTTCGATAGTAATCTAATCACTTTATCGGGGCTGGAGGATCTTCTTTTACTCCCAAATGACATTCCTTAGCCAACAAATTTTAAAAATAAAATACAGATAAGGACAGTTGCACAAAAGATGTCTTACTTCACTCTATCTAAACAAAGATACACACAGTTTCACAGTTCTGTCCTCAGGGACATTCGAAATTAATAAAACTTATTCAGAGAAAATTATTGTAATCATACTCATTGGACCAAACCATGGTAGGACTAAAAGTCTCTTCAATCCCCCACAGTATTTAGGTCCAGAGCCATCGTGTACTCAGTGCACTAACACTCGTTTATGGACTCTTATTTAACACACTACCTCTAATCAGCACTAGGTTCAAGTCCTCTAGTATTACGCCATGATCGACCAGCATACAACACATCTATTATCGGCCAGCATACACGTCTATGATTGGCCAGCATACAGCAACTCTAGACGCCTTCTTAACACTCATCCGATGCCAACTTTAAACATGTGACATACTATACTCTGACGTGCATCTAATGACATAATGTTATCATACTCGACAAACAGGTAACTCATTCATGACATATAACTTTAAGAGCTTGAACACATGATGATGTTGTTTACTTTTTATTCAGTTCATAAAACTAGAATGTAGAAGGTGTATACACTTTTCAATGAGACTCAATACTTCTGTGTAGCAATACATGTTTCTCAGTTTTCAATTGATGTTAAAAAATTATAGTTTCCATGTGGATTGTTCTGGTAAGCAATGCTAGTTAGAATCAAGTCGTTTTCATATTATATATATTTATACTCGGATAGCAGGCATACTGACTGATATTTATGTCGTGATTTGTCTGGTCATTTCCAACCGTTTATTTCAAACGTGAATCATTCAGTGCAATGCAACATTTGACCTTATCCCGGTTAACATCCTTCCACCAGAGTACACGCTTGAACGCGTTTGCTTAGCAACGCATGCACTGTTCCGTCTGTTTATATTTTTCTCTTTTTTCCCCTCTAGATAAATGGTGAATAAAACCGACCATAATATATACACCTAATGTATCTTTCTGAGATGTTTTTGTTACTATCGCTCGCTTTGAAGTCACACGTAGTCCATATCATCATCATCACCAAGTGCTGTGCCGACTGGCGTAGGCGTTCATGACTCTCCACAGATCTCTGTCCTTGGTTTTCTGGATCAACTCTGTCCATATGCGTGCTGCTAATGCCAGCAGTTGCCACTTCTGGGAAGTGTACTGGTCTGACCAGCGCCTCTAGCAATCGGACCAACCAGCTCGCACGTCTGAGGTATTTGTAATTTATATCCCAAGTCAAGCACTTAAGGTCAACATTCGAGTCAAACTGACCGGAGAAGGGTTGAAATCACTACCTCGGCATCAGCACATCAAAAATGTAAAAGCGAGTGTTTTTATTCATTCTGGAAATCTGACTTTCTTTCACTCAAATGTTTTATAATGCCCCGTAAATAATTTACTTTGCCTAACTATTTAAGTCTGTCACATATGTTTCCCTTGCCTGGTATTGTGTGGTATTAAATTAAAATGTCCCGATTGTATGCTCCACGCAGGTCATGTTGTTTCATTATATTTTAATGATTTACTTAGAATCGCACTTACCTGTAAATACTTTGGTCCTTATTTTCTTTGGCACACAATATTTTCAACTTACTCAAATGTGCAGAGCTAACATTGGGCAAGTAGGCTATTCTTTAAACTTGTGGGAGCATGTGTACACCTCGGAGGAGCAAATGGATCACCATGGACTGGCAAGAATGCGACAGCGAGGGGTGACGAGGGGATCCGACCGACGATCGACGCTCAGAGGAAAGGCGAGACGGACATATAATCAGATTGCTACTGGAACTACTAGTGTTGGAACTCTTCGTTGGCTGCTGAGGATGGGAACGGAGCGCTTATGGGAATGCCCCGAATGATGTGATGTCGGTTCATAAATCAATCAATCAATCAATCATTCTTTAAACTTATGTTTTGAATTAATGCATGTTATTTATAAAATAATAGACACGTTCAGAATACAAAGCTTCAAGAACATTACCTGTATGACAGTTGTTTGTGTGGTTGGTGTTTTTCTTAATTATCTTAAATTGATCTCGTTCAGTAAGGGTTTCTTGGATGCAAGTTTTCTTAACTTCTGTTTGTGTTTTATAATTTTGTTCCAATAATTCTGAATAATCGTAGTTCTAAGGCTTCAATTTTACCCTGGGTATGTTTATTTAATATCCGTGTTTATGCACAACAAATAAAATAGGCAATAATGTAATGCACTTCTTTCCACGCCTACATATTATATGTTTCGTGATATTAGTTTAACATTTATGTATACCATACGGACCTCAATGTGTGATATGACGCCTGGCAATATACAATAATAAAGAGTTATTTTAACACTGCATCGCTCTTAATATGACTTTGTAATTTAGTTGTCAATATATGATACATATATGTCATTTTGTTACGTTAACATTCCGTGTTTAGTTCTGATTTCTATCACCTCTTATTCAGTGTCCTACATAAAGAAAACTATTGACATACATAGTTATAACCAGGGGGCGTCAGATGACAGCTTTAAATGTGTGCTATAAATTACAACAACCATGCCATTGTCATTTAACCCGTCAATATTGTTGTTAATGATGTCAAGAGGGTTAAGCACGCGAAATCACGATGCAGACGAATACGGTGACGTTATATGGACAGTTTAGACATCGCTGACCCACTTTTGACATACACCAATGAGGAGTTGCGTTCTGTTATCCGTGTTTTTATAATCATTGAAGGGGTGAAACCTAGATAAATTCAACGGCCAATGAAGGTCAACATTACGAGGTGATGAATGTCTGTCAGTCCAGCAAGAGTATAAGTGCAGTAGGAAGATTTAACACGGCGTGACTTCTGCGACAGGCTGTTCACAATCGAATCATGAACACCCAGTAGTCACCCTAGATAATTTTGTTTTTCGATAGTAATCTAATCACTTTATCGGTGCTGGAGGAATTGCATTGAACGCAGTGGTGACTGCATCTAACGATGATACATTAGTGCTTTACTTTTTCAGAATATATTCTGATATAGAAAATATATATATATATACAGAATATATTCACACACACACACACACACACAAACACACATACACACACTCACACACACACACACACACACGCATGCACACACACGCATGCACACACACACACACGCACACACGCATACGCCCCCTGCTCACACCCACACACTTACCCACTCACTCTCTCTCTCTCTCTCTCTCTCCCTTACACACACACACACACACACACACACACATACACACACAAATATTTACGGTTGTCATTTGAAACCACTTAGTATTACACTGCACTGTAATGTTCAAAATGCTGTTTACAAATTTTACTTATTCATGTGAATGTCGATGTAACTTTAATTCATCATCATCAAGTTCTCTGCCAGCTGACGGAGGCGTTCATGGCTCTCCACTGATCTCGGTCTTTGGTTTTCTGGATCAACTTTGCTGCTGATATTCCTCCGTGCACCGTCTCAATCCATCCAGCATCATTTTTCTTGGTCTGCCTCTGCCTCTCTTCCCCTCGATCTTTCCAGTTGTCACGATTTTCTCCAATGCCTCTCTTCTCATTACATGACCAAAGAAAGCTGTTTGTCTCTTTCTTATTGTTGCATATAGTGTTTTAGTTTAGCCTGTTTCAGGCAGTCGTTGTAAGTTACTCTGGCAGTCCAAGGAATTCACAACATTCGTCTCAGGAACCACATCTCGTTTGCTTCTAATTTCTTCTTAATTTGTTCATTTACATTCCAGGATTAACTTGTCATACAGCAAAACTGGTTCTACATAGCATTTCAGCACTCTCATTCTTACATTCAGTAATAGTGACGTATTGCACAAAATACTCTGCATTTTCTGAAATGCGGCTTTTGCTTGCCCCATTCTGCTCTTGATCTTTAATCTCTTAATCTCTGCTCGTAAACTTTAATTACTTAGTATTTATTATTGATGTACTAATTTATTGACACTTAGTATTATCAGCCACTGATATTGTATAAAATACCTTTCTCATGTTGGTTATTCATTTCTCACCCAGGGTCAATTCCTGCCATTCCACCAGTGAATAACAAAATCCGTATAAATATGGAATGAAATGTAAACAATACACATGCATACAAAATACGTCTGTTGATTTCTGTGAGACGTGACACATGTTTCTTGTGTTTCTGTTGCTTTGTGTTTTATTGCTTTGTTACTTAGCTGCGCTTAATGACATAGACACATCTTTCAAGCAGGCGTTTAATTAAATTGCCTAGGATAATTCTGTGGAATTTGTACCATCATTTTTGAAGCACACATATATATCTGTTAAGCCTCATGATCATAAAGCAAATTCTTTGTAGCACGTACCACTCATCTCCCCTCCTTTCCTTAAACAACCCCTCTGTCCCTAGCCACTGACTGCCTCTAATATGTTTTTATATCCACGTTTGTTTATTTCCGTGCCGAAGAATTATATATCACCATATTTGACATTCCACTTAGACAGAAGGAAGATATATCGCCATACTAGTCTCATCGTGATTTTTGTTTTGTTTCGTGGTATCGTTCATAATTTTAATACTGTTGTTTGACCATTCATTTCATCCAGTGGGGTTGAAAGTATGGAGCCGTGAGTCCTAAGATGGCTGATAAGGTCTATTTTGGCTGGAAATGTTCTTTGACATTGTGGACAAAGAATGCTTGACGTTTCTGGAGGAGGATTTCCTGCAGCGGTTTTTCTGTCCTGCCTTTTCTTCACAGCTCTTGCAGTCCTGGTTGCTTCACACGTGACTGCACCCTTGCGTAATGATGCACACCACGAATTTCGGTCTCTGGCTGCAGTCTCCCAGGTGTCATGATGAATTCCAAAAGCATTCAGTGAGATTTTCAGAGTGTCTTTAAAGCGTTTCCTCTGGCCGCCTTGGGAGCGTTTACCACAACGCAACTCGCCGTAATAAATTCGCTTAGGGAGCCAGTGATCTGGCATGCTAGTCAAGTGACCAGCCCAGCGAATCTGATTCTTCATTATTAGAGTGTGGATACTGGGCATGGACGCTCTTTCTAGAACATCAATGTCTGGGATCTTATCTTGCCATTTAATCTTCAATAGCTTCATAAGGCAGACTGCGAGGAAGTGGTTTAATTTCCTAGCATGTCGCTGATAAACATTCAAGGTTTCACAAGCATATAGCAGTGTGGATAATACAACTGCTTTATAGACTTTCAGCTCTGTTTGCAGGCTTATTCCATTTCTGTCCCATACATTCTTGTGTAGTCTGCCAAAGGAAGCGCTGGCCTTAAAGATTCTTACATTTACTTCGTCATCAATTGTGGCAGCTTGTGACACAGTGCTGCCAAGATGGGTGAATTTGTCCACAACACTTATTCTATGACCGTTCACATTGATATTCGGCACGGTGTGATTATTCCCTGGAGCTGGCTAGTACATAACTACAATCTTCTCCAAGTTGCTATTGAGCCCAAAGTTGGCACAGGCATGTGAGAAAGCTGAAATATTGTGTTGCATGTCTGCCTCTGAGTTGGCATATACAGCGCAATCATCAGCAAATAGCAGTTCTCTGACGATGTCGATGTTCGTTTTAGTTTTGGCTTTCAGCCTTCTGAGATTGAACAACTTTCCATCTATGCGGTAGTTAATGTCTATTCCAACGTCATTGTTCTCGAAGGCATTCATCAGCATAGTTGAAAACATGAGGCTGCACGGTGTTGATGCCAGAACGGATCCTTGCTTCACTCCGTTGGTGACAGAAAAGGGCTCAGACCGTTCACCATATTCCTGTGCTCTTGCCTGCATACCATCATGAAATAGCCGCACTATCTGGACAAACTTTTGTGGACAGCCATATTTTGCCATAATATTCCACAGTCCTTCTCTGCTGACTGTATCAAATGCCTTGGTAAGGTCAATGAAAGTGAAGAACATTTCAGAGTTTTGTTCCTGACATTTATCTTGCAGCTGACTTGCAGCAAAAATCATGTCAACAGTTCCTCGTTCTTTTCTGAAGCCACATTGACTCTCAGGAAGAAGACCTTGATCGAGATGGGCCGTGAGGCGATTGAGAAGAATTCTGGCGATTATTTTCCCTGTGATTGAGAGCAAGGAGATGCCTTGGTGGTTGTCATAGGATTGGCGGTTTCCTTTACGTTTGTAAAGGTGGACTATTGACGCGTTCGTAACATCTTGTGGCATGGTCTAGTTGACACATATGTTTGTAAAGATTTGGTAAAGCTGCTCAATTAGGACCGGCCCACCTGTCTTGCATATCTCTGCTTGGATGGAGTCAGGACGAGGCGCCTATCCACTGGGAAGTTGGTGGATAGCGTTGTTTAGTTCCACTATGGTTGGCATTTCATCAACTTTATCATTAGTGAGAACTTGAGGAAGGCAGTTGATGGTTTCATCATCAAAGAAGGAAGATGCATTTAAGATGTTGCTTAAATGCTCTGCCCAGCATTGAAGGATTTCTTTATTTTCGGTGATCAATGTTCCCCATCTGCACTGAGGAGGGGAACTATACTTCGTGATGGAGGACCGTGGACCGCTTTCAGTGAGTCGTAGAAGTGTTTCATATCAATGCAAAAAACATGGATTTTGTAATCCGAACATCTTGTCTGTCACTCCTCCTGACGATGACATTGTCAATGAGGTGCTAGTATTTCGAATGAGGATGCATCCATGATGTCCTATTTCTCGTAGGAAGACGGACAATTGTGATGGTGATCAGGAGATAGCGCTCGGCACAGGTCTGAAGGGGGAGGAGCCCATTGCTTTTACAATTTCCGACTCCGTACTTTCCAATAATGCCACTCCAAGAGGCGGTGTCCTTGCCTAACTCTGGCATTGAAGTTCCCAAGGAGTATAAGTCTGTCTCCTTTGGGAACAGATGCTAATACGTTGTGCAGGTCTTCATACAACTTGTTTTTGACGTCATCATCATGTGCCATGGTTGGTGGGTAGACACTCACAATGGTTGCATGCTTCTTTCCATTCAGCAGGGGTAACTTTATAGTCATAAGCATGTTATGTGTAGCCTTTGGAAATTCTGCTAGTTTGCCAACCAGGGTCGACTTAATGGCAAATCCTACACCGGATTGGCGTCTTTCGTCGCTTTTCCTTCCACTCCAGAAAAATGACTAGCCGGCACCAACTTCACATATTTGGCCTTCTTCTGCATGTAGTGTCTCGCTCAAGGCTGCAATGTCGATGTTGTACCTACCCAGCTCTCTCCAAATCAGTGCTGTTCGTGTCTCACGTCCCCACACGCCGTCTCTATTAAGTAGGGTGCGTACATTCCAAGTTCCGATTGTCAAGGGAATATGGTTAGCTCTTTTAGCTTTAAGTGCTTTTACTTTGTTTGTGTGTCGACCGCAGGATAGGGTTCCCACCAACCGCGGTTAGCTGGTTAAGTAATGATGCAGCAGACAATGTTTAGGGCACCTTTTCTAGCCCCTTCCTCATGCTATGGAGGTGAGCAGTGTGTTCCTATAGAGGGCTGCTCAGTCACTCAGGGGGCTGCCGAATCCCACTGCTGCTCCGGTCAGTAGAAGACGAACATATGGCCTGAGTCGCCTGTGTGCAGGTCTGTGACTACGGCTGCCAGCGTACCCACGCCTGCCGCTTCGCCGCTCGCCCATCGCCACAGGGCTTGAAGGTGATATATGACGTTGGATGAAGAATGACTTGCGCGATGAATTGGATTAAAGTGGGGAAGAGTTGCGCAATTCGTCGACCTCACTCTCTCGCCTGAGTCCATCTGATTCCAGTGGCAAGACAAGCCAAAACGACTGGAGACGAATACAGGTGCAGTGGATGACCAGGGCGCTCTACGTGCCTTGCAATGCTCATTAAGTTCCACAATGCTTTGCAGGTAAACGGAGGGGAGGGGGGAGGGGGGTGGCATGCTGACAGCTACTAGGATGTAATTTTAATACTAAATGCATGGAGATTTACACTATAGAACTTGTTCATTTAATTGTGTACTCTTTTTGCTGCAGACCTTCAGTTTGTGTGGCACTGAATCAGGTAATTCTCTGTGACCAAGGCAGTGTTGGTTGGCCTCTGCTTCTTCTTCCAGAACTCATGCTTCCCAGTACCGTTCCTTTAAACCATTGTCATGTTTGAAATGGCCAGCGTGTTTCAGTTTAGTTAACAAGATGTTTTTAAAGTGTGACGTTTGTATGCACACACAGAAACACAAACACCAACCCACCCACACACACACACACACACACACACACACACACACACACATACGTGAGTGTCTGTTCAAAGCACGTAAGAGGCTGACAGCCAACTCCTCTGTCCATTGTGTAATCGTTCAACACAGACATGAAGGGTATAATCAAGTTTGGTGGTGCAACTTCAGAAGAGGTTGAAATCAAGAGTGGAGTAAAGTGAGGTTGTGTAGCTGCACCTACCTTCTCTGGAATATACTTTTCCCTTCTACAGAAATATGCCTTTTGTAATCAGGATGGTGGTATATACACTCACTCACGCTCACATGACGGCCTCTACAATGCTCTGAGATTGAAGGCTAAGACCAAAATTAGGAGGATACTGATCAGAGATTTGCTGTTTGCAGATTATGCTGCAATTACGTCCCAAGCTGACGAAGAATTACAACGTCTACTGTCTACATTCTCCGATGTGTGTTCTGAATCTGGTTTAACATTTATCAAAAGAGAAGACACAGATTATGTCAAAATGGGTACCATCAATCTTTATTGACGACGCCGAACTAGAGATAGTAGACAATTTTACTTATCTAGGGTCAGAGGTTAACAGTAAATTATCCCTAGACCAGTAAATCAACATAAGAATTGGTAAGGCAGCACCAACTATGAATAGATTAACAAAAATAGTCTGGGGGAGCAGGAAGCTTACTGCCAAAACAAAAGTCCTTGTCTATCAAGCCTGTGGCCTTAGTACTCTTCTTTAAGGCAGTGAAACCTGGTCAACTTACTCACACCAAGAGACACGTTTAAACAGCTTTAATATGCGGTATCTGCAAAGAATACTTGGTATTAAGTGGCAAGACAAAATCACAAATACTGAAGTAATGGAAATAGCATTTTGTGTCGGTTTCTTCCATGCTCAGACTTCGTAGATGGACAGAGGACACATTAGCTGTTGTTGACGGTAAAATACCAAAAGGACAGCATGTTTGGTGAATTACAGATAGGTAAGAGATCTCAGGGTCGGCCTCTACTACGATACAAAGATGAGTGTAAGCGGGACATGATTGATATTGGTTATGCCTTTGGAGCAAGACGCCACCGAACGTATTTCATCGAGGGAAAAGATTAGACATGGGATGAAGACAAAGGTGAAAACGATCGCAGATATGTGACACACCCAGCGTGTGCGTTGCAAGATGGTGCATGATGGTGGAAATGACCATGTATTTACACGCATCCATTGTGGAATAACAATTTGTAGATAGTATACCTTGAAGTTATGCGTTATGAAGCACAACGTAACAAACTATGGATTATCAACCATTTATTAGAACATCTAGTAAATACTCAGAAAAGGATGTATATAAGCTGCTTTGCCACCTGATTCGTTATTATATCCATGAGAGAATAACAAGAGCAAGTTGAAACAATATATATTTAAAGTACGCTATTTTTGCAATGAATTAAAGAAATGGGTTCTCCGGCAGTGATGCGACCTACAATGTTATTTGGGATTGTTGCTCCAATAATTGGCAGATCTATGAAAACATTAGAGGCCATGGCTGTGATAAAATTATAATAATTCACGAAGAAATGTCTTCAGAAACTCAGTTGGTTATGGGACCAGTGTTTAAAGATGTTTGACTTTCGTTGGCAATGGGCAAAATGAGTGTACATAATTTAACTGACCGCACACATGTTACTGTTCTACTACGATCTGGAAGTCCATCCTCAGAATACAACGGCTGAAATGTAACGAATTTGAGAACATCTTTGACCAGGATGTAGTCAATTAGTGCAGTAAAAATAAACGAAATAGTAGTTAATAGAAAATTACATAACAAACTGCACATGAGAACAATACTTGATTCCGAATCTACTGTAAAGTATTGGCACTTTCTGCTCACTGAGGCTACTCCAGAGTGTGATATGTCACGTGATTGGCCTCGGGTAATTCTCACCTTGCTCAATAAACAAATAAAATATGTTTTGATATCATCAACATGTTTCTCTGATGGGACACCCACTAGCAACAGAAGGTGTTGCTTGCTTGCTTGTGTTCGTTGGCTTGAGCTCCAGTGTGAAGTCCTGTATGTCGGATGAAGGCATCCTGTTGTCCAACATCAGTGTGATGTCATACAGGACCTGAGGTTTGCGTGAGTATCCGTTGTCCCATGTCTGGCTTATTGGTGTGCAGACTGGTGGTTCCTCGCCGTACAGGCAGACACTCTCCGACTTCGGAGGAATCGGCGATCCTACTGACTTAGCCAGGACCCCGAAGGGACCTGTTGCCTCAGGACGCTCGACGAGGACGCGTCAATAGGTCTTGGCCAGTATATAACCATGCCCTGGTGCCTTGGAAACACCTCTGCGTCCCACAGAATGTGTTAATATCCATGAACGACCACTGTGATAACAATAGGCCAGGAGGTTGTACTATCATCTAATTCAAACGTAATTAAATTTGTAACTACTATACTCACAACTAGATTAATAACAATGTGACTTACATCACGACTAGTTATGCCAGTATATTAGGACATATTATTAACCCTCTGCATACGGCAAACCATTTGCCAGGACCGGGGGATTATTTAATTATGCGTCCAGGGAAGGTAACTGCAAATCACGTTGTAAATGTTTAACGTCATGCATGGTGACCACATTCTGAAAGTACTCACATGTCACACGACGATCGGGTAACAATGTGTATAACTCGTTGTCAGTTGTTTTTAACTCTTTCCCCTGTGATTCAAAACAATATTTGCATCTACAACCCAGATAACATCATGTAACGATTAGCAGAAGAAGATTGAGGTGATGTGATCTGGTGTTGAGATGTTGACACAACATACCTGGAGTTGACATGTTGACACAACATACCTGGGGTTGACATGCTGACATAACATACACTTAGTGGCAGTTGTAAACATAGTAAAATATGAATAAAATTTGGTGGAACTGCGGTAAATCTGTGGAAATACAACGCAGCACAACGTAATGCAGCTTTATAGAACATAATTTCGTAAAATGCATTTACATATAGGTGTAGCACCACATACTTACTGCACGTTAAAACGTTAGAAGGGAGGGGGGGGGGTCTTTAAATGTGTTTTATTTACAACCTCAACCCACTTACATTATGCAGCCACACACGGTTGCACATGACAGCTCTGTCTGACAGTGTGGTTCAGACAACGAGTATAACATCTATAACTGCTGGCAAGGTCGTCTATATCTCGCCTATGTAAGTGATCCCTTGTGATACTACCTCCATCTAAACACTGTTTAAGTAATATTACCCGGAAGTCGACTAACTATCGGAGTACTGCTATTCACACAGCCATTTGTTTATCTCACATTATGGAATGTCAGACAAACTGATAACAATGAAACATGGTCTATTATTACTTTAGAAAGTTGAGAACATTTTTGGCGGTCTGCTAATATTATATAATTATTTGTATGAGTTCCTCTTGTACAAGAAATCGTTAAGGGTTACATAATGGCTGTGCTATGTAAGTGCGAAAATTCACCCTCTAGGTCTACACATTTTTGTAAATAGCAATTATTTCCCCATTAAAAAGCATTTAGTAATTTAGAAGTAACAAAGTTCCCTGAAAATCGACCTAGCAACATTAACCTTAATTTTCACCATTATACTGTATATTACTGGAGAGAAAAATACATCTGTTTGTCACAGAGACTATAATTTGACGAGAATGATTTCATCTGTCTTAAAATGTAGATAACCTACCATGTTCCACCCACCCTGTGTACCAGTTCTTAAATTTGTTCTATATCGACGGTCTAGTAATATTCTCGAACATTCACACTAGTTCATGCAAACAGGATGCCGTTATCCTGACTAGAATGAATGTGCCATAGTACATCTCCTACACGACAAGATTACAACACATCATATGATAACATATCATATCATAACATATTACACCATAACATATTATATCATATACTATCATATCACTGCACAACATTGCATACTATAACATATAATAACGTATATCATACTATATCACATCATAACATAATATATCATACCATGTAATAACATATCGCAACATAACATAGCATATTATAACATATAATAATATATACATACCATATCATACCATAACATAGTATATCATATCGTAACATATTATATCACATCTCGGCATACCATTTCACATAGCATAACTAATTCTACTACTGGCACTTTCCGTCGTGACAGACGATAGTTTGTTCATTGTGTATCCAAAAAAACAGACATTATAATCTCTCCAAAGCACAATGCCTGGGTTTATTCTAGTGGAAAGATAACACCAAAACATCTGGAATAGATAAGCTGTACAAGTTGTCAGATCAGCAAAGCAATGCTACAACTGCCCGCCTTTCGTAGCTTCGATCCTAGACCTATAGCCGACCAATACATCCTGGTCTGCCCTGCCATGATATTTAGCCTTTAGATGAAATTACCTCACACCAAGATAAGGCTTGTCGCTCTCAATTGCGCTCCTTCGCCCGAAGCATAACACAGTTTTATATATCATATCGTCGCATATAATGATATAACATAACATACCATTTACTATCATATTATATAATATCAGAACACAAAACATATCAAAACACATATCATATCAACTCATATCATATTAAAACATACAAATATATCATATCATATCAATTCATAAAATATCACATCGTGTATATGATGTCATTCATAAGATATCATGGTGTGTCATATCATATGCCGTGCGGTCATATCGCACCATAATATGTCATGCCATGTCATGTCGTGTCGCGTCGCATCAAATCATATCATGTGTTGACATACCATAACATATTATATCATTTCATATGATATAATACCATGCCATGTCATATCATACTTTGACGTGTCAAATCATATCATATTATTTCATGTCATGTCATGTCGTGTCATATCATATCATTTCATGTCATGTCGTGTCATATCATATCATATCGATCATCATCATCATCATCATCATCTTCCACTTCTGCCGTCAAGCTGTCGTGGGGAGGAATCATTTGCGTTACAGCGCCAGGTGGGCGGCACTGGATAGTGTCATTCTGTGTGGTTGTACAATGTCTCTGATGTCGTCAATCCATTTTCTTCTTGGACGTCCTCGTGGTCTCGTTGCAGATGATCTTTGATGTAAGGCCAGTGATGGTAGTTGCTGATGTTGCATTCTAACGACATGGCCAAACCACTTGATCTTCTGTCTTTCAATAAATGTGGCACAAGGTGTTGATCCCACAGTCTGTCTGATAGTAGCATTTCTTACTCGGTCTCGGATTGTTAAGTTGGCAGCTCTCCTCAAGCATCTCATTTCACAGGTGTTGATTTTGCGAAGGTGTAATTTGGATAAAGTCCAGGTTTGAGATTGGTAGCATAGGGTTGGTGTGAATATGCTGTTTATTATCTGTCGTTTTGCGAACATGGGTATGTTTGGATGTTTCAGTAAGGGTGATAGTTGATATGTAAGTGCACTAGCTTTTTGACATCTGATTTCAATTTCTCTGTCCAATCTGCCATCTTCTGTGATCATACTTCCAAGGTATTTGAATTCTTTAACTTGTTTCAGAGTTGTGTTATTTATCTGTATACTTAGTGGGCCTGGCAATCTGCTAACTTGCATTACTTCGGTTTTGGCTGTGTTTATGCTCATATTGTATCTGCTGCAGGTTGAACTCAGATTAGTAATATGATTTTGTAGTCTGCCCTCATCGCTGTAAAACAGGCACAGATCGTCTGCATATAGAAGTTCATTTATTCCTTGTGGCTCAGTTGTTTCATCTGGAGTAAAGAGTTCTATATTTTCTGAATCTGTTCTGTCGAGACTTGCTTCTTTGGAAATTCTGTCCATGTAGATATTGAATAGCAGGGGAGAGAGCACACATCCCTGCCTCACTCCTGTATTGACTGTGAACATATCGGATATACCTTCTTGTGTTCTTACTGCACTTTGGCTTGAGTGGTACATGGCTATGATGTTTTCTAGCAGTTGCCCTTGTATCCCACATTCTTTAAGGATGGTCCATAATGTGTATCTGTCTACTCTATCGAAAGCCTTTTCCTGATCTACAAACACAATATTCTGCTGATCACTATATTCGATAGTTTTTTCACAAATTTGTCTAAGTGTAAATAATGCATCAGTGCAACTTTTACCTATCCGAAAACCGAATTGTGCTTTGCTTAACTGTTGTTCAACTATTGGTCTAGCTTTTTGTTCCAATAGTTTTGCATACATTTTCCCTACATGGCTCAGGAGTGATATACTTCTGTATGTTTCGCACTCTCTCGTATTGCCTTTCTTTTTCCATATTGGTACTATTATTGCCTGTTGCCAATCAAATGGGACTTTTCTTTCTTCCCATGCAATATTAAAACTTCTTGTTAGCCATTTAACTCCTGTTTCCCCACAGGCCTGAATAGCTTCTGTGGTTATTCCATCTGGACCTGGTGATTTGTTTTTAGGACTTTTCTGTATAACAGCTTTGACTTCTGCAGGTATGAAATATGGGTCTTGCTCTCCCTGGCTTTTAGGCACAAAAGTGAGGTTTTCTATGCTACGTGTGGGGTTAAGTAGTTCTTGAAAGTATTCTGCCCATCTTGCTAGTCTTTGTTGTGGATTAAATATCGGTATACCTCTTTTGCTGTTTATGATGGTGGTTGGGTTGTAACATGCATCTCTGTTTCTCATTGTGGTGACACGTTTATAAAATTCTCTTGGGCAGTCTTTGCTAAGGGTCGCCATCTGTTCACCATATATTCTCCAGGATTCATCTTTAGATGCTCTAATTGTTCGTTTGGCATTACGTCGTGCTATTCTATAAGTAATATAGTCCTGTTCAGATTTAGTTGTGATCCATTTTTTGAATGCTGCTTTCTTTTTGAATATGCTATCTTTAACTTCGTTGTTCCACCAGGCTGTTCTTAATCTTTTGTCCTGCCCTACTTTCTTTGTTCCACACTTATTGTCCAGTGTGTCGAGCATGGCAGCCTTGAAACCTGTCCATTCCTTATCTACACTTGAGTGGTCATCAGTGATGTTCTTATGTAGGTTTTGGATTTCTTGATTAAATTCGTCTTTAACCGTATTTTCCTGCAGCCTCCTATTATATAGTATATATATATATATATATATATATATATATAATCATATAATATCGTGTCATAACATAAAATATCGTGCCGTGTCATATCAATCAATCGATCATGTGCCATGCCGGAAAGCGTGGGCGGTCATGACTCGCCATTTCACTCGATCACCAGTGTCGTGGATCAGCTCAGTGTTCCTGTCTCGTCGATTCCATGTGACCAAGCCATCCAGGTATTTTCCTCTCGGTCTTCCTGTTGGTCTGTTCCCTTCGATCTTGCCAGTTGTCACTAAGTTCTCCAATCCATTTCTTCTCATAACATGTCCAAAAAATTGTGACTGTCTACGTCTAATTTCTCTAATCAGTTTACGATGTTCATTTGTCTCCTGTAGTACTTGGTCATTGGTTTTTATGTCTGTCCATGGTATTCTTTGCATTTTCCTCAGAAACCACTTGACTGCTCATTGTCCAAGTTTCACATCCATACAAAAGAACAGGCTCTATGTATCCCCTCAACACTCTTTTTCTCGTTTCAACTGACATCTTTTTATTGGTCAGAATGTTTTCATCTTGCTAAAGGCTACTTTCGCCATGGCGATTCTTGTTCTTATCTCTTCAAGGCATCTCCCATCACATGTTATGACTGTTCCAAGATAATTGTACCGATTCACTTGTTGAAGAATATTTCCATTTACTTGTATATTACATTGTGGCACTTCTTCCTTCCTAGTGACGACCATAACCTGAGTCTTTTTACAATTTAATTCTAACCCCAGTTGCTCACTGTGTACAACAACCGCATCTACTAATTGTTGAAGGTCCTGCGCATTGTCAGCAATTAATACTGTATCATCTGCATATCTAATGTTATTGATGTTTCGTCCTCCAATGCTGATTCCATTTATATCCTCTACATTTCTGATAATATTTTCACTGTATAGCGAACAAAGATCTGGAGACATCACACATCCCTGCCTAACACCTCTCTTAATTAGCTGATACTGTCCCACTTCATTATCAATCCTTATTGCAGCTTGTTGTTTCCAATATATGTTTTGTATAAGTCTAATGTCTTTCCCTTCAATTTGTAGATCTGCAAGCATATCCACCATGTTGACATGTCTAACTCTATCAAAAGCCTTTGTATAGTCAATAAAGCAAAGATGTATATCCTTGTTTACTTCTATAGCACGTTCAATAACTGTTCGCAGCATATACACATCATTTACTATACCCTTTCCTTCTACAACCCACAATGTTCTTCCCCTATTTCAGGTTGTATCTTTTTCCTCACTCTTTGCATGATAATTCTTAGCAAAATCTTTGTGATGTGACTCATTATACTAATTTTTCTATGTTGATCACATTCCAAGGTTCCTGATTTCTTTGGGATTGCAATAAATACAGAGTTACATAATTCAGGAGGTATATCTCCAGTATCATATAATGTGTTCATCAGTCTGGTGACTTGCTCTAGTCCAAATTCTTCTAATGCTTTAATCATTTCTGTTGTGATGTTATCTGCACCGGGGGCCTTGCCAGCTTTCATATGCTTAAGAACATTTCGAACCTCCATCTCCATAATTGGCGGTCCTTCATTATTAAATCTAATATCATACTGTTCGTCTCTGTTATCATCATAAAGGTGTTTCACATAACAGTCCATACATGTAGAATCTGGTCTTTTTCTATTATGATTTTGCCATCTTCAGTTTTTAGACACCCTGTTGATGTACTTGTTCTTTGTGTCATATCATATCATACTATATGATGCCATACATATCATGTCGTATCATACTATAACATATTATATCGTGTCATATCGTGTCATATCTTATTGCATCATGTCATGTGATATCGTATCATCATATCATGACATGTAGAATCTGGTCTTTTTCTATTATGATTTTGCCATCTTCAGTTTTTAGACACCCTGTTGATGTACTTGTTCTTTGTGTCATATCATATCATACTATATGATGCCATACATATCATGTCGTATCATACTATAACATATTATATCGTGTCATATCGTGTCATATCTTATTGCATCATGTCATGTGATATCGTATCATCATATCATGACATGTCATACCACGTTACGTCATATCATATCATGTCATACAATGCCGTGTCATATCATGTCATGTCATCTCATGTCACGTCACGTGATATCATAACATATCATGTCACGTCACATCATATCATATCATATCTTGCTGTGTCACATCACGTCATATCATATCGTGTCATGACATATCATATAATATCATGTCATACCATATCGCATCATATCATATGTTACCATATCACATCACACCTTATCATGGTATGTCATATCATGACATACGAGGGCGAGTCAATAAATAAGACACATAGTTTTGTGGGATGGCAGGTAAATGCAGTTAGTGTTTTCTACAGATGTCATTAGGTGACAGCAACATCGAAATTTATATTCCCGTTCGTCAGGTGGCGCTAGGTGTCTCATGCGCATGCACAGCGCATAAACAATATAGCGACTGATTATTTGGTTGTTTCGGGATTTGAAATTTAAATATTGAGCACAACCCACTACTGGCAACGCCGATCGCATTCCGGCACGAACCTAAGGCCTATCCACGTCATGGAAGCACTATACTCGAGTTTCGCCCTCGTTTGAGCTCGTCAGTAGTGCATATCCCTGACCGGATCCGGAAACAAGCCCCGGATCACGCGTGTGAAGCGGGTGTGTAACCACGCAGCACACACTGGACACGCCAAATTATCACACCGGAATACCACAACGCTACCCATCGTAGGCTATGCTCAAGATTGCCCAATCGCTGCGACCGACGTCCCGAAACAACCAAATAATCAATTTTATCGTTGCTCACTGGATTTGGGAGGCCTGGTGTTCCTTGCCAGTGAGAAGTCCTGATCGTTCGGGTCCACATCGATTGACGGACGTCGGTCGCAGGCGATTGGGCAATCTTGAGCATAGCCTACGATGGGTAGCGTTGTGGTATTCCGGTGTGATAATTTGGCGTGTCCAGTGTGTGCTGCGTGGTTACACACCCGCTTCACACGCGTGATCCGGGGCTTGTTTCCGGATCCGGTCAGGGATATGCACTACTGACGAGCTCAAACGAGGGCGAAACTCGAGTATAGTGCTTCCATGACGTGGATAGGCCTTAGGTTCGTGCCGGAATGCGATCGGCGTTGCCAGTAGTGGGTTGTGCTCAATATTTAAATATAGCGACTGTTCTTACGTAGTGTACAACCAAAGTGCATCGTGCTGTTGTGCGTTTTTTTTTTTTTTTTTGGGGGGGGGGGGCAGGTGGGGGGGGGGAACAAAACGACTGTCTGGAAAGGACATTCATCAGGACATGCTTCCTGTTTATGCTGATAAATATTTGTCCCGTAAAGCGGCGCATCGCTGGGTAGAACAATTTTCTCAAGGACGCTCTAAAATTTGTAATGGAATCCGAACTGGTCATCCTGTTGAGATTGCAACAGAAGCTTCCGTGCAGCGGAGATAATTAGAGGTGACAGACGAGTAACGATAGACTCGGTAGCATCTGCAATAGGGTGCTCACATGGTTCAGCATACAGCATAATGCATGATCGATTGAAATTTCCAGGACTGCTGACTAGAGGCGTGTTGCTTCTTCATGACAATGCCAGACCACATGCGGCTCGATTACCTCAGGAGAGAATTAACTAACTAAGGTGGGAAGTTCTGGAACATCCACCTTACAGCCCCGACTTAGCCCCTAGAGATTACCACCTTTCTGGTCCACTGAAAACCGACCTTGGCGGGAGACATTTCGCGAATGACGCCGAAATTTAATGTGAAGTGAAAACGTGGTTTAGAAAACAGAGCACGCAATTCTATAGTGCCGGTTTGGGAGGACTAATAAAACGATGGGATAAGTGTATCAATGTTGGTGGAAATTACGTTGCGAAATAAAGGGACAATGTATGTATAAAAATAAACAGATTTAAAGTTGTTAGATATTTTTCTACATTCATTTGTGACTTACTTATTGACTTCTTCTCGTATCATGTCACATCATATTACGTCATGTCGTGTCATATCATATCATATCATATCATATCATAGCATTTCATAGCATGTCATATCATGTCATATCATATAGAGTCTGCGAGAAAAGTGCTTGAAACAGAATCAACCACTGGTTATTGCCGTCTACGATCTCACAAAGACATTCGATGTGGTCAGTCGTTAGGGTCTGTTCAAGGCGATTAAAATAACTGACGGTCCGCCAACTCTTCAGTCCATCAAGGCATCGGCCCGGGAAGGCATGAAGGGCATAATAAAGTGTGGTGTGACATCTTCAGAAGAGTTTTTAAATCAAGAATGGCATTAAGCAAGGTTGTGTACTTGCTTCCATCATCTTTGGAATATCCGTTTCACTCCTACTGAAATATGCCGTCCGTGTTCAGGATGGTGGTATATACATTCACTGACGCTCAGATGGCGGCCTCTACAATGCTGAGAGATTGAAGGGCAGGGTTAAAATTAGGAGGGTACTGTTCAGAGAGTTGCTATTTGTAGATTATGCTGCAATTACGATCCACCACGATGAAGACTTATATTGCCTACTATCTGCATTCGCCAATGCCTGTTATCAAACTAGCTGAACAGGTAGCAACAATAATACACAGATTATGACGAAAGGCGCGAATGGGGTACCACTAATCTTCATTTACCATGAAGCGCTGGAGATAGTTGACCATTTTACACATCCTAGAGCAGAGGTCAACTATAAATTATTCCTAGATCAGGAAATAAAAATAAGGATGTGTTAGACAGCAGCAGTAATAAACGGGCTAACTATCAGTCTGGGAAAACGAAAGACTAAAACCAAAGTCCTGATCTGTCAAGCCTGTGTCCTTCGTACTCTTCTTTATGGTTGTGAAGACTGGTCAACTTATTCACACCAAAAGGAACGTTTCCACAGCTTTCATATGCGGAGTCTGTGCTATCGATTTTGCTCAACAATCCTGTGGAGGTGCAATCATTATGGCTTGTATTAAATCATTAAATATTCTAGGATTATTGAAAAACACAGAGAATAAGATAAAGCCGGCAGATATTGATGTATTGATTCATCTCTGCTAATTAACTTCCATAGCCGGGGGATATAAAATGCCTTGCAAGCGATTCTGTACCACAAATCTCTTGTATTGGGCCAGATATAATCAGTCCTCACAACCAGAATTTATGAATAATTCAATCTCTAAGTCAACCAATTGTATGTTAGTTGTGATATTTGTTTAGCTATTTAGATATTTATTTATTTTTGTTTGTTTTAAAGTACTTTTAATTTAACTTGATATAGCCGGTCTCAAGACCCTGCAGTTGGTGTTTAGTATTGACTAAATACACTAAATTCTCCAGTCGTTCAGCCTTATAAATACATATACTATAAATATAATATCAAACAACCAAATAGACAGCATTAATGAAATAAACAAATGTTTAAAACTGCACTAGATGGGTCTATTGTGAAAAAATAACAACTTTATTCTAGTTTCATGAATTCAGAATGGAATGTTCTGAAATAACAAATACCTGACGACAAACTCTCAACCTACACGTTTGTTTATTGGTTTATTTACAGTTTTATGTTCGTACCTGTAGAGTGAGCTCAGCAAGCCAGGTAATTACATCGTTTGGCGACCATGGAGGGCAATGTCATTTACCATCTGCATGCCTTCAACATCAGCAAGAGGCACTACGTGAAAGTGATCAGTGACAGAGACCTGGATATTTACCTGATTGTCAATTTTTACTTCTTGAGTACGGCTATTTCAGTGTCTGGCATGGTGGGCAATATAATCAACATAATTGTGTTCAAGACGCAGGGGTTTGACAACACCATGAACATCAGTCTTTGCGGACTGGCCATCTCCGACTTGTGCAGCCAGATCATTGTTGTGTGGACCAGCATTGTTCTCAGTGGATGTCTGGACGAGCTGGGATTGAGCATGAATAAATATGAGGTATCCTACCTTACTGGTGGACACATTCGGGTTTGTTTTGCTAGAACAACTAGTTGGATCACTGTGTTCATAACTGCCGAAAGATGTCTGTGTATAACTTTCCCACTAAAGATCAAACAAATTATCACTCCTGGAAGAACCAAGGTGATCCTTTGTGTCATATTTATTTGCATAGTATTGTCCATACAGCCAGAGTACATAGCAGCATATCTTCATTGGAGATTCGATGTGGACCGGAACAAGACAATTCTTGGTCTGCTGTTTTCAAATCAGAAGCAGTATGTCGAGAGTTTGGCTTACTACCTGTACTCCATTCTCGGATTTGCATCGTTCATCTTGATCATTATATTTACATTGATACTTGTTTTTAAATTGAAAAAGAAATCGAAATGGCGAAAGACGGCAACCAATGACGTGTGTAGATCAGATTCAACTTCTAAGAGGGAACAGAGAACTATCCCTATGGTGGTGATGATAGCAACTGTGTTAATCATCTGCTTTATTCCGAGTGTCATGCTGTCATTAGCAGCAATTGTGGAGCCTGAATTCAGTATTCGCGGGCAGTACGTGAATGCTGTCTTTGCTTTCTGGTCGTTTGCGTACGTCTTTGAAGCTGTCAACTCCAGCGTCAACATCGTTCTATACTACTATTTGAGTTCCAAATATAGAGAGGCCTTTCTTCTTCTCTTCTGTCCAGGAAGAAGTACTTGAAATTTCTTTTAATTTACTGGCTGTAAAATGTGTTAAGGTTAGTTTTACTTAGAAGAGAAATAGTTCTACACTTTATCGACACATATGAAAACATGTTTCACGAATATAAAGTCACTACATAGACATGACACGGCCGAGGCCATATGCTTTGCTACATGTTGTCGCACAAAGTAGATAGCCTATGAGCTAAGTTATGGTTGCTTCAATTATGTGCTTGTCGTTATTGTTGTACACAATGACAAACTGTAACAATGTAGACCTGTATACTTGCTTCGTAGTCTGCCGTAGAGGTTTACGGCACTGTGGATCATAAGAGGCAGGACTGGTTTGCGGCCAACAGCGAGACTCTGCAGCCCTTGATTGATAAGAAGAAGAAAGCTCTCTTAATAAACAAGGAAAGACCAACGCGTAACACTCTGAGTGAACTAAGGCAAGCTAGAAAGGATGTGCAAAAGGCTGCCAGGCAGTGTGCAAATGATTATTGGATCAAGTTATGTGAGTCCATTCAAATCGCAAGTGATAAGGGAGACATAAGAAGCATGTATGAAGGAATAAAGAAAGCCTGTGGTCCAGTGATCAAAAGAAGTGCACCATTGAAAACCTTGACTGGAGAAGTCATCACTGATAAGAAACAGCAGATGGACAGATGGGTAGAGCACTATTTGGAGCTTTACTCAACTGAGACCAAACTAGCGGATGATGCCCTTAACGCCATAGAGGCTCTACCAACACTTGACCACCTGGACACACTTCCCACCATAACAGAAGTTAAGTGTGCTATAAATGAACTTGCATCTGGCAAGGCTCCAGGTAAGGATGTGATTCCAATAGAGGTTATCAGGAGTGGGCAAGACACACTCACTATACAGATCCACCAGCTAATAGAGCTATGCCGGCGAGAAGGACAAGTCCCACAGGATTTCAAAGATTCAAGCATCATAACACTGTACAAGAACAAGGGCGATCGGAGTGACTGCAACAACTATAGGGGTATCTCACTTCTGTGTATTGTTGGAAAAGTATTTGCCAGAATTGTTCTTCGCAGACTTCAAGTCCTAGGAGATCAAGTCTACCCCGAATCACAGTGTGGCTTTCGACAGAACCGGTCTACCACTGATATGATATTCTCATTGCGACAAATGCAAGAAAAATGCCGTGAACAGAATCAACCACTGTTTATTGCCTTCATCGACCTCACAAAGGCATTTGATTTGGTCAGTCGTGAGGGTCTGTTCAAGGCACTAAAGAAGATTGGCTGCCCACCAACTCTTCTGTCCATTGTGGAATCGTTCCACACAGGCATGAAGGGTATAATCAAGTTTGATGGTGCAACTTCTGAAGAATTTGAAATCAAGAGTGGAGTTAAGCAAGGTTGTGTACTAGCTCCCACCCTCTTTGGAATATACTTTTCACTTCTACTGAAATATGCATTTCGTGATCAGGATGGTGGTATATACATTCACTCACGCTCAGATGGCGGCCTCTACAATGCTCAGAGATTGAAGGCTAAGACCAAAATTAGGAGGGTACTGATCAGAGAGTTGCTTTTTGCAGATGATGCTGCAGTTACGACCCACTCTGAGGAAGAATTGCAATGTCTACTATCTGCATTCTCCAATGCTTGTTCTGAATTTGGTTTAACAATTAACAAAAAGAAGACACAGATTGTGTCACAAGGTGCACATGGGATACCATCAATCTTTATTGACGACGCCGAACTAGAGATAGTAGACCATTTTACATATCTAGGATCAGTGGTAAATGGCAAATTATCTCTAGATCAGGAAATCAACATCCGGATTGGTAAGGCAGCAACAACAATGAACAGGTTAAGAAAAAGAGTCTGGGAGAACAGGAAGCTTACTGCCAAAACAAAAGTCCTTGTCTATCAAGCCTGTGTCCTTAGTACTCTTCTCTATGGCAGTGAAACCTGGACAACTTACTCACACCAAGAGAACAATTTAAACAGCTTTCATATGCGGTGTCTGCGAAGAATTCTTGGTATTAAGTGGCAAGACAAAATCACAAATACTGAAGTATTGGAAAGATCAGGTTGTGTGACAGTTTATTCCATGCTCAGTCTTCGTAGACTTAGATGGATAGGACATCTTAGGAGGATGGATGATGGTAGAATACCAAAGGATATCTTTTTTGGTGAATTACAGATGGGTAGGAGATCTCAGGGTCGGCCTCTACTACGATACAAAGATGTGTGTAAGCGGGACATGATTGATACAGGCATTGATAATGCACATTGGGAGCAAGTCGCCGCTGAACGTGTTGCATGGAGGGCAAATATCAGAAATGGAATAAAGTCAATGGAGAAAATTATTGCAGAAAAGGCACACACCAAGCGTTTGAGACGTAAGATGGTGCATGATGGTGGAAATGACCACGTGTTCACATGCACCCACTGTGAACGGACATTTACAGCGCAAATTGGCCTTATCAGTCACACTCGCTACCGCCATAGTTAAAAGTTATTATGCCTTTTTAAAGCACAAACTATCGTCTGTCAAGACGGCAAGGTGCCAATGTGTAATGTAAGTCTGCCGTAAGGCCTGTAGCTGTGTCTAAACCTATACATTGTGGAACGTCATGGGTGACAGTGTGTTTCAGCACATTTTCAGATTAGATTTATTGACAAACTAAGAGCAGGCAACTTACTGACTAATCTTTATACCGTGATTTGTCTGGTTAACTGTAACCGTTCACTTGAAACATGAATCATTCATGGGAAAACACAACCTATCTCCCGTTAACTTCCCAGAAGTTGAGTTCCGCTTGAAAGCTTCACATAACAACTCATCATCTTATTTCCCATTGTTTATATTTTCTCTTCTTTCTTTATAGATACATGGTTAATAAATCATTTAATAATATATTTTTTTCTATTGATCCACATTTATCCTATCCAGATGATTCATATGATGTCTCTTAGACCATTTTCGCTGCCTAGCTATTTCAGCTCTCCACATACAAGCAGCTGATTGTCTTGTCTATGTTAACGTATCAGTTAGATCGCATCTGTTGGATTGCGTCAGTCGAGTCATACTGTTTCATTATGTTTTAATGATTTATGTAGTAATACATTTAGCTATCAGTACGTCGGCCATGTCATCTTCTGAAGATACTTTCATCAATCGCCAATATTGTATTGATCATACAGAATATGCAGCATGCCTGGCATGCGGTCAATGAATGAATTTCACATGCGTTCAATGAATGAAATTCACATGCAGTCAATGAAAGAATTTCATTCTTCCACACAAGATCCAAGAACATCAACTATATAACAGTTTATTGATGCACGTGTGTAATATAGTGTTGGTAGGTGTGTTTGTTTGATCAAAGGAAGTCACTGCATGCAGGTATTGGTCTGGTAGTCTAACTGTGGGTACAATATATAACTTGGTTGTCAGATATGACTGATCATATGAGGGATCTAGAATTACATGTTCACTACTTCATGTAGTCTGGTTCTATTGTCGTTAATGACGTTTGATTCTTTTCGTCTGAGAGCGTCAATATCATTATCTTTTTATCATCACTACCACCATCATTACCACCTTCATCAACATTATCACGATTATCACTATCATCATCATCAGCACCATCACTATCCTCATCATCATTACACATGCGTGCTCAATGTGGATTCATAGAAATTCGCTCTGCCCATATCTTTTTGCCGTCCACCCACGGGGAATGTTGTCTTCCTTTCACACGCTACCCCTCCACTGTTTTCTCAGGCATATCTTTCTTCGAGAAGCTTGGTTATCACGTGTGCCTTGTGATCCTTGATTGTCTTAACTTGATCTCGTTTAGTAATGGTTACTTTCACACCATTCATACGTTTCCATTGTCTATTATTGCGTCTTTTTATATTAGAACATCAATAATATAACAGTTATTAAAGCGTGGGTATAATATATTCTTGGCACGTATGTTTGTTTGAAGGCGCTGTGGGCACATCTTCGTCTGGCAGAGTTAACAGTGGGAACTGTATGGACCTTCCTAGTCATTTATGAGAAAACCTTTCCTAGTCAGATACGAGAGAATCCGCCCTAGTTAAATATGAGAGAAACCTTCGTGTCAGATATAAAAGACACATTCCTAGTTAGATATGAGAGCAACCTTCTAGTTAGATATAAGAAATGCATGTGTGTCAGATATGAGAGAAACTATCGTGTTAGATATGAGAGAAACCTTCCTTGTTAGATATGAGAGAACCATGCGTGTCATATATCAGATAAACCTTTCTAGCCCGATTCTAGACACATTCGGGTTTGTTTTGCTAGAACAACTAGTTGGATCACTGTGTTCATAACTGCCGAAAGATGTCTGTGTATAACTTTCCCACTAAAGATCAAACAAATTATCACTCCTGGAAGAACCAAGGTGATCCTTTGTGTCATATTTATTTGCATAGTATTGTCCATACAGCCAGAGTACATAGCAGCATATCTTCATTGGAGATTCGATGTGGACCGGAACAAGACAATTTTTGGTCTGCTGTTTTCAAATCAGAAGCAGTATGTCGAGAGTTTGGCTTACTACCTGTACTCCATTCTCGGATTTGCATCGTTCATCTTGATCATTATATTTACATTGATACTTGTTTTTAAATTGAAAAAGAAATCGAAATGGCGAAAGACGGCAACCAATGACCAATGATGAGAAAAACCTTCCTAGTTAGATATGAGAGAAACATCCCTAGGCAGATATGGTAGAAACTTCTTAGTCAGATATGAGAGAAACCTTCCTAATCAAATATGAAAGAAACATTCCTAGTTAGACACGAGAGACACATTCGTGCCATGTATAAAAGAAACTTTCGTGTCAGATATATTAGAAACCTTGCTTGTTAAATATGAGAGCAACCTTCCTTGTTAACTATGAGAGAAGCATGCGTGTCAGATAGAGATAAACCTTTCTAGTCAGATATGAGAGAAACCTTCCTTGTCAGATATGAGAGAAACATGTGTGTCAGATTGTCACCGCCTCACATTTATAGATATTAATTAAAGGGCTGCAACTCCCGCCCAAGGGATAGAAGTGAGTCACTCCGGGGCCAGAGTAATCTAGAGCCTTCTCGAAGGACTGGTCATTGAGTCCATGGTCCCGTGGACACTGATGTGGCCCGCCTATTGCGGGGTCCACGAGGAACTCGGACAGAGTTACCACCCGTGTCGGAATGGGACACGTGTGGACCGGCAGAGGACAGACGGACTTCAGAGAGACAACAGGGCCTGCCTTAGAGGGACTCAATAGATATCAATAGATATATAGACATAGGCTAGATAGTTTGCTAGACTGTTGTATGATAACTATGTGTGATGAAGTTAACTATCTGTGATATGTAACACAGCGCGGGATTGTTAACCCACTGCGCCAACGCACTGTATATTGAAATACAATAAATGTTCGATATCATATTGAACGGAGTTATTGTTGCCTGTGTGAACCCGAGCTCAGATACCTAGACATGAGCAAGACGATGACAGGCTTTTAGGGGGCTCGTTCTCCGGTTTTGGCATAAGATCTAATGTTATACAGCTATTTATTGCCAAGTAAAAACACTAAATTAATTATATCAAATTGATTTCTGTATATCAAATTGATTTTTGTACAACAAATTGATAACTTTACAAATTTAAAATATTGGCAGCTATCTAGCGATAAAGTAGAATTAATCTGAGTCCCTCAGCAGTGTGTCTCTCATTACTGTGATTACTATAAACTATTTTTGACATGACTGTGACATTTTTTGACTGTTACTAATGTTTTCTCACTCTACGAGCAGATTGTTCCGCAAGTTGTGTGGTGTGTAACCTATGTAAACTATCCAACAGTGGCGAGAGTACAAGACAACATCCGCAAGTTCTGGGATTAAAAGCTAAGTTTCATATCATACCCATTGCAACCCTAAGCGGTACTTCTCACCATCCATCAATGTATCATTTTGCTTTGCATTGATTTGTTTGTATATTCATGACCTTGTAACCAACATAACCTTGCATTTGGATTTACACATTTAATAATTAAGGGAGATAACTAAATTTTCTACTCCCCAACATTTTTTCTAAGGGATTTAACTTTATAAACAATACCAACAAGTAAAACACAAGATGTCTAGCTTAGATAAATGCATTGAGCAAGGTATCAAGTTAGGTTATAAAGAAGAGAAACTGTCAGAATGGGCACAGAAAACGCACGCAGAAAACATTGCCCGTGAAGAAAGAGCGATAGAACGAGAAGAAAAACAAAGGCAAATGCAGGCAGAAGAAAAGAAATTGCAAATTGAGGCAGAAGAAAAAAAGATGCAGATGCAACTACAAGCTGAAGAAAAAAAAATGCAATTGCAGGCTCAAGAAAAACAGATGGAACTTGAGGCGGCGGCCAAACAAGCCCAATTGAATGCCGATACACAAATAAAACTAAAACAGATGGAGATTGAGTCCAACGCAGAAATATCTGTGAATAAGCTAAGAAGCAAAGAGGAAGAACAAAAATATAACAAATATAAAGGCCTCGTGAAGGCATTCTGGAAAATTTTGAGTGTCTAATGTCCTACCATAAGATCATAAAATCAGATTGGGCATTTATTTTAATGAGAAACTTAGCTCTTGAACCTTTAAAAGTAATAGAGACAGTGCCACAGGAAATGCGAAAAGACTATGACTATTTAAAGCAACGCATTCTCCAACATTTTTCTTTAGATACTGCAGGTTACCAACAACAGTTTGCCAAATTATCTCCACAACCAAATCAAACCTTTATAGATTATGTCAGTACAGTCCAAGACGTGTGTACAAAGTGGATTAACTCGGCTAAAACTAACAACAGCCATGACAAACTTAAAGAGCTCATTATTATAGATAAGATAGTTAGTACAATCCCTACACCTTTTGCTAAGTTTTTAAAACAAATGGACTGTAAAAGTATTCAGGAAATCGAGTCCAAGGGGAATGCATTTTTCACAGCAAACAGAGACATTTTTCATTTAAACTCAAGTCAATACGATACAGCAGCAGCAGTAGTAAATACTAGATATTCGAAACAAACGGAAAGTAAATTTAAACCGCGCTCAAATGGCAGTAAACCAGTTAAATGCCAATATTGTAGTTTGAATCACGACCAATACGCGATGTGCGATAAATCGCCGAACTACCCACACCACCTCAAAATGATGGTGGAGAAGCAGAAGACTAAGCGCAATGCTTACCAGAGAGCGGTCAAATGTTTTTTTTTGCAGTAGCTTTGGGCACTATGGTCGCTACTGTGAGGGCCGAAAGTTATTGAAACAGGCCAATGCTGCACTAATGGAAACGTCATCAGACGAAGAGATTGAATCACTGAATGAGTGTGACAATCAAAACGATAATGTAAGTGAGCTTGGAAATGCTGTACAAATTATTGACACCATTACAGACAGTAAGTGTAACACCTGTACGAAGTTCCAACTTGACACAACATTACTATGTGGCCACACTATCCCTATTTCAAATGAAACAGCCAACGCTGCTTTGTCATCTACAGGCAAGCTAGTTTTTTCAACAGGATTTGTAAATAACAAAAAGTGCACATTAATTCGGGATTCCGGCGCAACGCTCTGTGGGATTAAGAAAACATTAATAGACAGTAAAGACTATACAGACAAACATGTGACTTGTCGCACATTCTCAGGCACTATAGAGAAATACCCCCTTGCTCTTGTCGAAATTCGAACCCCGTTCATATCAGGACGAGTATTGTGCGCTGTCCTTGAGAATCCGGTCGCTGATATTATACTTGGGAACCTGCCCAACATACAACCATGCTCTGAAAAGGAAATCAGAGATTGGGAGCATAGAAACGGTATCCACCACCCAAACAGCGATTCTAAAGAGAAACATCATTCATGCTTGTCTCAATCTGCCAAAAGACCAAGGGAGACAACCACTGAAGTAATTCAGAAAAAATTCACCGAGGTGTACAATGCAGGGGCGGTCGAATCCGTGAGTGATACGACCAAATTAAAACCTCGAATTGAGGATGCTACCGATCTACCATGTACCAAGCCTGTAGATGTGCAACAACACACACAACACACAAATGCAATAACACGACAGACAACCCATAAAACCAACACCGACCAACTGCAGGAATCACTAGAAATTATAGCGCCAAACTCTACCAACACTAATTTTGGAAATGAACAGAAAGCAGATCCTACACTTTCACCATATTTTAAGTTAGTAGGACTTAAACCAAAATTATCTAAGAACGCATCGTGGACATTTAGGCTACAGAACAATATCTTAACTAGATTATACACAATAAAGCAGACCACGATACAGCAAGTAGTGTTACCACAAGCACATCGAGACAAAGTTCTAAAGATAGCCCATGACTCACCTTTTGGAGGTCATATGGGGTACGAAAAGACCAGGGCTAGGGTCCTGACCCAGTTTTATTGGCCAAAATTTTGCCAAGATATAAAAACCTTTTGTAGATCTTGTGATATATGTCAGAAACTGGTGAAAAAGGGAAAAAAACCCTACGGCAGAAGTCCAATCAACGACAACTGCCTCGAGGCCTTTCCAAATCGTGGCAGTTGACCTAGTAGGTCCGTTGAATCACATTTCAAGTAAAGGGAATAGATATATTTTTACTCTTATTGATGTATGTACGAGATGGCCAGAAATGCTTCCATTAAGATCTATCTCCTCTAAAGATGTGACGGACATATTATTAAATATTTTCTCCCGTTTTGGCTTCCCGGAGAAAATAATTTCTGATAGAGGAACCCAGTTCATATCGAATGCCACTCAATCGGTAACTAAGTTACTAGGCATCAAGCAATGTTTCACCAGTCCCTATCGACCGGCCGCAAATGGTATCTGCGAGAAACTAAACGGGGACCTGAAACATATGCTATCTAAAGTGACAGCTGAAAATCCAGCCGATTGGGATATACTTCTCCCAACGGTGCTGTTCGCATATAGAGAAGTCCCGCAATCAAGTACAGGGTTCTCTCCCTTCGAATTGATGTATGGAGCGAACCCAAGAGGACCTCTCACTATTTACAAAGATATCATATCACAACCTGTAAATATCCAACTACCCATTTCTACCTATGATTTAGTCACTGACACCAGAGACAAAATCATACGTTCCTGTATACTGGCCAGAACATCACTACAGGAGAAAGGTTTTAAGTACAGGCAGTACGCCAACAGAGGTGCAAAAACAATTGTACTAAATCCAGGTCAGGATATTTTACTACTGCTACCTGACAAAAGAGATTTACTATCAACCTCTTGGCAGGGACCTTTTAAGATTATTAGAAGAATTTCGGAAGTTGATTACGAAATCTCTTTAAATGGAAAGTTGAAAATATTCCATGTAAATATGTTGAAACCATACTGTGCTAGACAGGACATTGAGACAAGTGAGCAGACGCACCTAACTGGTGACAGAAACGAAACGACAAGTTCCCAACGGAATGACACCTCGACAAATGAAGCATCGTTAACGACACACTCTTACGACGACAAAAACGACGAAGACATATGGACATTACCGACAATCTGTGATATCGACAACGACGACAAATTTGACGACATATTGACAACGATTGATCTCGACGACGACGACAATGACATTGAGGACAATTTACAAACAGTAGCATCTGTGATAAATCAGACAGACGTGGACAATACTGAAATCCCGGTACCAATTATGACTGACGACGGGAGTATAAATGACATACATATCTCTGACACTTTGACACAACAACAGTGACAAGACATTTTAACTCTCCTTGACGAGTATAAATCTATCTTTTCTAACAAACCTGGACGCACTGATAAAATAACACATTCAATTGTGCTGACAGATCTGACACCGGTTAAATGTAGACCATATTCTATTCCTCTCCATTACAGAGCAAATTTAGACAAAGAAATTTTAGATTTAGAGAAAAATGGAATAATTCAAAAATCGATGTCTCAATATTCTTCACCGATTGCCCTGGTGAAAAAGAAGGACCAGACAATCCGTTTGTGCATCGACTATAGGGTATTAAATACAAGAACCACAACGGATGCAGAGCCAATGAACAGTTGTGAAGATCTCATTTTAAATATGGCTCAATCATCCTTATTTTCCAAGACTGATTTAGCGAAAGGATATTGGCAAGTGCCACTACACCCTGCTTCTAGACATATAACAGCATTCGCAACACCCCTCGGTTTGTACGAATGGCTATATCTTCCATGTGGTCTCAAGAACGCGCCGGCCACATTTGTTAGATTAACTAGATTGTTATTACACGGAATTAAAGATGTTGAAGCCTATATTGATGATATATGCATCCATTCTTCTAATATGACTTTTCACTTACTTACCCTCAAACAAGTCTTCAACCAAATCTCTCTTTTTGGACTTACTATCAAACCTTCCAAGGTTGAATTAGGCTATAAACAAATAGACTTCCTTGGTCATAGAATTTCTGAAGGCAAATTGTTGACAGATGATAAAATTGTTTCCAAGATTCTTAATCTAGAAGTTCCTACCACAAAGAAACAAATTAGAAGTTTACTAGGTCTTATTAACTATTATTCTATATTTATTCCACATTGGGCAGAACTTACCTCAGTCTTTTCTGATATGTTAACTAAAGATCATCCATCAAAAATTTGTAAAAGTACCAGCTTAGACGATGCAATGTGTAGATTGAAACGTAGTTTTTCTAATCCACCAGTCTTACGATTACCCAACATAAATTTACCCTTTATTTTGACCACAGATGCGAGTGCTATCGCAATAGGAGGATGTTTAATGCAGGAAGTGGATGGAGTGAGACACCCGATTCTCTATGTAAGCCGTAAACTAAAGAAGGCAGAGACCCGGTATGCTACAGTGGAATTGGAGGCTTTAAGCCTACTGTTTTGTGTATTGAGATTATCTAAGTTCCTCTTAGGTAGTCACTTTGTTGTGCTCACTGACAATTCGCCATTGTTGGTCCTTAACCAAGGGTCACCTAAAAACCATCGTTTAAAAAGATGGTGTCTTCTTCTTCAAGATTTCGATTTCGAAATCCACCATATCAGAGGCACGGACAACATTATGGCTGACCTATTATCACGGCAAACGAATGCGCCAGTAGAATGACTTTTAGCACATCGACCATTCGCCATACTAGAAACTGTGATACTTTTAGTCTGTGGCATATAACAGTGTAACTCTACACCTGCTAGAGAACTCCCAGTGAATAGTAATAACACCTCATTAAATAAGTTACTTGTGACACCCACGAACATGAAACTTCAAGAGTCACACTTTATGAACTATACGTGAAGAGCTATACTATCAATTTCCCAAGCTCTAGAACGATCCGAGCGAGAGACATTAACAGTGTAATGATTTCAACCTGTGAATTCGCTCTGAAAATTAGAAGAACACTTTATACGCAACATTGAGAACATTCCATACTTGCTGTTGCTACGAGACTTTGCAAACAGCCGAAACAGAACGACGTCGACTACAACACTCAAGAGACAGCCATATTAACTTTAACATTCATGGCATAACACGATTGGTTGTTAATATAACGAGTTGTTTCTGACGAGCTGGGCAGTTGTAGAAATTGGGTTCAATATTTTGTGATGTGCTCTTTGACGATACAAGCTTGAGGTGGTCAGCGCTGGAATTGTGAACATTTCTGACAACCTGCCAGAGTCCATCAGATTCAAGAGGGACCCCGATGATCACGAGACCCGATGGATACTGGATGGCATGCTGACGCTACTGTATGCAGGCATCTGATTATTTGACTCCGAGGAGGAAGACTTGGTGGTTCTGTAGCTTGCCTGACACAAGCAAATACCCACTCGTAAGGAGCATTGTTGTATACAGGCAAATATGCGAGGATAACAAGTATTGTGTAATATAAATTACAGGTGGTACTCTAGTCGTTATGTTTTAGTACTTCTTGACATAATTCCTTGTTATGTCACCATGGTCAGCTAAATAAATATATGTCGTTTGGATTCATTAAACTCTGAACTTGTGAAATTAACGCTGTTATTCATTCACGGCTGCGTTTCCTATTGTGTTATGTGCCTCTAGATTACTTGGCACCAACTCAGTATGCACCAAGTTCAACTCAGAACTATCAACAACCCTTCACATTAGATCACACACCCTCTTGATTCAGAATCAACGTTCCTCTCGCATCTACAATGTAACTATCTAATAATTGTCATTGCCAGCCTCTGTGCACAAATTGCCAGGGCTGTTTCCTCTAATAGCTACGAGACGGGCGAGAATTATGAAATTAAATTATCCTGACTTGTATACCGCGGGCTATTCATAAATCGCGTGAACCACTAACATAATTGTCAATCACGCTGCAAACGTGAGATTAACGCCTTTAATAGCCAAGATGTCTGGAAACTGTTGTTTAGAGAATTATCTTCATTTTCTTGAGAACCGAAGGAACAGTTACAACACTACATAGATATGATTGCACCCACGTTAGGCATACTTAATTCATCTAAATAACGTTAATTCTATATTCGGGGGTCATACTAACTACCATTATAATATAATACTCGCATTCAGTAATGATATAAAACGAAGATAATACACCAAAGAGTACAGCTTTATCAGAATAAAGGTAAGGTAGGAAAGAAATCATGCAGACTGCTCATGTCAGAAACTGCAAATTTATGGACACTTAATCTAAAGGGATGGTCTGGAGATAATGTCCAACACACGGGGTAAAATAACCGACACTTCCCGGAAAACTGTGGATTCTTTAAGCCCAGGGAAGATGTGTCAGATGAAGATATATGTCGTGTTTACTGAACGTTTGGTTCAAACATCAACCACGATCTACCCCTAATGTAAACTGACATATTGTATAGTGCGAACTTAACTTCTATTCGGTCTCTTTCCACATACTTCACATCTTATATATCCAGTACATTTATCTTATTTGACACACACATGCATCTATCTCTTCACTCATGATTCTCACCTAATGAGTGGCGCGTGAATGCGACACTTCCGTAGTATACATTTAGGGATTAATACTTTATTTCGGTATGAGTGGTTCTTGGAAACAGGCAAGTTAACATGTCAATGTCTGTCTGTGTTGGTCATATTCATCCACGTGTCTCATATCACACGACAAGCGTCCTTGTCTTCGGGTCTACTATCATCTTTATGAATATACTTGCAAATTAAGAAGTTGATTTAAATTAACAATTGGTATTTTACTAGCAAGTTAAATGTGTCTTTGAAATGTATTTTTCTCAAACACGCCACATGCTGATAGTTTCAGCTAACGAAATCCGCACACTTCGTGAAATTAAACCTCTTGCGAATTACACCACAGCACTGCTGTGTATTATACATTATTCCTTTCAAGATAAAGTGGGAGGTTTCCATGGATCCATGTGATACAGATTATTATTTTCCACTAATCAAGATAACTATTTCTCCCTCACTTGCTTCTATGAACGTGAGCAATTGGCATATTTGGCGATCTAATTTCTTGAATTTCTTCGCTATTTCGGGCTTTGAAACTAAATGCATGTCCAAACCTATCTTAGACTCTCAGGCTTCTTGTAAATCTCCTGATGCATTATGCCATTCGTATAATATAGCATGGCTCGAGAAGAATTTCATAGAAACTGAAAAACACCACAACATACCAAAAATACCAAAGTAAACATACCAAATTAACGCACAAAATAATTCAGGAGCTCACTAATAAAAGAACATGTCCATCAACTGGCTGCCTAAAAACAAAAGATGGACTTATCTTAACAGAAAAAGATCAGATTTTACTCGTATGGTCAGATTATGCGAAACACATTTATGATGATACAAGGGAAGAACAGTATGATATTCGAAATATTGATGAAGGACAATCAATTGTGAACATCTAACTATTAGTATAATGAGCCATGTTACGAAGATTTGCTAAGATTTATCATACATGAGTTAGCAAGAAAATACAACCCGAAAGAGGAGAAAACCAATGTGGGTTTGTAGAAAGTAAGTGTACAGTAAACGTTGTGTTTATGTTGAGAACAGTAATTGAACGTTCGATAAAAGTAAAGAAGACCTACATATTTTCTTTATTGACTACACAAATGCTTTCAAAAAAGTAATGTATGTCAACATGATAAAGATGCTTGCAGATCTACAAATTAAAGGGAAAGATCTTGGGCTTGTAAAAACCGTATATTGGAGACAATAAGCTGCCATAATGATGATAATAAAGTAGGTCAATATCAGCATAGTTAGAGAGGTGTGAGAAAGGTATGTGTAATATCTCCAGATCCTGTTTCCTTGTAAAGTGAAAATATTTTCAGAAATGTAGATAGAAGATATGAAAGGCATCTTAATTGGGGGAGGTAACATCAATAACATTAGATATGCTGATGATACAGTATTGATTGCAGACAATGAGCAGGATCTGCAACATTTAGTAGATGCGGTTGCTGCACACAGTTAACGACCTGGGTTATAGTTAAATTGTAAGAAGATACAGATTATGGTCGTCACTGTAACAATGTATTATACAAGTAAATGGGAATATTCTTTAAAAAGTTTATCAGTACAATTATCTCGGAACAGTCATAACATCTGATGGGAGATGCCTTGAAGAGATAAGAACAAGAATCGCTATGGCAAAGGTAAAATATATACTGACCAATAAAAAGACGTAATTTGCAATGAGAAAACGAGTTTTGAGGTCCTACATAGAACTTGTACTGTTGTATGAAAGTGAAGAGTAGACAATGAGCAAACAAGCTGAAAAACATCTGATGGCTGTGAAAATGAAGTTTTTAAGGAAAATGCTAAGAATACCATGGACAGACAGAAAAACCAATGACCAAGTCCTACATGAAATAAATGAAAATCGAACACTGATTAGAGAAAATAGACATATAGAGTCAAAGTTGTTTGATCAAGTTATGAGAAATAATATATTGGAGAACTTGGTGACAACTGGCAAGATCGAGGGGGAAAGAACAAAGAGAAGGCTGAAAAGTAAATACCTGGATGGCTTGGTCACGTTAAAAACACTTAGTTTATCCACGACTATGGTGATTGAGTGAGATAGCGAAACATGACCGCCAACGCTTATCGGCATGGCGCATGATGATGATGATGATATCTCTATCGCTTCCTGTCGGGATTGCTATTTTGGTTTGCAAAGAAGACATGAATCTGACCACACCAGCTGTCGTTTAGTTTGGCTGATTTTTATTGTGTTTGTTTAGTTGTTTTTTCCAACGTGTGTAGTTTGGAAATATGGCTGATGATTGTGCTTATTTTATTATCCGTGTTTCGCTGATCGATGTTAGTTTATGTCATTGGCTGTCGTATTGTGTGCACACTTCTGCAGTCATGTTGTGGTACTGTAGGTTCGATTCTCGCTTCTATTGGTTGCTGCGTTTGTAATGCCGGTGTTTGGAGGTTCTCTCACTGTCCGTGGATTCTCACACGGAGTATTCTATGTTTCGCCAGTCTGTGAGTCGTATGTTTGGTATCCTGAAAAGACCTAGACCTCCAATGGACTCCTCAACACACCTCTTCTATACTTCTATACTACTATGCTTATGTTTGTCTTTGCGCCCTTAATGTCAATTGTTTGTTTATATATTTCGTGTCTTTTCAATGCCGCGGCCAATGCTGCGTTGAGCCACATCTTCCCCTCGCTTTTTTCGTTGTGTATTTGTATTGATATTCCGCATTTGCTGGTTCCTTTATGTAATTATTGTTGGGATTCGCGTGTGTTGATTTTATGCTGTTAATGTTGTCTGTGTGAGATTACTGATCTTCTTTTCTTAACTGCATGTTTTGTGTGTGTCTTCCCAAGCCGCTCTTTGATCCAGCGTAGTGTCACAATCCTGTTGCTGAATGGTATTCCTGTTAGACTGCCATGATTAATTCACCGTTCTCTGCTGGTCTACTGTATTTATCTGACTCTAGGCTTGTCTACCAACCAGTGATTTGCTTAGACACAGTTTTCCTATTTTGTCCAGCGTCGCAGATTGCGTATCTTTTAGCCACATACTTAGTGCCAACCTTGATTTGTGCTTGCTCTTATAATGACTTGTTTACACCAGTGTTTTAGAATGTTCATTGGCCTCCCAGTCTCTTGTGTTGTGTATTTGTTTTTTTTTTTGTTATCGGGAGGCAAATATTTTTTTTCTGAAATGAACTGCCGAAACTGCTTTTTCACCTGTTGTATTTTTCTTCCGTCATAGTATATTATCCTTCATTGTCTTTGTTATGGCGTTTGTCAGAGACCTAGTCGTTAGGTTATGTCACTGTCACGCTTCACAATCTCCCTATCCATTCAACACGTCTGAAATCGAATAAACCGCCCTTTTCTAATCGATGTCAAATCAGAAACTCGCAAGCCCTTTCCTCTCTGTCCCGTATTCTTATCTCATGCTCCCCTTTCAAAAGGTCAGTTGTCACTATATAATATAGGACTCTGACAGCGTTATATGAAGAAGGCATGTCTTAAGAAAATACACTCACCCGAATTGTCAGAATATAGAATGGTGCTGCATAATAATGTAAGTTATATTTTTTCTGACACCATTCACAAGAACCAGTTATCACAGACACGCTTCTAGCAAGTTACATGGTATACGAAACAATGGAATCAATGAATATAATTCCATCCCAGATCTCCAGTTTGTACAATCAATTCTCAAGATGCTGCCTCACTTTGCAGAAGTATCTAATGATGAATACAATGTTCGCGTTATCAGTTAAAACAAGACGTTTTTACACTCTAGTGAGCCGCGATCGTTCGTGAAAGGGCAAGATGTTTGACGGCCAAAGAGTTCCTTCCGACACGATTACAACATAACCTAAGTGGAGGCAATGAACGGTTTGAATTACTTACCGTGGCCAAGATATAAGACTGTATGACCAAAGAGGCGTGAAATGTACGTTCACAAAACTGAATGATGTACGGGGTGGCAATAACTGGAGCATGTGATAACCGGAAATATTTGCGGAAAGATAGATAGAGGAAGAGAGCCTAAGAAGATTATTGACAGTCTTGTGTCATGGCACGGAAGGGAGTCAACGCACTAACTGATCCATGCCGCCCGAGAACGCAGGTTGTGGGGAGGGGTCATCGTCCACACCAGCCAGCAGGACACTGGATGACGAGAAAGCTAGGGTACAGTAAATACTGTGCATTTGCCGAGAACATTAATTGTGTGTTCTTCTTCTTCTTCTTTTCGTTCATCCGGAGTGTTTTTTCAGATGTTATTGCGGTGTGTCTGTTATGCGCCCTTGGGCCGAAACCCGTAGGCCAACACATCCGACGATAGCGTGCTTTTTTGACCAGGTAGCATTCCTGGGAGACTCTCACTTTTGTGGTGCCATCTACAAACCCAGCAGGCCAAGTTGGAACGGTCGAGGACAACGGTCATCCCTCAAAGGAAGGCAGGGACAGTCCATAGCATTTTCCGCCATCCAAGGTTGCTTCCATATTTGCAGGGCCGACACATAGCGCCCTGATCCTGGGCTTACCGAGGGAATCGTCACGTCCTGCTCATGGCTGCTTTAATCCTCACTTCAATATATTGGGCGTTCCTTCACCACGGGCCGCTCCCGCACAAACCAGGTCCAGTCTGCAGACGGTATCCACTCAGCAAGTTTTCGGTTCGGACATGTGCTTGTCTCTGTGCCCTTCAGAGCTGTTCCAGGCACGAAGGACATTAGGAGAACTACCCAGTCAGAGCTGTTCCGAGCAAGAGCGGCATTCGGAAACAAGGTAGATTTTCCTAGCACGAGGGAAGACTAGTTAGAGCTTTTCCGGTCACGAAAGACATTTCACTCGGACGTAGTTGCGTAGTGCCATTTTTATTTTGCCGCCCGTAGGCTGACACTTCCGGCTTCAGCGGGCATTTTTAATGAGGTTAGCCTTCCTCAGGTTCGAGACAAGTTAAGACTCTTATTTCGGCTTCCACACAGCAAGCTTTTCATTTGGTCTGCCACGTAATGGATTCGCAAGCCAGGCGTTCCATTTCGTGTCATCGAGACAATTTTCCACCTTTGACCACACTCACTCCATGAGTACGGTTAAAGACCTTCATCGGAACGTGCGACCGAGGTGTGTTTCCACCTTTTAGTACTCGCTAACGAGGTAGGCTACATGTGCTGCCGTCTCAGCACCTTACTTCCGTACAGCAGTGAGCGAGAAACGGCCAGGCCCTCTCATCCGGGGATCCCTCATATCCCCCAGCTGAGACCCTTCGGACAAGTGTCTGAACTGGGCATGTAGCGTGCCCAGTATCTCACCTCCATTTTTCGGTGGAGGCGTTTGTGTAAGTATCTGAACCAAGATTGTGGCTTCGTGCGCCAGAGCTTAATTTTGACTGTTACCCTCAGTCTACCTGCAGAGCAGCAGGTTGTGTCTCTCTTAGTCTGGTCCCTATCCCATATGCTGTCCGATATGTAGTTTTTCATCCATCGGCAAGCACATGGGGTCGATGGGACAAACAAGCTCCCCCACCATGGCAAGGTGGAGACACATCCTGGGAGAATTGTGTGTTCTATCGATTATCATTGCTTCATTGACTACCCAAAGGCTTTCGATAAAGTAAGACATGTCAATATTATGAAGATACTTGCAGATTTACAAATTAATGGGAACGACGTCAGACTTGTAAATAAACCACATACATTTGGGGAAACAATCCTGCCATAAAGATTGTTAACGAAGTATGTCACTATCAGCCTATTAAAAAAAACTGTGTGACAGGGGTGTGTAATGTCTCCAGATAATTTTCCCATATACAGTTAAATAATTTTATAAATTGAGAAGATATGAGAGAAATCATAATTGGGAGACATGGCATCTATAAAATCAGATATGTGGATCATACAGTATTGAGTGCAGACAATCAATAATATCTGCAACATTTGGTAGATACAGTTATTGAACACAGCAACATCTAGAGTTAGAATAGAATTTTAGGAAAATGCACATTATGGTCGTCAATGTGTGTTGCCGCGGCCCATAAGGGAAGCAAAGAATAGCAACACTGCAGCCTACCATGCATGTCGTAAGAGGCGACTAAGGAGGCTTGATGGTTCCGTCGCCCTGCTACTGAGTGAGTGCGTGGCGCGAGACTGTGAGCTGTGAGTTTCGTGTGAAATGGTTTTGAATCTGCCCAAGGTTTTTTGGAACGTGACTGCATGTTCGGAGCGATGGCAGATGGCTATGTCCCAGAGTTGACCGATGTTTGCCTTATGCAGAAATGCGTGGCTGCTGGGCTTCCGGTTGACTGCCACTGCCATCGACGATGAACTGTATTTTGTGGACTGTGTGGGTGAACATCTAGGAAACATCCAGATGGGAAAATGACTGCCGATTCCATCAGAAATGAACTGGGTATTTTACGGGGGAATATTGTGTTGACATTCTGGCGGCGGCATTATGCACAGTGTATCTGTGCGGGCTGTTGTTTGCAATTTCCAATTCCAATTCCAATTTTCAAAAACAAAAATTCCAAATTCGGCCTCGTCTAACCTGCTTCATCAGCTGTGGTTATTGTTGAGGTCCGTGGTTTTTGTGGGTATATTCACCCTAATTCTTGTCTTGTGAGTCCTATCTCGGACTGGTTATGTATAGTTTGTGTCTGTGACGTCGATGGGTGATCGGTCGGCGGCTATCCTTTGTGCTCGTCTGTTCTTGTGGTTTTCTTTGTTGGTGTAGGCTCCTGGCTCGTCTGGCTTGACTGGCTGCAGTCCTTATAAGGACTTTTCGTTACCCCACGCCATGCATCGTAAGCTGGGGGTTCGGTCGGCGGCTGTCCTTTGTGCATGTTTCCTCTTGTTGTTTTCTTTTTTTTTTGGCGCAGGCCCCTGGCTTGACTGGTTGAAGTCCTAATAAAGTTGATTTGATTTGATTTGATTTGAAGTCTTTAAAATGACTTTTTATTTAGTTTTTTTTTTTTTGCCTCCTGTTCTGTGTAGTGCCCGTAGAAGCTTTTCGATGCTTTCACTTTGGTCTTTAAGTAGTTGCTGTTTTTCGATTGTTGTTTGTCGAGACTCCTGTCTTTTCCACTTTTCACATTGGGTAGTGGGGAGCATTTTGTGTGATATTAACTGGCACAGGAACGGAGCATAATGAGGACTACCCGTTGCTGTGAAGTTGGAACTGCGACTAACTAACTAACTAATGGGAAGACATGAATTCCAGAATGTAATATACTTGAAAAAGTGAATATTCTTAAACAAGAGAAACAAGAGAGTTATCTCGGAACAGTCATAACATCTAATTAGAGGTGCATAGAATATATTAGAAACAGAATAATTTTTGCAAAAGTGGCGTTTTTGCAAAAACATGCTGACCAAATCAAAGACGTCAATTGCATCGAGAAAAATAGTCTAGAAGTGCTACATAAAACATGTACTTTTGTATGGATGTGAGACAATCTTAATACTATCTAATGGCAATGAAAATGCAGTTTTTGAGGTAAATGCAAACCATACCATGTATGTATAGAAAACCCAATTAGCAAGTCCTACACGGTGCAGATGAGAGCCTTAGGCTGACGGGAGAGATTAGGCGTTGACAGTCACAGTTGTTTTGTGGGTATGTTATGAGAAGAAATGAACTGGAGAACTTGGTGACAACTGGCAAGATTGAGGGCAAAGAACAAGGGGGAGGCAGAGGCGTAAATATCTGGATGATTTGGCCACGTGACATGGTCGAGACGGAAACACAGAGCTGATCGTGTAAGATGGCGAAACATATCCATCCACGCTTATCGGTATGCCAGTAGACATGTAGATCAAGAAGTGTGCATTAGTACAAGTGTATATGTAAATATAGGACAATAACTACGAGCAGTAGATTAATAACTTGTGATACAGAGCATACAATGAATACGTGTAGATCAGTATTCTGTATTCAGTATTCCTGATCTGTAACAGTAGATAAAATACGGGATATGAGCTACATCTGTAGGAATACAGTTGTCACAATCTGTTGCAACAGCTAGAATTGGCTGTTTCTAGGGTCTGTCATTTTGACAGATTTCATTGAGTAGGGCAGGACGGATCAGCCTTAGAAATAAAAGATCACTGCCATGAGTCTGGTTAAGTAAAGACTGGTTAAGTAGATTACGGTAGAACAACGGTAGGATGAATTGTCATGGGGTGTCAGAGCAAAGAAATACACCGGGAAACGGTTATTCGTAAGGGCCAATAGAAGTGCGAGGATTAGGCCACGTGATCGGAAAGGTCGAGAAAGGCGGGAGTTGAGAAGGCAGTCGGCCGGAAAAACACAGCCATGTTCACATCACAGAAATCGAGAGACCAGGTTATATTCTGAAGAGGTGGACAGAGGCCCAACTATGAATGTTAAATCAACGCCTGCACTGCAGGAGACAGAGTGACATAGTTACTGAGATCATGTGTACCACAAGCAGGATGGTCAGGCGAATACGCCAAGTCGTTTATCACGCTACTGCAGAGATAGTGAGGCTAGCCGTGTCGCTGAGTAGCTGAGGGCCGAGAATGACCCAGTACGGCGAGGTGTAAGTAAGAACATTGTTAGCTATAGAGTGATATAAACTTATTAATGAATAAACAACGTGACTAATTCAGTATGCTTTGGAACGCTGCAGTTCTGTGTGTTACTGGACGTGTTCATGCTTAAGTTGTCAGTGTGCCTACAACATAACCCCTAGTAACACTCTGGCAATTATGGGGGACGTCACGGAGACTGAATCCAGGGAATGGAGGACGATACAAAAGCGAGCGATTCTCACGGAAAAAGTAATCAGCTTGGAAAGTTCTAGTAACAGATCGAAGTTAAGAACAAATATTAGAACACGACTAGTGGAAAGCCGGCAACAGTAGGAAGCTACAAAGATACCATTGTATTAATTGTGAACTATAATATGATTTGTGATAGCAAAGATCGGTGTGGAATAAGGAATGGGTGCAACAATGAGCGATGCTCAATAAGATCGTAGAAAGAGTTATGAGTAAAAGCCAGAATAGAAGCTTACGAATTATGAATCATGGCTAGTGGTAGAGCATTGGACGGTTGAACTTAGCAACACGATTTGCAAGAAATTGACTCGCAGTGAGCGATATTCAGCAACTCAGGAAAGTGATCGCTAGTATCAAAGAACATTGAAAGGTGAAGTGTGAAATGTGATTAAAACCAAAGAACATGAGTAGTCAAATAAGAAGCAGTGATTAATATCAAATAACATAGAAAATGAAGGGTGAAAAGCAAAAGTAATAATGTGTGCCGACTTGATTCAGGTGAGGGTTTCAAAGTGAGTTTGAACAATAAGACTATCACAACGATATGAGGGTGCTCGAGAAGGTGTTGTTTAACAGCAGGAGTGAAAACATTGTGTGAATACTGCAGACGTTATCTGGTCTCGTTAAGAACAGTGCCGACAGTGAAAATAAACATTGGTATGGAAAGTGAACACTGTCAAAATGAGTATCAGCAAAGCAAACAATCATGGCTATCAACCACAGCAGTGGAACCCACGTAGAGTATCAACAGCAATGTTGGTGGCTAATTGAGCAGGGTGCCATAAAGCACAATATTTCAAGTTCTCACAAAATTTCAAAATAAGGGCGCGCAGCCACATAAATAACATCAATAGGCTGTCTACATGTGCTCCAGGCACTATAGTGCTTTCAAGAACTAATCGCGTTATCAACATTGAGTATTCATTCCAGATTTATCCACATGGCTATGCAGCTGTATCATAGGGGCTATCTACACCACGTTTGGGGACCCACCAGTTCACCTGACGACCCAGTTGATCAAATCCATGCCAGTTGAACCGAGTTGGAGCCAGGCAGATCCTTACCAAGTCCTGAAACAAGCGGAGCTGGAGCCGAGCAGTTGGACCAAGTCACCAGGGACACCGGCGCTAGAGATACAAGGTCAAGTTTTCTTATTGATTGCTGTGTATATTCTGCTTATTGGTCCAGGGTCATTGGACACATTTCATTACTATATATATTTGTACAATCATCATAAGGGAAGAAATACAAACTAGAATCAACTCTGGAAATAAGATATACTATGCACTACAACATCTACTAAAATCAAAGGCGCTATCTCGTAACACCAAAATCACAATATACAAAACACTGATCAGACCAGTTGTGCTGTATGGCTCTGAAACCTGGAGTACAACGAAAGGAGACGAAGCCTTGTTACAAACCTTTGAGAACAAAATTTTAAGACGCATCTTTGGACCCATTAGGGATACACAAAGTGGAGAGTGGAAAAGAAGAAGTAACAAAGACATTTATGATTTGTTTAAGTCCCCGCTAATCACTGGTATCATGAAGGCTAATAGACTACAATGGCTGGGGCATATAGAAAGAATGGAAGATAATAGGGAAACAAAACTCGCTTACACTCAGGAAATAAATGACCGTAGACCCCGAGGTAGACCAAGAAGGCGGTGGAGAGATAATATACATACAGACCTACAAGCACTTGGAATCAACGACTGGCAAGAGAAGGTCCACCAGAGAGACGAATGGAGACAGATTGTATTTGCAGCAAAGAACCTCAATGGCTCGGAATGCTGAAGAAGAAGAAGAAGATTATTAGGGTTGCTCACTCCACAGGTATTCATTTAGTTAAACGGTTGATAAGTGCCGTTGGTTGTCCAGCAAAGGTATTATTGGTTTGAACAGTGTTACAGCAGGGTCAACACTTTGTTGATGTTATCATAACAAGACAAGCAGCAACACTTGAGTGGTCTGCGTGTACAGATAGTAAAAGGTATACCACTCAGTAGTTACATCATATAACCATGCCTACATGGTCGGACTTCATAGATTTAGGTGTGAGGTGTGGGTTGACAGTGACAGAGTTTAAGACAGAACTTCAGAAACGGAATGATAACCAAGGTAAAGACCAACAGAATAGACCCAAGAGTGACGATCACCGAACAGATTTCATAGCTGTAGGTGCGAGATGTGGGTTGACAGTGAAAGAGCTTAGGACAGAACTTCAGAAACGTAAGGAGAACCAAGGTAAAGACCAGCAGAATAGACCCAAGAGTAGAGATCACCGAACTACTCAATATAGACCGGCTCTACAGAGACCAGCTAAGGTAACTCGATCAAAGCCAGTAAGTGAATGTGCATATTGTGGTCACCAACAAGAGTCTCTTAAAATAGGCGACAGAAACCCTAAGCACGACTCGTACATCAGAAACCGTCCTTCCAATAGAGTCGATAGGTACACAGACTACATAAGCAGTCGAAAATGTTGGGTCTGTAACAGCTTGGGCCACAGTAGCCAAAGAGTGTAGACTGAGACAACTGACTAAAGAAGAACATGACCAAAAGACAAACGTAGGACACATAGCGACAATAAGACATAATAGACAAGAGGTCAGTAATCCTGCGTGTAGTCATATAGGTCCTACACGAGAGGCAAGTGCGAGCAACATTCACAAAGGGACTTTGAAAGTCCACAAAGCACCTGTAAACGGGAAGTTGACCACCTGCGTTAGGGATACAGGGGCGTCAATAGCTGGTGTAGATCATAGCCTGGTAAGGAGCAGCGATTACACGAGAGAGAGAGAGCGTGAAATGCAGTACCTTCGGTGGTACAAAGGAAAAGTATGCTATAGCACGGGTTCATATATCCTGCCCATACTATGAAGGGAGAATACGAGTAGCAGTGTTACCTAGTCCACGTGCAGGACTAATGATAGGTAACATACCTGGAGTGACAGAGTGTACAGAAGATGAAGCCCAAAGATGGAATGGTAAGATGACACAGGAGAATACAGACTCCAAACAGCTTATTAAGACAGACAAGGAAGAAGATAAAGTGGTCACACCACAGGGTAACCAGACGGATTCTAGACGGGTATCAGAACGACAAACCGACGACTTGGCAAAACAACAAAGAGACGACGAGACGCTGCGAACGTGTTTTCAGCGAGCAAACCAACCACCTAAACAAGCTAAGTTAGGCAAGTGGTCCTTTGTAATGATGAATGAAATTCTCATGAGAGAATACACGAAAGATGCAACGTGTATCTTACAAAGAGTGCTGCCAGTGCGAGAGCGCACTAACGCTCTCGAGCTGGCGCACATCGCCCCGGGTGCAGACCATATGAGTTTGACCAAGACTAGAAAGAGATTATTATCGGTGTTCTACTGGCTAGGCTGTGAGAAGGACATCAGAAGCCATGTCCAATCATGTAAACTGTGCAAACGAACAGATGTAATAGCCTCAGACAAACAGATAGAAAACACTTGTGAGAAACACTGTCAACAAGATGACAAGAAATCAGAAACTCACCACATAGAAGAGGTCACTGACAAAGAAACAGACAAACCACTGACACATAAACAGCCAACAGTCACGCCGATAGCATGTGGCTTATTAGAGTACCAGCGTCGTCAGACATGTGCAGAATGCATCAAACTTAGGGTTATAACATTCTTAACTTTGATGAATACTATAGTTATGGGGAAGAAAATACGTCATCGGATGTTGAAAACAGTAAATACAAGAACAACACATACATTTAGAAAACAACAGTATACCCCAAGATATACCCCCCCCCCAAAAAAAAAACAAAAAAAAACTCCAGACTCACCGCTTACACTATACCACCAGGCAAATCACATCAAAAACTGGTAACAGCATATACTTACTGGGTATACTTACTTATATACTTATATACTTACTTATATATATATATATATATATATATATATATATATATATATATATATATATTGTAGATACTGTATAGAGTGTATAAAGGCTATATGTATGTGATTGGTATAGATATAATGGTTGGAGTAGAATGAATGCATTGATTAGCATAATGTTGATTGAAGTGACATGATGATATGGTAAAGTCATCAGAGGAAAAAAACCCAGTAAAGATGTGTAATAGTGTGGTTAATATATATATATATATATATATATATATATATATATATATATATATATATATATATATATATATATATATATATATATATATATATATATATATATGAATGCTAGCCTATGAAACGTCACACCAACTATATGACAAAATGATCTGGTCAGATTAGGAACAGAATCCCGATAGTACAATATGGCATACGGTAATACTATCATCTAGGAAACCATGCATTTATACAGGGTGGCTGGTCAAGTGGTTAGCACGTTGGGGTACTGGCCATGAAAAGAACATGTCAATGTAGGAAATTGGATACGATTGCGGTAATATAATATGCAATTGTGAATGTAAATATGCATATGTATGTATGGATATATACACCCAGGGCTGTTATAAATTTCAGATAGTTAATGGGTATAAATGACTGAGCAGAAGAGATAGTGTGGAAGGTACCTCAAAGATGTTACCTCACCAGCGGACTGAAGAGGCTGAGACATACAGACGCAAGTGAAGATTGAGAATCCGAATGTTAGGTGATACAGCCAGAGAAGACATACCAGCCAGAACCAATTAAGGGAGTAATAGTTAGTAACATTCACTATCATTCAATAAACAAAACTCATAATACACATAGATAGAGATAAATATCATTTTAATGGCTTTAAGTACATACATAAACATCAGTGCATTCTTATGATCATAATCATCATGCCATGTATATTCTTAATAAGTATGCATGTAATTGTAACAATAATTGTAACATTATTGATTGTACTAGTACCTGATTGTAACACAGGACGTGTAAGATGAAATGTTGGTAGAATCGACATCTGCGAAAGCAGGAAGGTTGACAGTGGGTCTAAAACCACGATACATCACAGATGACACCCATAACATAAAAGAAAAAGAAGAAGAAGTTAACTGAGACACTACTACCAGTGATACATATTGATGTCACAAAGATGATAATGATGTGCAAGTGAAAGTTAGAATAGTGTTTGCGATATTACATGTCAGTCCAATTTTAGATACTATTCAGGTTTTATGACAATATTGTATATTGGAAAAACAGACGGGTACAATTAGTAGGAGGAACTCATGCGATTGTGGTAACATGTACATAACATAGGAATATGATGAGTGACAGTGAAGCGAGAGAAAGAGTACGGAAAGACTGAAGGGACCTTGTACGAATGAGAGTCAGCAGAACTAATGTCTGAACATAACTGGATATTTGCACACCTGTACACAAGAAGCTTACGGGCAAAGATGGAACATTTGAGTTTCTAGTATGACTGTTGTGAGGCAGAGTACATAATAAAAAATTAAATACTATTAAAACACATAAAAAAGGGAAAAAAAAAGAGAGAGAGAGAGAGAGAGAGAGAGAGAGAGAGAGAGAGAGAGAGAGAGAGAGAGAGAGAGAGAGAGAGAGAGAGAGAAACGATGGAAGGATGAAGAGAGAGGATGAAAGAGAGAGAACATAGTACACGTGAAAATGGAAGAAAGGGAAGAGAATGAAATGGACTAGTGAGAATGAGAGAGAGAAAGAACAGAGTACAAGGGAAGGAGAATACAAGGATAGTGAAGTAAGATTATTAGTAGTACCATGGATAATAGTACCAAGTGGTAGTACTTTGTACATATAATATTTTAACATGAAGTACTTTGGCATGATAGTAGATGTATATAAGGGTCGTGGTAGTAGGAACACTACAAGGGAAAAGTTAGTAACAAGAATACCTTTGGCAAATAGAGAAGGCAAATGAAGGGAATATCTAGCCATAGGGCACAAGCGAACATCACAGTAAGAAGTAACTAATGGCAGCCGACCCTACACACACGTTGACAAGATAAATGCAAGAGTCATAGGTACTCGCACCAAGAAGGTCCACAGTCGTAAGATACACTACTCAGAAGCAAGATAAGAGCTTAAACAATGTAGGTGTGAAATTTATATGTCTGCAATACACACGTTCCTGCACCCAGGGCTTAAGGGCTGGGGAGGGTGTCAGTTGCTTATACCGAGGTATAAATGAGGAACCTTATGGGAATGTCCGGGGTGGGACATTGGGACTCATAGTAGGTTGGTCCTCAACTTGCCGAACACAAAGGGGGTTGAGGCCACACGAGGTCTATTTGGGAATAGACGGATATTCGTGTCCGACATTATAATTTGTGTGAAGGTATAGCAGAATATCAACGTAACACAGAGGGAAGTTAAAGGGAACTGAGAAGCAAGCTCTAAGGCATGAGGCAGTAGACAGATATGTGCGACCAGGGGACAGGCATGTGCGACCAAGCTGACTCATGTCAAGTGTAGAGATAAGGAAGAACCCAAAAATGTAGAACATTTTTGAAATTGCGGGGGGCATATGCCATGAGTCTGGTTAAGTAAAGACTGGTTGAGTAGATTACGGTAGAACAACGGTAGGATGAATTGTCATGGGGTGTCAGAGCAAAGAAATACACCGGGAAACGGTTATTCGTAAGGGCCAGTAGAAGTGCGAGGATTAGGCCACGTGATCGGAAAGGTCGAGAAAGGCGGGAGTTGAGAAGGGCAGTCGGCCGGAACAACACAGCCATGTTCACATCACAGAAATCGAGAGACCAGGTTATATTCGGAAGAGGTGGACAGAGGCCCAACTATGAATGTTAAATCAACGCCTGCACTGCAGGAGACAGAGTGACATAGTTACTGAGATCATGTGTACCACAAGCAGGATGGTCAGGCGAATACGCCAAGTCGTTTATCACGCTACTGCAGAGATAGTGAGGCTAGCCGTGTCGCTGAGTAGCTGAGGGCCGAGAATGACCCAGTACGGCGAGGTGTAAGTAAGAACATTGTTAGCTATAGAGTGATGTAAACTTATTAATGAATAAACAACGTGACTAATTCAGTATGCTTTGGAACTCTGCAGTTCTGTGTGTTACTGGACGTGTTCATGCTTAAGTTGTCAGTGTGCCTGCAACATAACCCCTAGTAACACTCTGGCAATCACCATCTATGCCAGACTACTAAAGACTGGTAGTCACTGGTGAACACCATGTTGCACACCCATATTTTAGTAAGTACACTATTCCAGGAACTTTCTGCGATATAAGATTAAATGCATGCCCGAGTTACAACTTAAAACGGACTCCAGCACTGCCTTCAACAGGCCTTTCTACTATTGTAAAATGCACTGTTACACCGGACTCTCCATTAGTCCGACGGTAACAAACATCCACTGAGTATCCACCCTGAGCCAGGTTTCTCTTCACTTGCACACGTCTAACTTTGGGCTACGTTTTCCTCCAATCTCATCATGACAAGTCTGTCCCTCCTGTGTATATTGGAACAGTTCGTAACCACTCTCGTGAAATTCCATTTAACTTTTGACCAGTTACCTCGGGGTTCTCACAAACTTCGCTAAACAACCGTCCTGTGTTTCCTTTTGTTATATGTCCCCTTAACAACTTCAACCCGCTCGCCCCTGGTTTGTGTGGACACTCGCATCTCACCTGATCTCTGGATCTCCTGGGACAATCTTGTCTGCTGGATATTGTGATTACAATTCTTGACCCCACGCCTCCAGTACATTGGACGTTCTCACGCTCGTCACTTGACCCCACACCTCCCATACCGTGGACGTTCTCACGCTCGTCACTTGACCCCACACCTCCCATACCGTGGACGTTCTCACGCTCGTCACTTGACCCCACACCTCCCATACTGTGGACGTTCTCACGCTCGTCACTTGACCCCACACCTCCCATACTGTGGACGTTCTCACGCTCGTCACTTGACCCCACACCTCCCATACTGTGGCCGTTCTCACGCTCGTCACTTTGACCCCACACCTCCCATACTGTGGCCGTTCTCACGCTCGTCACTTGACCCCACACCTCCCATACTGTGGCCGTTCTCACGCTCGTCACTTGACCCCACACCTCCCATACTGTGGACGTTCTCACGCTCGTCACTTGACCCCACACCTCCCATACTGTGGCCGTTCTCACGCTCGTCACTTGACCCCACACCTCCCATACTGTGGACGTTCTCACGCTCGTCACTTGACCCCACACCTCCCATACTGTGGACGTTCTCACGCTCGTCACTTGACCCCACACCTCCCATACTGTGGACGTTCTCACGCTCGTCACTTGACCCCACACCTCCCATATTGTGGCCGTTCTCACGCTCGTCACTTGACCCCACACCTCCCATACTGTGGACGTTCTCACGCTCGTCACTTGACCCCACACCTCCCATACTGTGGCCGTTCTCACGCTCGTCACTTGACCCCACACCTCCCATACTGTGGCCGTTCTCACGCTCGTCACTTGACCCCACACCTCCCATACTGTGGCCGTTCTCACGCTCGTCACTTGACCCCACACCTCCCATACTGTGGCCGTTCTCACGCTCGTCACTTGACCCCACACCTCCCATACTGTGGCCGTTCTCACGCTCGTCACTTGACCCCACACCTCCCATACTGTGGACGTTCTCACGCTCGTCACTTGACCCCACACCTCCCATACTGTGGCCGTTCTCACGCTCGTCACTTGACCCCACACCTCCCATACTGTGGCCGTTCTCACGCTCGTCACTTGACCCCACACCTCCATACTGTGGCCGTTCTCACGCTCGTCACTTGACCCCACACCTCCCATACTGTGGACGTTCTCACGCTCGTCACTTGACCCCACACCTCCCATACTGTGGCCGTTCTCACGCTCGTCACTTGACCCCACACCTCCCATACTGTGGCCGTTCTCACGCTCGTCACTTGACCCCACACCTCCCATACTGTGGCCGTTCTCACGCTCGTCACTTGACCCCACACCTCCCATACTGTGGACGTTCTCACGCTCGTCACTTGACCCCACACCTCCCATACTGTGGCCGTTCTCACGCTCGTCACATCATTGCATGTGTATAAAACTCTGGTCCAGAAGTAGCGTCCCATATCGACAAGCATTTGCATAACGTGTGTTTCTCTAGATAAATCTTGTCCGGATTAAATATGTCAATTAAGTATGAGCAAGTTAGTTGTATGTCCTAATAATTTACCAGGGTAGCTGTCTTGTAGCCTACATGTTACTATTCTCAGTTGCCGTTAGATGATTTACGTGTACAATTTATACTTGTGACTCCCTGACAGTATCAATGTCCCTAGAGGGTTGTGTATCCGGTTTTACCACTCAAGTGATCAGGGGGATGTGTGATATCATTAGCAACCGATGATTCTTATATAATATGTAGATAGTTCGCCTATAGATCTTCCTTGCGGGCCGTCCTGTATCAAAGCATAACGCCTTTCAGTTACACTTTGGCGCATTGGTTATTTGACATTTGCTTACTTTATTTCATTTAAAATAATACAATATTTGTCTACTTTGTATCCATAGTCATGAGACCTTTTCCTGACCTCTTTCGCCTGTTAATTCTGCCATGAAGCGTCGCTGAGAGGAGGTAGAATGTTCTGTGGTTTGGTTGTCTTGTTGTTTGTTTAAACGTGTTACTGGATTTCTTCAATTGCTCTTGTACTTCATCTAGCCAACTCTTCCTGGCCCTTCATCTCGCCTTGAGTGTCCTCAAGTAAAACGCTATAGCCGCTGTTTGATCTTGTTCCAACTGTATTGTTCTATTTAGTTAGTAATATGCGTTATTCGTACAATAGTTCTTATTTTGTCATGTGTCTCTCTATCTCTGCTCGTTTTTCGAGATGTGTTTCTAATGATTCTACGAGCTTGCTTCGCTTCGGAGGTCACGGGTGACAAGCATCGCCTGGATCTTTTCTCCGGGGCATGCCGGTGTGCTGGGAAATGAACAGGCGGACAGATTGGCTGGCTCTGCAGAACTTGGTGGAGTATTGATACATGACAAGGCAGACGTGGTTGCGGCCTTGTGGGAGCACATGCACACCTCGGAGGAGCAAATGGATTACCATGGTCTGGCAAGAATGAGACAACGAGGAGTGACGAAGGAATCTGGCCGACGCTCAACGCTCAGAGGAAAGGCGCGACGGACTTATAATCAGATTGCCACTGGTACTATTGGTGTTAAAACTCTTCGCTGGCTGCTGAGGATGGGGACGGAGCACTTATGGGAATGCCCCGAATGCTGTGATGTCGATTCCTAAATCAATCAATCAATCAATCATGTTTCTACGACTGTCCAATGGTTCTAAGTCACCGGTACTAACTGTTGTGACGAGAATCCATGGTTCTGTTTGTTTACATTTGCTATAGTCTGTTTCTAACAAAGATTGGTGGGTTGATTGATATGTGCTAAATGTTAACTCATTTAGCTCTCAGTCTGGACTTTGACATTCAGCCACATGAACAAATACAGAAAAAGTAGATACTCCCAAAACCACATAGGCAATTTACATTAAATAATCATATTTATGAAAATTGTACTAGGTGGCAGATGTTATTGTTTCAACTTTCACCTGTACATATATTCTGACAAAATCCAACCGTAATCATTATTGTTTAAATTAATCTTCTTCACAGAGGTTTGTCTATTCTGTTTCAAAGAGAGTTTCATGTGCCAAAGAAACACATCATCTTGTGATCATGGAGAGCAATGCCACTTATCACCCAGCTGTGTACAACACCAGCAAAAGGCAATATATGAAAATCATCAATGACAGAGACGTGCATATTTACATGATTGTTAATTACTACATTCTTAGCACTGGTATTTCCATGTGTGGCATGGTATGGCAACATAATCAACATTATTGTGTTCTATAAACAAGGGTTTGACTACACAATGAACATCAGCCTTTGTGGAATGGCCATTTCTGACTTGTGTAGCCAGATAGCCGTTGTGTGGACCAGCATGGTTCTCAGCGGATTTCTGGACAGTTTGGGCTTTAGTATGAATAAGTATGAGGTTGTGTACCTTAGTGGAGGACATATTCGAGTCTGCTTTGCCAGAATCACTAGTTGGATCACTGTGTTCATAACTGCCGAAAGATGCCTGTGTATAACTTTCCCACTGAAGATCAAACAAATTATCACTCCAGGAAGAACCAAAGTGATTATTTGTGTTATATGTGTTGTGATGGTATTGTCCATACAGCCAGAGTATATTGCAGCATACCTTGATTGGAAATTCGATGTGGACCGGAACAAGACAATTCTTGGTATGTTTACAAGTAACAAAGGGAGTGTAGAGGGACTGGCATATTTTATCTACGCCATTCTCGGACTTGCCTCGTTCATCCTGGTAATTGTATTTACATTGATACTTGTGTTTAAACTGAAACAGAAAAAGAAATGGCGACAGAAGGCAACCAATGACATGTCTAGATCGGAGTCAGCATCCAAGAGGGACCACAGATCTATCTCAATGGTGGTGATGATAGCAACTGTGTTAATAATCTGTTTTACTCCAATTGTCATGATCTCGCTGGTCACTTGGGTGGTTCCTGAATTCAATGTTTGCGGCCAGTACTCAAATGCTTTCTTTGCTCTCTGGTCTTTCGTGTATGTGTTTGAATCGTTTAACTCCAGCGTCAACATTTTTCTTTACTTTCATATGAGTTCCAAATATAGGGAGACATTTAATCGAGTCTTCTTTGTTGGAAAAATGTCGAGTGCGAATATGTGAACTTTAATATATGTTCATACAAAAATGCCATTTGTTGAGCTATCATACTGGGGTAGTGGTGGTATAATTTATCAAAATGTAAAGAATAATTTACAAGAGACGTCAAATTATTGCAGACTTGAATCTATTGCAGAAACATTACGTACATCGTAAATTACTCTTTACACACTTCATTTGTAATAACTAAATGATGATAGTCACTTATCTATATACACCAATGTATGCTCAGCCGGTGATATCACCAATATCGGCTTTACGTATTACTACATTTCCTTGTATTATTTTAGGTTAAGCAGACCTGCATACATTGACCATGTCAGATTATAAAAAGAATCCCCCAATCGATAGGTGTCCCAGAATCAGCCACTCTCGAGTCTGCTGAATAACATTCAAGCAGCAATTTCCACAGTACCACGCATACACGGAACAATAACCCTCGTGATCAGTACTATTTATATGTATGTATATATGGTATCATTATTATGGTGATGTGTTGCTATCCTGCTTTAGTGTGCATCTCTTTCCAAAAGTGTGCATCCTCCCAGGGTAGGGAATCTCGGTTGTACACTTTTTCAATGTAACAGACTGCACAAATTATGTGTGAAGTAAAAGTTGTACGTTATAAGTTATTAATCATCGTCAGTTTATATTCATTGATGGAAGAGAGCAAATGGACTGTGTTGTATAAGAAAACTTAGTATTTAATTTCTCTGGAGGATAAACCAGTTTCCACTGGGGAGTTTTGTTATCTTAGCAAGGTATTCATATAATCTGTCATCCTAGGTGGTCAGCCAGACCGAAAGTTCTTTTTTTTCCCGTGAATGAACGCATAAATGAAAGATCTGTCATCTCATTTCTGCCCTGATAGTTCAACCGTTAGTTAGGGCGGGTGAAATAAATGGCTAAAGATCTTTCAATATTCTGTTATATTCGTTTGCTTTGGTTCTCTTCAGTTCCTGAAGCATATCGGAGGTTTTTTTTTTAAATGTTGCATATCCATTACAGGACGTTGCAGTTAACACCAGCATTTTTTCAGCTGCTGTTGATGTACTAGGCAACTTTTACGTAGTTTGCCATTCGTTTGACGAATGTTGCGAATTCTTTGGACTGCCAAAGTAACTAACGAAGAATGCCTTAAAGAGACTAGCGAAAATAGAACATTATATACAACAATAAGAAAGACACAAACATATTTTTTTTGGTCATGTGATGAGAAGAGGCGCTGGAGAACATCGTGACAACTGGAAAGATCGAGGGGAAGAGAGGCAGAGGCAGACCACAAGAAATGATGCTGGATGGATTGCAACGGTGGCATGGAGGAATATAAACAACAGAGTTGATCCAGAAAACCAAAGAGATCTGTGGAGAGTCGTGAACGCCTACGCCAGTCGGCACGGCACTTGATGATGATGAGTTTGCCATTGCTCTCTGAACGACCTGCTCACATACACCCGTACGTTACCAGTGCGGCACGAACCGCCGCCGATTCTTGCAGCGGTTGTTTTCCCCACCTGTATATACGGATTACGAACAATGTCGTTAGTCCCTTGGCCAGGGAGGCCGACTATCGGTGATAGACTATCGCAATAATTCCCCTTGAAATCTAAACTCCACGGCTAATAGGAATCGACTGACTCCTTTCTCTGGGCGTTTAGTTAAATTTATCTTCTTATCATCATGTGGCGTGTCATAACCTGGAGCTTTCTATATAAAAGTCGCTTAAAAGTCGACAGGGTCGATTTCATCGCACCGGGTTTTATCCCATATGGCTCGGTCTCTTTCCGCAGCGCGGAAAGCGTCGCACAAAGCACGAACTCCGTAGCTTTTAGCGACGACCCACAGGAATCTCCGAAACATTGAACTCGTAAACCGAAGGGCGCGGCCCGGAATCGAACCCACAACCTTCGGAGCACGAGTCAAACGGCTTGACCACTTCGCCACAGAGACTCCCTAGAGCTTTCTATATACACTGTTTCATTGGGTTATCTTGCTATATATTGTCCTTATTCTTTTTTAACATACTATGAGGACTAGTTATCAGAAGGGGATGTTTTCGTCCCACTGTTTTGATTCTATTTAGGATTTTTATCTATGGTCAGTAATTCTATGACTTGGATCATTCTTGAAAACACTGCCTCTTATCAAGGAGATCAGTTTATATTCATTGATGGAAGAGAGCAAATGGACTGTGTTGTATAAGAAATAGTAATTCATTTATCTGGAGGATCACCGACAAACAGCAGTTCATGACTCTCCACAGATCTCTTTGGTTTTCTGGATCAAATCTGCTGTTTATATTCCCCAATCCACCGTCGCAATCCATCCAGCATCATTTCTTGTGATCTGCCTCTCTTCCCCTCGATCTTTCCAGTTGTCACGATGTTCTCCATCGCCTCTCTTCTCATCACATGACCAAAACAAGCTGTTTGTCTCTTTCTTATTGGGGTCTGGTTGTGGCAGATCGTCTGTTGATCTGTTCTTTGCTATTTGCAGGCGATCTTTATTTGGATAATAGTGGATAATGACTGATGGGGGTGAAGGTTTGGGTATGGCTGGAAATACTCACTTGGTTATCTTTTGTTTATTTCAGGATACCATTTGTATACTACGTTATTTTAATACTACGAAATTGCTTCATAAGAGATGTTGAATGAAAGAATGTATGAGAGGAAATAGAGAAGAAGGGCAGAATGTCAGACGGGCCTGCGTGCCCAATTCTAAACCCTTTGAAAAGAAAGATTTTCATTCGTTCGTTCCTTTGGGAAAAAAATTCAACTACGAACAATCGTACGACTGGCCGGAAACGTGAGTTGTCAAACTCGCTTAAATGAAACAGTATGAATACCAAGTTGCGGTGTTGTTGACTGTGTCAAGTTTACAAGAGGGTGGACTTCTATCTACGGCTGTCAGGGTGTATCACGTAATCCCTAAGCAATTGGAAGATCCCATGATAATTATGTCTTCGGTTTACTTCAGTATTCATACACACACAAACATTCACATATTATCCAACTCGATACGCTTTCACATGATGAAATCCACACCAAGACCACATCAATTATAAACACACATCTCTGCACTATTTATTCAAACAACCCTCTATCATCCTATATTACAGAGGTATAGTTATAATTGTAAATTATTGTTGAATCACTGAACGAGTGTGAAATTCTGACTTGATTGGTGTGTGAAACGTCTGATCCTGATCTTGGTATATTTTTCTGTCAAAACTAGCCCAAACTTATTTAATCAATGTACAACTTTTCCCCAGGTTCTTACATTGTGTAGACGTATGTCTAAGAGTGAGAAGAGTAAAAATATAATGTATGCTTAAAAATAACTTTTCCATCTATCATATACCATGCCGATAAGTTGTCACGAGATTAGGTCGAATCAGCTGTCTTCGTACGAGGAATCTCCATAGTACGGGAGTACGTCATTAGGGAGATCTCCTATTATTTATAACTCAGGAGAAGTCGGCTGATTTGCATAACTTAGAAGGGTCGAGAACTGAAAGGTTATCGATAGAAAGGTCGAAATGGACACTAGTTTTCTCTCGTGAGTAAACTAGACGTGGTCACTAGTCAGGAGAAAAACGTGATTCTCACTTAGAGTGTGTAAGACATGTAAAATGGCTTTTCCGGGCTTGGAGAGTTTACTTCGCAGCCGGAACAAAGGATCTGGTCATCACTTCGTCTTGAGCGCTCGACCAGAGCACAGCTCTCAAATTCGGCCACTATTGTCCATTATGTGACTAGGGAGCCACAGACAGTATTAACCGCCGATTCGGGGGTAGTTCATAGTTTCAGGTAATACCTCTTTACATACTTGCATTGTGTAATAACGCGGAACATTGCATTTGTAAGGCATCTCATTAGTTATGCGAGTACGTAATGAGTTGGCGATCGATAATTGACAGTCGCGTAGCTGTCGCTCGTTCGTGTGTACATTGGTGTTTTCCGTTCGCGAATTGTAACAGATTAGTTTACACAATTTATGACTTGAAAGTCCATTAGTATTGCAAACTACAGTGTAGCTTCAAATATATTGCAAGTTGTAAGTTCTTGTATTTATTAGTGAAGTTACAATTGTGGTAAATTAGTATTATTACCTGTTGAATCCAAGCTAGCTTAGTTCAGTATTTACTGTTACTGTGCTTAGTAATTCTGGGGTAAGGCTGTAGGAAGAATTCAGACAGTGCCCATGCAAGAGCAAGTATGATTCGTCGATCAACTAGAGCATGTAGTTCTAAGGCTCTGTAGGATTTGATGCAGCTATTTTTTGATTGATAAATAGTGATGGTGTCATTCTTAGGAAGTGTTTTCTTGCTGTTAGGAGTGATCATGTGCTATGATGACATACATCTTGTACTTTGAAGCATATATATATATATATATTGCCAAGTGCTTTCTTAATAGTGGCTCGAACAATTCACTTGACAATTTAAGGATCATCTATGCATACAAACCACAAAAGTCTTTTGCGTCCATAGTTAACTTATTCAAGTTTATTGCTGAACAGTATTCACACGTGGTTGTCATACGCCGCCGGCTTCCTGCCGTTTTCGCGTCCTGCGTATGACCAGCACACCCTCTGTTTATGAATATAATGCATGGTTAGCCTAATCGCCAGGAAAGTACTTGGGTCATGTATGTTGAAGATCCTACTGCTGCATATCTCTTACTATCTCTTTCTAGCTTAACTACAGTGTCTACTCACGAACATAACCTCCAACCAACAAACGCTGGTTACTGCGTGCATCGGACCGCCATTCTGTCGGTTGTGTTGTCAAACAGTGTTGAATGTCAAGCTGTCACTTGCCGGCGCTCTCGGCCTCATAACTAGGCCCCAGCTTCAGATTGTAGATTCATTATCAATAGATTCCATAAAGGAAATATAACTTGACATGTAACGTCAGTCTCTGATGCTATTATCGCTGACTATTTTGCTACGACAACCTTCCGTGTCCACGTCTCGGCCTTCAATGTAAAAAACATGTTGGCCGTTCAAGCCAGATCGCAGTCACGTGACCGCGCTAGCTCCGCCCACTGGCGTCGCCCGTGTTTTCTCGCATTTTCAATGACCGTTTGTATGAACGGTACTTGTCTAGTTTCTTCATTTGACACACCTACTAGATTACTTGTATCCATCTCATGGCATATATATATATATATATATATATATATATATATATATATATATATATATATATATGGATGATTTCCTATGTAAGTATATATTACCTATTAATGCTGAAGGCAAGATTGTGTAGTAGATGTTAGCAGGTGAATCCTAGTTGGGACCAAATGCTCTCATCGACCGCTCTTTCCATGCAGATGTTGTTGCCTGTTGTGTGAAACCTGCAGTACTGTTGTGTGAAACCTGCAGTGCTGTTGTATGGAACCTGCAGTGCTGTTGTATGATAACGGCAGTGCTGTTGTTTGAGTCTTGCAGGCCTGTTGTAGAAGACCTACGGTGCTGTTGTTTGAGTCCTGCAGGCCTGTTGTAGAAGACCTACAGTGCTGTTGTAGGTCACCGTCCATGCTGTTGTATGACCCGTTCAGTGCTGTGATATTACACCGTCAGTGCTGTTGTATGACACCGTCAATGCTGTTGTATGACACCGACAGGGCTGTTGTTTGAGATTTGATGTACTGGTATATGAGACTTATGGTGGGTTGTATAGGAAGTCTACAATCAAATTTCTGTGGTATATGAAATCTACCATGAACCCTTGTGGTAGAGGAAGTCAACAATGTAAGGTTTTGTGTATTTGCTCTATCTAGAGGACAACCCCGGCTTGGGGAACGTCACCGCTCTGGGAGCATTTCAGCTAGAATATTCTTGTTAAGTTACACTGAACCGTGTTAATATACCAGCAGAAACCGAAGGTGTTTCACAGTGATACGTCCTAATTTGAACGTATAGACACTCGCACTGTTCGTACGCTATTGCATTGTTCTAGACCAGACTAAGGTGGAGTAAGGTCAGACCTGAGTTACATACATCTATGCATGTATTCATCTACTAGAGAGGTTAAACCCTCAAGAGACACGTTGCTGACTTTTATATAATGCTCACCTCAATTCTCGATTATAGTCAGGCCATGATGAGTCCATGTATTAGGCATTAACAATTTAGTGCTTGTAGCCAGAGTATGTTTTCAGCTATTGTCAAGATTCATCAGGGGATACCTCATGGTCGAGGATCTTCCATTCAGACATTGTAGGCAAAGCAGTTATCGAGACAGTAGTAATCAACTTTTCTAAAGAGTGTTGTGGTGCTGGCACTCCAGTCCAGTCTTTGGTGGTTCAGATACCTAATCGCATTTGATGATCGTCCTGCGTTTGCGGCAGGGAAGTCCACAAGTTTCCAGTCAGCATTACTGGAAGAGAGAAGGGTGAGTCAATAGGACTGCCAAGAAGCGTTCCTCTTTTGCTACAGTGTTTCTGTCCTTCAAAAGCAAAGTTTGGCTCTGTTCATCTAGGTTTAATTATCCCAATAACTCAATGTGAATTGAACAACAGAACTGTTCATGAACAAAGCCGGCACAATGGCTTAATTCTGAGTCTATTTATTTCAGGCAGTATCCCATGAATTGTATGACATGCAGGCAATCAATATGATTCAACACTCACGCATTCCGTCATACCTGCTCACGCTGACCCTTATTAAATACGACTACAATTAAGGTCAAACATGTCGCTTGCCCTATCTCATGTAACTACAGTGTTCAGAGTTCACAGAAATATTGTTAAGTAAGTTACTCACGCCAGTGACTTGTGGGATAATTTATTGGGAAACTCTTCCATGATCATTTGACTTGGATATTGTTTGTTGTGTTACCTTTCTGTGATCATTCGACTAGGATACCTGGCTCATCAAATCCTATTTCATTCTTCTGCTTTTGATCTGTGTTACGTACCTAATCGATTTTAATTGTCCATGTATCCTCGATTCTTCCTTCATTCCCTCCTTGTATTATATCTTTCAGATGGTAATCATTTCTCTAGTTTGCTTCTCACGATCGTACTCTAATGATATCTCCGTGCCGTCCTTCTTTCATGGCTGTTGTTCTCCGTCTGTTTCTCTCTGACGTCTCGTTTCTACGTTTACGCGTGTGCGTTCACTGTCCGCGAGACACTTGTTGTAGTTTTCGATCTTTCCAATGTGTACTGTTGGTTTGCGCCTCAAGGCATTTGCCCCCCGTAAATTGAAAATGTTGTAAACATTGTTCCCTACAATCTCAGTCTTCCAGTCTTTGACATGCGTCGCAGTAGTCGAACACATCTGTCATATTGGGTCTATGGTCGCACATCTCCGTCTACATTGTCCACTAAAGGTCGCACATATCCGTCCATGTATAGATGTAATAGAGCGTCTCCCCTATCTTTATAACCCATTCCCTTGTGAATAGTTGAAATGCCATCATCATCATCACACACAAAAAATTATAAATCGGACACATTTCCCATCTAACCCCGTAGACAATGTATGGCTCCAAACTTCTTAGTATTTCAGAGAATTGAAGCCCAGCATCACATAGATCCAATTCCTCCCACGACATCCCCAGGAGCTCCTTAAATGTGTGTGTTCACCACATCCAGCCTCCACTGACATCATTGGTAATTGAATCGCTCTTGCCTTCGCTCTACCTCTTCATAGTCGACTTCCTCTAATCCAGCGTGCTTTTGACCTGACTACAGTTGTCATAAAACCCTGTGCTTCGACTGTTCCCGTGTAATGACTTCATGTGGGGTTTGCCACCATAACATATGCGCATCCTCCTGCTGGCACTTTATAACGGTGTTTCTGTATATTCTTCGTTGACATCTGTGGTTCATGAATATGGCTGCCTAATATGCACCTGCAATATTCTTTCCTACTCCATCAACATAATAATAATATTACTAACTCAAGTACTTAAATAGCTAATATTCCTTTCATTCACATTTATCCTGTTTATCAACCAATTTAAAATATATACACGTTAAAGGCTATGCATAACAATCAATACACTAAGCTATGCAATCATATCATTGAAATGAAATCAATGAATATTTAAAATTAATCAAATTTCATCATAAACAAAATTTCTTCTCAAGTACTCCTGCACTTTATTTCTTCCGGAACATCCGTTATCACTACTCTCTATGTGGTCCCAATGTTTTGAATATTAAGTAGTACCCTTTGACTATATGTCATACCTACTATGTTTTAAGTAACGTGACTTGGCGTACTGAACCTGTGGAATTTGTGTCGATGTGTACATAATGTATGTATTGTCAAGACAAAACGTAAAATAATCATTGCATGTGACAACTCAACATTGAAATAACAAAATAATGACAAAATCTTGTTCTTTTCTTCTGTTTGTCTTTTCAGTTGTTTTGTCATGTCTTTTCTTTTCTTTTCTTTTCTTTTTTTAATGTGTATTCTTATTTCATTTTCATGATTTTCTTTTCATGAATTCATCTTTTCCTCCATTTTCATGATTGTTTTCATGAATTCATTTCCTCTATTTTCATGATTTTATTTTTGTCATGAATTAAATTTTTCCATTTCTTTCTCTCTCTGTGTTTCTAGAGTCAACATTCTATCTTTTTCTAGTTCCAATTCTTTTTCTTTCTGTTTTTCTAGAGTCAATATTCACTCTTTTTCCGATTCTCTGGCTTCCTTAGCTTCCTTGGCTGCTGTTTCCTGTGCTATTCTGGCTTCTTTAGCTGCTGCTTCTTGTGCTTCTCTGGCCTCTCTAGCTGCTGCCTCTCTCCTCTCTCTCTGTTGTGCTTGAAAATCGGACACCTTGGCTTCAGCCCAGGCCATTACTTCAGGGCCTGTCAAGCCGCACTTTCTCCTGAGGCGATGAATTCATCCAATGTGGACATAATTGGTGCCCAGAAAAATGTACTAAATGTACTTGACCAACAAATTTTCATCCTTTGGTTAAAAAAATTCCTAATTTTTATAAGTATGGTTGAAATTTGGCCAAACTTTTCATATTTGGTTAACAAAGTTTCCAACTTTTTATGAGTTTGTTTCAAATTTGGCCAAACTTTTCACATCTGGAAATCAAAATTTCCCACTTTTTGTAAGTTTGTTTGATATATTTATAAGTTTGGTTGAACTTTGGCCAAACTTTTCACAATTGGTTAACAAAGTTTCCTACTTTTTATGAGTTTGTTTGAAATTGGCCAAACTTTTTAATTTTGTTAACTAAGTTTCTCACTTTTCATAAGTTTGGTTGAGATTTTTTAAAAATAAATTTGGTTGAAATGTAGCTAAGATTTTCACTTTGGTTAACAAAGTGTCCTACTTTTTATAAGTTTGGTTGAAATGTGGCCAAGATTTTTCGTTTTGGTTAACAAAGTTTCCTACTTTTCATAAGTTTGGTTCAAATGTGGCTAAAATTTCACGTTTCATTAACAAACTTTCTCACTTTTCATAAGTGTGGTTGAGATTTTTATAAATTTGGTTGAAATGTAGCTAGGATTTTTCACTATGGTTAACAAAATGTCCTAATTTTCATAAGTTTGGTTGAAATTTGGTCAAAAATTTCACATCTGGTTAACAGAGGTTCCTATTTTTTATGAGTGTGGTTGAACTTTGGCCAAACTTTTCGCGTTTTGGTTTACAAATGGTCCTACTTTTTCATAACTTTGGCTGGGATTTTTATAATTTAGATTGAAATTTAGCTAAGTTTTTTTCACTTTGGTTAACAAAGTGTCCTACTTTTTATAAGTTTGTGGTTGAAATTTGGCCAAAATTTTCACCTTTGGTTAACAAATGTTCTTACTTGGCCAAGATTTTTGCCCTTTGGTTAACCAATTGTCCTACTTTTCATAAATTGGTTGAAGTGTGGCCAAATATTCTCCCTTTTGGGTAATAAGCTTTCCCTATTTTATTGCAAAGTTTCCTACTTTTCATAAGTTTGGTTGAGATAATTCAGACTATGGTCACCAGCTTTCCTATTTTAGTTAACCCGTTTCCTTAGTATTGTTGAAATATTTCTTGAATTGGTCATCAATATATATCATTCTCTCACCACATGACAACTATATACACCGTAAACACTCAAGATTCAACAACCAAAGACGTAATTATAATATATGCCTGTTTATTTTACAGTATTTCAGTACATTTCACAGTATTTCAGTACATTTTACAAGAATAAATATGCATAATGTCATTATACGAAATGGATGATGTGATATGAGCTGGTATACATAGTATCATCACAACATTTTATTTTCACATACTGAGCTATACACATTGTATGTTGTTTCTGGGTTTCTTCACACCATTGTCTGAGTAGGTTGGTTTTTCCGGTTGGTAGCCTGGTATGTATATGTCACTTGGCATGTAGTCATAAGACTGATCTCATGGTTGGTGGGCTGACATCTGAGTATTGTAGACAGCCGGGGCATCAATCATCTGAGTGTCGGGCACAACAAACATCTGGCTATTGGGCTCATCACACATCTGGTGGCATGGATCATTACACATCTGACTGTACCTGGGTTGAAAACTGGCGGTATAGTATGCGTCTACTGGGTGGCTTCGTTTAGTACCCTGTTTGATTTGAGTACTGTCTTGAGTGTGTTGGACTTGATTGCTTCGGTTGGTGTCTTGTTGCACATCAAACATCTGGCTATTGGGCTCATCACACATGTGGTTGCTGGGGTCATCACACATCTGACTGTAGCTGGGTTGAAAACTGGCGGTATATTATCCGTCTACTTGGTGGTTTCTGTTAGTCCCTTGTTTAACTTGAGCACTGACTTGAGTGTTTTGGACTTAATTGCTTCTGTTAGTGCCTTGTTTGACATGAGCACTGACTTGATAGTTTTTGTTACTTGCTTGCCTCTGTTAATGACTTGTTTGATTTCGTTTCTGACTTGGTTAACTTGATTGAGTCTGTCAACGTCAGCAAGGATGTTGCGCTGCATAGCGATTATCCGTTCATATTCTTGACAAGTAAGTGTCATTACAATCTTAGTAGAAAACTTCTTGTCGGATTCACCGAAGAATCTTACGGATGTGTAACGTGCTCGTTCTCTGTAGGATGAGACAACACGGCCTTATCACCACTGCCAACTGGTATAATAGTCTCACCACTACGAGTCATATAGACCCAGTTAGCAGGCACAGTCTTGAGGTCTGTAGTCATCTTCGGATCACAATGCTTGACTGTTACCAGCCTCGGATTTATATACTAGTTTTTGAGCCACGCGTAAAACCGGTTTCAGCCAGTCTCTTAGGTCAAGCGGTTCAGATTACGCTTACGCGGCTGTCCGTATGAAGTGACTAAGTGATCTACTACCCGCTCGGTGACCGGTTGTATGTTTGAGCTGGGTTGGGGAATGCGGGTCATGCTCGCCCCATGACCTCTCAACATGATGAAATAGATAGCATAGAGGGCACAGTCTTACTTGCGTTGTAGTCACTGTGAGCTACAGTCTGTGAAGCCAGAATAACGACGATATACATATACAGTCTCCTCACACCCACCGCAGTTTTCTTTGTATTGAGGGCTGGTCAGCTATTGAAGACACTGACTGTAAGTATATTACAACCATCTTGTTTTTAAGTAGGTGTTTTAATACTCGTCCGCTAGTGTGGATTGACATTTTAATTTTAATTAACAGTTACCATACGAGGATTAGACTATCTCGGCCTCTTTCACTGTTATTCTTGACTTTTTCTCTGCTCCAGGACTTTGACTCTGTGACTGGCCCCCAGGACTGGGGTCAGAATTTGCTCCAACTCTAGTTTACGCCGTTCAAAATACTCACGTTCTGTGATTACATGGTGCCAGTTACCATTGCGTTCTTCGGTGCCAACGATATGAACTGTTAAGAAAGTGAGGTTCTGCTGCAAAATTAACCTGTGGAGGAGAAAAATAACATTGAAACCTACTCATAGTGAAATACAGAGGACCAGATAATAGAATGTACCATTAGACACCGGAACTAGCACACCTGTTCTTGGAATCTATTATCATGAACGTTACTATTTATACATACCTTACTCGTTGGGTGTTGTATTTCATCTGCTGCGACAGAGGAGCAACTTCGGAAACCAGCAGTAGGATAGTTTTCATTCCACAAAGCATTGATTTTCTTGAGAAACTCAGAGTCTGGTCCATGACTGCTAGACAGAAGGTTAATATTTTCATCTGAAGAAAAATCATCAAGCAGATCAAATGTTGTCTCGTGCGGGTCTATGGCTGTCTGACTACAAGAAGTAGGTTTCATTGCAGAACAACATGTCTAATGACAGAGCTGGGCATGAAGAAATCAAGAATCACCAGTCTTCAAAACAAGTAACGTAAAAGTTGTGCTACTTTTGTCAAAGCTGGCATGCTCTGTTGACTTTGGTAGACATTATTTTGGAAATGAGTGTCATTACTTTGAGAGTGCACCAATACCAGGCTTTAGGAATGAAGCTTTTGCTCTGTGTCACATCCAGTGTGAGTGGAGTCATGAATTTTTTTCGTTTGCAAGGGTTGTAATCCATGTTTTCGTGTTTCTCTTTGACGTTTCTTTTGCTTTTTGGAAGAAGGATGTCCTTTCTTGATCATTTTCTAGGTGCTGATAACATTGATGTCAGATTTAAAATGGTTTGTAAGGTCGACTGTGGTGTAATCTCATCCACTGTGAGTTTGGGTTCCATGAATAACTCCAGTCGTAGTCATTACCTTCGTGTCTCAGCTGTACCCTTACACATGTGATCGACTGCGACGCCATCTTTAACCGGCTTTAGTCACGTGTTTCGATTGTATACCTCAGACATATGACCGGAAGTATCGCCATATTTGATCGGATGTGACCATTACCAAAGTGTGATCGGATGCAGCGCCATCTTTGATCGGCTTTAGTCAGCAAGCATGCGGTCTGGTATTGCCATTGCCACATGTGACCGGATGCGGCGCAATCTTTGACCATTCGTAGCCAGTGAGCACGTGGTCTGGTTGTAGCCATTACACAAGCGACCGGAAGCAGAGCCATATTTGATCCGATGTGACCATTATCCAAATGTGATCGGCTGCAGCGCCATCATTGACAGGAAGTAACTATTGCCCACGTGGTATGGTTGTCGCCATTACACAGGTGCCCGGAAGCAGAGCCATATTTTACCATTCGTAACCAGTGAACCTGTGGTCTGGTTGTAGTCATTACACGTGCGACTGGAAACATCTGCATATTTGATCGGATGTGACCATTATCCAAGTGTCTCGGCTGTATCGTCATGCTGTCAGTACGCCCTGAGTCATCCTCCGGTTTTCCCCAAAGACATGTCTGAACACATTCACGTACGTTCACCCCCGCCGACATAGCCCCGTGATGAGTCACCCAGTCGGTCACCCTCAGATCAGCCACCTATGATTTCAATTTTTAGACTTTAATATGAGCCTTACCCTCCGGCTATTATCAAGGAATGGACGTATTTATCTACCACCAACCACTCGACCACCCCTTAACAATGATCAGAAGCACCTATCTAGACGTTCCTCCACTTACAAACCCCTTACCAACGAATCTCACTAAGCTATACCCGCTACAATCAAGAATATCGGCCATCTTTACTTTTTTAAGGTTTTCATGTGTAGCCTTGTGATAATAGTGAATAGGCCACTACGACACTACAGATCCCTAGTAACCGCTACCCACCCCTTACCAACGAATTTCACTAAGCTATACCCGATAAAATCAATACTATCGGCCATCTTTACATTTTTAAGGTTGTCATTTGTAACCTGTGTGATGATATTTAATAGGCCACCACGACACTATACAGATCACTAGTAACCGCTACCCACTCCATACCATTGAATTTCACAAAGATATACCCGGTGCAATCAATATTATCGGTCATTTTTACTTTTTAAGGTTTTTATTTGTAACCTGTGTGATGATAGTGTATAGGTCACTACGACACTCTACAGATCACTAATATCCACTACCCATCCCTTACCAACGAATTTCACTAATCTATACCCAGCACAATCAATACTATAGACCCTTTTTACTTTTTAAAGGTTTTCATTTATAACCCGTATGTTGATAGTGTTTACACCACTACGACCCTCTATAGATCATATAACTGTCATATATACATGCTTACCTATTACGTTTTTTCATATGCCACCTGTCATGGCTCGAGGTTCGAACCACCTAGTCCTACCCCTCACGCCGACACCCACGCCCCACCCCTGAGCCCCCATTCCCACCCCGAGGAATTGCACTGTAACTCTAAGCTTACACAGCACCAATGGATTGATGATAGTATTTACTCCCAGCTCAATATAGATAAAGAAAGAAGACGAAGAAAAAAAGAAACCGAGGAGGAAGAGCAATGTACCTTAACAGCATCACTAGTATGATAATAGTTTTTTAAGCCCCGGCCCGCTACAATCAACAATACCAGAAAATAGTAAATTTTTAAAGATATACAATGTAACACACAAAAAGGGAAGTAACTGCAAAAATACGTTCCATTATTTATTCATGGGTTGCACCCTTTAAAATGAGGTACCCGTAGGATCCGCTTTTTGACGTCAAAGCATATGATCGTGACTTTTTATATAGTAAAATACTACGTCACCAGAATGATCTGAACTTCCAGTCTTAATACGTGGTCACATACTCAGGAGTGAAAGATGACATGACCAGGATGCAGATAAAAGTTACGATCAGGGTAGTTCTCTTTGGGGTGACAATTTGCTTGATCTTCAATGGTACCGCTATGCAGAGACATCGTTCGGCCGTGATGAATACAGTGATGCACCCAGTGATCTGGGCAAAGCAGATGTGAGGTAGGCCTGCTATGAGGTACATGATCTCAGCCGGCCATATGTCAATGTCTGAATACACAAACAGGGGGTTTTCACAGACACCAAAGCAGATCACGGTTAGAAGGCTACACATATCCGAGATGGCAAGCCCGAACAAACTGATGTTGATCGTACAGCTAAACACTTGTTTCCAGAACATAATAATGTTTACAATGTTTGTCCAGACACCAAAACAAGAAATAGCGCCAGAAATAACAACATAATTCACAATCTCGTATATTTGCCTGTCTCTGCTACTGATGAGGTCTGTCATTGTGTCGCTATTGTTGTTCATATCTCAAATGCTGGCAGCACACACATGCAATTTCTATTGGCATCCATATAGGATACGTCAGAAAGGTACCCACCACAATTATTATCTAAGCTAATGCTGTGATGTCGGTTCCTAAATCAATTAATCAATCATTATTATCTAAGCTAATAATAAAGACACAAGCATTGAATTTGCACTAATTTACGTTTATAATCTCTATAAGGTATATACCACATTACGCCTCTGTAAACCAATTCTAGCCACGACACAAAACCGTTGAAATTGAACATATTAATGGCGTACGTTACCAGCAGCTGATTGTTATTTAATTGTTAATCGCAGAGATCGTACCAAAATCGGGGACCATCAATTCGGAAATTTACATCAAAACATTCACAACACTCAATCGTCGTTAGCCCTAACACGAATCGAGAGCACCTGCTTCCCCTTCACGACAACGCGCGTCCTCACACAAATGTACAAATCCGGTAGGCCATCTACAACATGTGGTGTAATGTACTGCGCCTTTCACCTTACAGTCCAGACCTGGCATCATCTGATTTCCATCTTTTCGGTTCCCTTAAGAATATTATCCGTGGGGCAAAGTTTGAAGACAACGAGGGAGTGATTAATGCAGTGAAGAAATGGCTTCGACATCTGTAGAGTGAGTGTGTCGTGCCCACTCCTGATAACCTCTATTGGAATCTCATCCTTACCTGGAGCCTTGCCAGATGCAAGTTCATTTATAGCACACTTAACTTCTGTTATGGTGGGAAGTGTGTCCAGGTGGTCAAGAGTTGGTAGAGCCTCAATGGCATCGAGGGCATCATCCGCTAGTTTGGTCTCACTTTAGTAAAGCTCCAAATAGTGCTCTACCCATCTGTCCATCAGCTGTTTCCTATCAGTTATGATTTCTCCAGTCAAGGTTTTCAATGGTGCACTTCTTTTGATCATTGGACCACAGGCTTTCTTTATTCCTTCATACATGCTTCTGATGTTTCCCTTATCACTTGCGATTAGAATGGACTCACATAACTTGATCAAATAATCATTTGCACACTGCCTGGCAGCCTTTTGCACATCCTTCCTAGCTTTCTTTAGCTCACTCAGAGTGTTACGCGTTGGTCTTTCCTTGTTTCTTAAGAGAGCTATAGTCTTCTTATCAATCAAGGGCTTATGGCTGTTTGCCGCAAACCAGTCCTGCCTTTGATGATCCACAGTGCCGTAAACCCCTACGGCAGTTTTATTAAGAGTTTACTTAAGTTGACCCCACTTTTCATTTACTGTACAATTTTCTGGTGTATCAGTGAAAGCTCCCCCGATGGTGTTTCCACCTTGTCGTGGTGGGGGATCTTGAGTTTCTCAGTGACGCTGAGAGCTATGCCGGCGGTAGCGTAGCTACCAGCAGGGCCTCCCAAGCCGGACAGGTCAAAGGGTAGAGAACAGACAAAGAGAAACACCCTGGTCCTCCAGGTTGGGGGTTGAAGCGTGGGGTTAACATCCCCACCTTTGTAAAAAAACCTTTCTTTGTTACGAAACAAATACATGAGCCTCGATATCGCACTGACTTATCTTGACAACGACCTTGGAACGTTAATACATGTACATACCTACAAGCACTTGGAATCAACGACTGGCAAGAGAAGGTCCACCAGAGAGACGAATGGAGACGGATTATATTTGCAGCAAAGAACCTCAATGGCTCGGAAAGCTGAAGAAGAAGAAGAAGATTAGTGAAAGCGTCTTCAAGTTGTTTTTGAAACTGAAAGCACTTGTTCAGGATCGTGAATGTTAATAGTATTAATCCTGGGGCTAGATATGTGATTAGCTGTGTAGATTCTCTTTGGTCTCAGTCTAACCCTTGCAACAACCAAAGAATGATCCGTATGATAGTCAGAACTGTGGTAACTTCGAGTCAATGATGTATGGTTCAGATGTTGTCTCCGTGTGATAATGAAATCCAGCTAGTGCCAATGGATCTTGGATCTTTCCATGTGACCTTATGCAGCTCTTTGGTTTTAAAAAAGGAATTTGTAATGCATAGGTCATTTCTGGTGCAATGCTCCAGCAGCCTTTGGCCATTTTCATTCATGCGACCGATGTTGTATTTTCCAAGGCACACTGGCCATGAACTTGAATCCTTGCCCACACGAGCATTGAAGACACCGAGCACATAAATGTAGTCAGATATTGGAACTGCCTTGATCACGGAGTCTAACTCCTCATAGAACGAATCCTTCACATCATCAGAGGAATCGAGTGTCGTTGCATATGCAGTAATAATGGTGACAAAACTACAAGACGTTGCCAAGCGCACGGATAATAGTCTTTCATTTCCTCCTACTGGAATTTCAATCATTCCCAGTAGCGAATTCTTCACTGCAAAGCCCACACCGTGTTGCCTTTTTTATGCCTACCCTCTACCCTTCCAAACAAAGGTGTAATTGTTTTTCCTGAGTCGTCCTTCCTCATCGAGGCGAGTCTCCTGCAGGCCAGCTATATCAATGTTAAGACGACTGAGTTCGGCATCAATCACAGCCGCTTTTCTCAAATCGTGAATATTGGTCAAGTCAGTGGAAAATCCTAGACACGTGGTTCTCACGTTCCAGGTTGCAAGCCGTAGCTTGAAGTTTCTATTTTTCTTTTTGTTAGTACCTGGTGCATTGGTTTTACAGACTGCGATTCAGATTTTGTCCTAGCCCCAAGCACACATTGAAGCAGGCAGGCTGTGGCGGATCAGCACCCAATTGGCTGGGGGCTGCCCAGCTTGAGGCGGGCGGTAGCTGATCAGTGACACCTGTAGATGTCTCCTACCGTCAGAGGCAACGCGTGGCGCCCCTATGTCTACGCCAATTAACAGGGACTTATAACCCGTAACAGTTGCCTCTCGCTGTGACTCCGAGATCGGTTAAGACCAGGGATGGAGTTATTGCCTCTCCGTAGCACAAAGCCTAGGCTAAAATATAGAGATCATGTGTTGCCCATGCAGCTTGATCCCTCTCTCGGCCTGCGTAGTTCACTCCAGAGGAAAGGTAACACCTCTACATCTGGAACAAGACAAGCTGCAGAAGCTGCCGGATCAGCACAGCAATGCTCTAACTGTCCGCCTGTCGGAGCTTCGATCCTACACCAGCTGCCAACCAAGGCTTAGGGCCTGGTCTGCCCTGCCATGGCAGTTTGTCTTTAGGTTGCATTTCCTCGCATCAGGGTAAGGCTTCTTAAGGTGGAAGAAATCATTGATTATTCAACGGGCAAGACGGCGTTTACCATGTAAAGCGTTGTGGAACGGAATGCGCACGGCAAGGCAGGCAGAGCTCCCTGGTCGTCCACTGCACCTGTATTCGTCTCCAGTCGTCTCGACTTGTCTTGCCACTGGACTCAGATGGACTCATGCGAGAGAGTGAGGTCGAGGAATTGCGCAACTCTTCCTCACTTTAATCTAATTCATCGCGCATTCTTCACCCAACGTCATATATCACCTTCAAGTCATGTGGCGATGGGCAAGCATCGACGCGGCAGGCGTAGGTACGCTGGCAGGTAGTCACAGACCTGCACACAGGCGGCTCAGACCATATGGTCGTCTTCTACTTTCCGGAGCAGCAGTGGGATTCGGCTGCCACCTGATTGACTGAGTAGCCCTCTATAGCAAAGCACTGCTCACCTCCATAGCATGAGGAAGGGGCTAGAAAAGGTGCCCTAAACATTGTCTGCTCCACCATTACCTAACCAGCTAGCCGCGGTGGTGGGCACCCTATACTGCGGTCGACATACAAAGCAGAACCAGGTAAAGCTAAAAAAGCAAACCTTATCCCCTTGACAATCGGAACTTGGAATGTACGCATCCTACTTGACAGAGTCGGGGCGTCAGGTCCAGAGAGACGAACAGCACTGATTGGGACAGAGCTGGGCAGGTACAACATCGACATTTCAGCCTTGAGCGAGACAGGACTTGCAGAAGACGGCCGAATCTGTGTAGTAGGTGACGGCTACACATTCTTTTGGAGTGGAAAGAATAGCGAGGAAAGACGCCAATCCGGCGTGTGATTTGCTATTTAGTCGGCCTTGGTTGGCAAACTAGCTGGATTTCCGAAGGCTATAAATGACAGGCTTATAACCATTAAGTTGCTTCTGCTGAACTGATGGAAACATGCAACCATCGTGAGTGTCTACGCACCAACCATGACCAATGAACATGACATCAAGAACAAGTTCTATGAGGGCCTGCACGATGTATTAACATATGTTCTCAAAGGAGACAAACTTATACTCCTTGGGAACTTCAATGCCAACGTAGGCACGGACACCACCTCTTGGAGTAACATTATTGGAAAGCACAGTAAAATTATGCAGCTGTCGTTTGAAAATATGCTGGAAGACCGCCTCAAGCCCAATACTGCAGCTAAACTGGATGCGGAAACAGAATGGAGAGCCCTAAAGTACATAATTTACAACACTGCTATGGAAATCCTGGATCCAGCCCCGCGAAAACATAAAGACTGGTTTGATTAAAATTCCGAAGACATAAACCAATTGCTGGCCCACAAACATCTTCTCCACAAGGCATATTTGAGTGACCTGAAGTCATCATAAAAAGATGTCTTCAATAACATTCGGAAAGTAGTGCAGCAGAATCTCTCTCACATGCGGGATCCTGGCTGAGCAACAACGCGGATGAATTCAAGCCTCTGCTGACATACATGATATGAACAACTTCTACGATTCACTGAAAGCGGTCTATTGTCCTACATCACAAAGCATAATTCCGCTCCTCAGTACGGATGAGGGAACATTGGTCACCATTAAGACATAAATTCTTCAAAACTGGGCAGAACATTTCAGCAACATCTTAAATGCAACCACCTCCTTCGATGATGAAACCATCAACTGCCTTCCTCAAGTCCCCACTAATGATACACTTTATGAACTTCCAATCATAGCGGAAGTAAACAAAGCCATCCATCAGCTTTCCAGCGGCAAGGCGCCTGGTCCTGACCCCATCCCAGCAGAGATATAAAAGGCAGGTGGGTCTGTTCTATATAGATAAGCTTCAACAACTCTTTACAAACATGTAGACGGGACAATGCCACAAGATTCCAAGGACGTGTCAATAGTCCACCATTACAAACATGTAGACGGGACAATGCCACAAGATTCCAAGGACGTGTCAATAGTCCACCATTACAAACATGTAGACGGGACAATGCCACAAGATTCCAAGGACGTGTCAATAGTCCACCATTACAAACATGTAGACGGGACAATGCCACAAGATTCCAAGGACGTGTCAATAGTCCAACTATACAAACGTAAAGGAAACAGCCAATCCTCTGACAACCACCAAGGCATCTCCTTGCTCTCAGTTGCAGGGAAGATACTCGCCAGAATTCTTCTAAGTCGCCTCACAGACCATCTCGACCAAGGTCTTCTTCCTGAGAGTTAATGTAGCTTCAGAAAAGAACGAGAAACTGATGAATGATTTTCGCTGCAAGGCAGCTGCAAGAGAAATGTCAAATAGACCGGTTATTTCATGATAGTATGCAGACAAGAGTACAGGAAAATGGTGAGCTGTCTGAGCCCTTTCCTGTCATCAATGGTGTGAACCATTAATGTGTCTTGGCAGCAACACTGTTCAGCCTAATGTTTTCAGCTATGCTGACGAATGCCTTCGAGAACAACGATATTGGGATAAACATCAACTACCGCATTGATAGAAGGTTATTCAGTCTCTGAAGTCTGTAAACCAAAACTACGAGCGGCGCCGTCAGAGGGCTGCTGTTTGGTAATGATTGCGCTCTATATGCCAACTCAGAGACAGGCATGCAACACAATGTTTCAACCTTCTCATATGCCTGTGCCAGCTTTGGCTCAATGTCAACTTGGAGAAGACTGTAGTTATGTACCAGCCAGCTCCAGGGAATAATCACACCGCGCCGAATATCAAAGTGAATGGTCACAGACTAAGTGTTGTGGATAAATTCACCTATCTTGGTAGCACTGTGTCAGAAGCTGCTACAATTGATGACGAAATGAATGCAAGAATCTCTAAGGCCAGCGCGGCCTTTGTCAGACTGTACAAGAATGTATGGGACATAAATGGAATACGGCTGCAATCAACGCTGAAAGTCTTAAAAGCAGTGATTGATTGATTGATTTAGGAACCGACTTCACAGCATTCGAAGCATTCTCATAAGCACTCCGTCCCCATCCTCAGCAGCCATCGAAGAGTTCCAACACAAATAGTTCCAGTAGCAATCTGATTATATGTCCGTCTCACCTTTCCTCTGAGCGTCGAGCGTCGGCCAGATCCTCTCGTCACACCTCGATGCCTCATTCTTACCAGACTATGGTGATCCATTTGCTCCTCTGAGGTGTACACGTGCTCCCACAAGGCCGCAACCACATTTGCCTTGTCATACAACAATACTCCACCAAGTTTTGCCGAGCCAGCCAATCTGTCCGCAAGTTCATTCCCCATCACACCGGCATGCCCCGGAGAAAATATATACAGGTGACGCTTGCTACCCGTGACCTCCGAAGCGAAGCAAGCCACTGTGCACGAAGCCTAAATGTCCTCACCCTCCTCAGCATGCTTTCTGAGTCAGTTACAATCACAATGTGTGTATGTATCGTGTTCTCCATCCAGCGGAAAGCTGCACTGACCGCCTCCACCTCCATTCTTAAGCTAGATGTTGTGGCATCATACGCCAGGCTCTCCTGCACCAAATGTCGACCATTAGCTTTTGCTAAGAACCCTCCGGCACTACTACTACCTCTCAACACCGACCCATCTGTGTAGATAATCACATCACCCGGGCGAGAATTATCCTGAATTAGTTGCTGGATTTCCACTTCCATGGGCCCTGCTGGCCACTTCCTGCACTCCTGGCTCAATGTGATTATAACTCTGCACAAGTCTGACTGCTCCTCTGGCACTCTGACCCACTCCTCTCCTCGCCTAATGTTCTCCAAGGGGCACACCTGTCTGATCGTATCCTCCGCCTGAGCCATCAATGATTTCCCTCTTATCAGTCTCTGACCCTTAACTTCGTCCAGCTCCTCATGCAACGGGTGATCTGTGTCTGCAGCTACTCTTAGGTATGCCTTCGCCTGCTATCACCTTGTGCCTACCAGCAACAGTCGGCAGACCAAGGATGTAACGCATACACACTACTGGAGTGTCTCTGGTGCATACCAGGATGACCCGCATAGCTTCGTTCTGTGTGCGCTCTAATTTCACCTGCTGACTCGTTGAGACAGTGAGCAGTCCTAGTCCATAATCAATCACTGAGAGGATCAAGTGCTAGTATAGTGTGAAGAGCATTGTCTGCTCTGTGTCCATGCAGCGTCCATTATCAGCGACACGCTAGGAAATTAAACAACTTCTACAGTCTGCCTTAGGAAGCTATTGAAGATTAAATGGCAAGACAAGATCCCAAACACTGGAGTTCTAGAAAGAGCGTCCATGCACAGTATCCACATTCTACTAATGAAGAATCAGATTCGCTGGGCTGGTCACTTAACTCGCATGACAGATCACAGGTTCCCTAAACGATTTTTTTTACGGCGAGCTGCGTTGTGGTAAACGCTCCCTTCGATCTCGTCTTCTGATTTGCCATTTGATGATATTATACTTTCTAGGTACTTGAAACTCTTTGCTTGTTTCAAGGGATATTCGTTTAGGTGAATCGTTGTTGCTTTTTCTTCTTTAGTTATAGTCAATACCTCTGTTTTACTTGTGCTAATTTTCACATTTCGTTTAGACTGTTCATGAGGTCTTGTAATTCAGCTTCTGGTTTTGCTATAAGTGCTTGGGCGTTCGCAAACAGGAGTTCTCTAATGGTCAGATTTGCAGATGGTTCTTCTTCTGTATTCGCGTCATGCGGTGTTCTCGCGGTCTCTGTTTGGCTGATTTCTTTATAAATGCTGTTTATATATGTTATGAACAAGAGAGGGGACAGTACACAACCTTGTCGTACTCCGGATCTTATGGTGAAGGGTTCTGAGTGTCCCCCAGTTGCTCTCACTATGCATTCACTGTTGTTGTATAAGCATCTAGATAGGTTTAGTAAGACGTGTACTCACTTCATGTTGTTGAAGGCTTTTCCACAGCGTGTTTCTATCTACTCTATCAAATGCCTTTCCTTGGTCGACAAAGGCTAAGTGGAATGTTTCACTGAATTCGATTGATCTTTCTATAAGTTGTCTAAGAGCAAAAATAGCATCTGTGCATCCTTTGTTTTTCTAAATCCAAAGTTGTGTTTAGCTTAGCTGGGGTTCTATAATAGTTCGTAGTATTTTCTTCAGAATTTTGCAAAATATTTTCCCAGTATGTCTCAACAGTGAAATGCCTCTGTATTGTGTGCATACGATACATGCCACCAGTCGAGTGCCTTTAGGTTTAATAATATTTGATGATGCCATGCTACGTACAATACCTATCATCAGTTGATTGATGATAGATCTAATAATATTTGATGATGCCATGCTGCATACAATACCCATCACCAGGTGAGTGATGATAGATCTAATAATATTTGAAGATGCCATGCTACGTACAATACCTATCATCAGTTGATTGGTGATAGATCTAATAATATTTGATGATGCCATACTGCGTACAATACATATCACCAGTTGAATGTTGATCGATCTAATATTTGATGATACTATTCTTCATACCATACCCGCCACCTGTCGAGTGCCGATTGGTCTAATAATATTTGATGATGCAATGCTGCATATAATACCATTTTCGCTTACTATTGATTCCTTCCAGAATGGAGTGGTGGCTGGCGGAGTGGCTATAATGTCGGATTTAATTCGAGAGACCCGGTTTCGAATCCACGGTAAGGTGTCAAATTTTTAAGTTTCTATTTTTGTCCACTGCACAGTTCGAGCCGACTGCGCTAACCAGGTGGCCTTAATACCTCAGGCTCAAGACCATCCCTCCTCCCCCGCCCTACACCGCAAGGTACTATAGGCAAAAGATGAAAAACAGATTAATACAAAAACGATATTTCGTAATTTTTACATGTTGAGTTAAAACAAATAGCAATTACTCGTAACTGGTACGGAATATATAATACAAATAGCAATCTTACGGAATATACATACATATGTAGTCCTCCATTACTATGTATATACCGCAGACTAATTACAACCACACCGACAATTCGTTCGCAGAACTCCACAACGATGTAACATCACCGCTGCCCCGTGGAACATAAGCCGTATGTTTAGTTTAGTTTAGTTTAGTTTAGTCGATGGATCAACATCACGGCACACGGGTGTAACCCATAAGTGCTCCGTTGTACTCCTAACTCAAACCTGAGTCTGGAGAATCTCAGTTCAGTGCACGAACTCCGTAGCACCGGCGAGGATCCTGAAAAATACTTTGGGTAGATTTTTTACTCCAAAATTTCCTAGTGCAGCGCCGTTAGGCTACTCTTTTTCGATTTCCAACTGCCAAGGGATTTGTTACGTTCGTGACAATGCACACGGTCGTCCGATCTAACTACCCAGAGACCAACGGAAATTTGTTACTAGAAGTCCACGTGAAAAAATCCCGGCCTTCACCGGGGCTTGAACCCGGGACCTCCAGCACTAGAGGCGGACACCATACCTCGAGACCACTCAGAGGTACAAATGTACTTCGACGCACGACCAACTAGCGTCGAAGTACACTTGTTCCTGCAGCGAGGAGCCGTCGTCATTTGGAGGCGACAGGTTCGATCCCGGTCAGGTAACTATTTTTTTTTTTTTTTGCATATCCTTTACAGGACTTAGCTGTCAACACCAGCATCTTTCAGCTGTATGTTGATCTCTTGGCAAGATTACGCTCAGTAGTTTGCCATTGCTTTCTGAGCGGCCGGTTCAGTATCCCGCAAGTCACGAGCGGGGGTCAAACCGCCTCAGCTCTCGCTCCGCTACGAGACTCTGCGTGATAAACGGGATTACAGAGAGAAAGTGTTGTAACCCCACAGCCAGAGAGACCGGCCGGTAACTATTATAGCTTTCAAATTTTATGTTGTCTAGTGCGTCTTCTAATCTCTATTTCCTTCTTACTTCTTCTGTGAGCGCCAAATAATAAAATGTGTGTCTATTTAAATAAATATATGTCGTTTGGATTCATTAAACTATAAACTTGTGAAATTAACGCTGTTACTCATTCACGGCTGCGTTTCCTATTTTGTTATGTGCCTCTAGATTACTTTGCACCAACTCAGTTTTCACTCAGTTCAATTCAGAACTATCAACAACCCTTCACATTAGATCACACACCCTCTTAATTAATTCAGTCAACTTTCCTCTCAACTGTCTAATAATGACCATTGCCAGCCCCGGTGTTCAAATTGCCAGGGTTGTGTCCCTTAATAGCGACGAAACTGGGAGAATTATGAAATTACTTTACCTGTGTACCGCGGGCTATTCATAAAACGCGTGAACATCTACAATAATTGTCAGTCTCGCTGCAAGCGTGAGATGATTCCTTTTAATTGCTAAGAATTCTGTGAACTTTAGGTTAGTGAATTATCTTCATTTTCTTGGGAACCGAAGGAAATGTTACAATACCACATAGATATGATTGCACCCACGTTAGCCATACTTAATTCATCTTAATAACGCTAATTCTATATTCAGGAGTCTTACTAACTACCATTATAATATAATACTTGCATTCAATAATGAAATAAAGCCAAGATAATACACAACGAGTAACGTTTTATACAGATAAAAGAAAGGTAGGGAAGAAATCATGCATACTGCTCATGTCAGACTGCAAATGCATGGTTGCTTAATCTGATCGGACGGTCAAGAGGTAGTGTCCTCTTCACTCATGTTTCTCACCTAACGAGTGGCGTGTGAAAGCTACACTTCCGTAGATTACATTTAGGGATTAATACTTTATTTCGGTAGGAGTGGTTCTTCAAAGCAGGTCTCATCTACGAGTCTCATATCATACGACAAGAGTCCCGGTCTTCGGGTCTACTCCTATCATCTTCATGAATAAACTTTTAAATTAAGAAGTCAATTTAAATTAACAATCGGTTTGTTACATGTACGTTCAAGGTGTCTTTGAAATGCATCTTTCTCCAATACGCCACATGTGATAGTTTCAGCGAACGAAATCCGCACACTTCTTGAAATTAATCCTCTTGCGAGTTAAACCATAGCACTGTTTAATATTTTACATCATTCCTTTCAAGATAAAGTGGAAGGTTTCCGTGGATCCAGGTGATACAGATTATTATTTTCCACTAATCAAGATAACTATTTCTCCGTCACTTGCTTCTATGGACGTGGAAACTTAGTACATTTGGCGATCTAATTGCCTGCATTTCTTCTCTATTTCGGCCTTTGAAACTAAATGCATGTCCAAACCTATCTCAGAGACTAAGGCTTCTTGTAAATCTCCTGATGCATTATGTTATTCGTTTAACATAGCATTGCTCGAGAAGAATTTCATAGAAATTGATAAATACCAAACAGTAAACATGCCAAACTAACGCACACAAGAATTCAGGAGTTCACTAATACAAGTTAGATTTTACTCGCATAGTCAGATTATATTATATTTTATTAGAAGGCAGCAAGTCACATGGTTTAGCCATGCAAGTAGGTTACCAACTAACAGTACACCACAACAAGCAATGATGTACAGACCAGCGAGAAGCAGAGGAAGAGGCCGACCATGTAAACGATGGATGCAAGGAATAACAGAGTCCATGGGAATATAGATACATGAAGCCCATAAGCTGACACTCTCCCGCTGTTTATACTTCACCTCGACACCACAAGGTACAAGAGGAACATGATGAGATGAGATGAGTCAGATTATGTAAACCACCATTAGATTGATACAAGAGAAGAAAAGTATGCTATTCGAAATTTTAATGACCGACCCTCAAGTTTGAAGATGGAAGTTCAGAATGCTCTTAACCGTATGAAAAATGACAAGACCGCCGGTTCAGGCAACATCGAACAGAAATAATCAATGCCTTAGAAGGATGTGGAACAGACCAAGTCACCAGATTGCTGAACACAATATATGATGCTGGAGATATACATCCTGAATTATGTAATTCTCTATTTATTGCAATCCCAAAGAAATCAGCAGCCTTGGAATGTGATCAACATCGAACAATTAGTATAGTTAGCCACATCACACAGATTGTGATAAGATTTATCACACAAAGAGTTAGAAAGAAAATACAACCCGAAATAGGAGAACAATGTGGGTATGTAGGAGGCAAGTGTACAGTAAACGCTGTATTTATGTTGATAACATTAATTGAACGTGTTCTATAGAAGTAAACAAAGACGTACATCTATATCTCTTTTTTTATTGACTACACAAAGGCTTTCAATAAAGTGAGACATGTCAACATGATAAAGATGCTTGGAGATCTATAAATTGATGGGAAAGACCTTGCACTTGTAAACACCATATATTGGAGACAACAAGCTGCCATACAAATGATAATAAAGTAGGTCAACATCAGCCTATTCAGAGAGGTGTGAGAAAGGCACGTGTAATGTCTCCAGATCTTGTTTCCCTGTAAAGTGACACTATTTTCAGAAATGTAGAAGATATGAAAGGTATCATAACTGGGGTACGTAACATCAATAACATTAGTTATGTGGATGATACAGTATTGACTGCCGACAATCAGCAGGATCTGCAACATTTAGTAGAAGCGGTTGCTGCACACAGTGAACAACTTGAGAATTAAATTGTAAGAAAACGCAGATTATGGTCGTCACTAGGAAGATGGAAATACAACAATTTAATATACAAGAAAATGGGAATATTCTTAAAAATGTGTGTCGGTACACTTATCTCGGAACAGTCGTAACATCTGATGGTAGATGCCTTGAAGAGATTAGAACAAGAATCGCCATGGCGAAGGTGAAATACACACTGACATATAAAAAGGTGTCATTTGCAACGAGAAAAAGAGTGTTGAGGTGCACCATGGAACATGTACTCTTGTATGAATGTGAAGCATGGGCAAAGAGCAGACAAACTGAAAAACATCTGATGGCTTTGGGAATGTGGTTTCTGAGGAAAATGCAGCGAATGCAATGGACTCACAGAAAATCCAATGACCAAGTCCTACAATAAATAAATGAAAATCGAAAACTGATTAGAGAAATTAGACGTAGAGAGTCAAAATTATTTGTCACGTTATGAAAAATTGGTGACAACTGGCAAGATCGAGGGGAAGAGAACAATGAGAAGGTTGAGAGGTAAATACCTGGATGGCTTGGCCACGTTAAAAACTCTGAGTCTATCCACGACTATGGTGATTGAGTGAGATAGGGAAACAACCGCCCACACTTATCGGCACGGCGCATGATGATGATGATGATGATGATGATGATGATGATGATGATGATAATATCGATATCGCTTCCAGTCGGTATTGTTATTTTGTTTTGCAAAGATGACATGGATCTGACCATACCAGCTGTAGTTTAGTTTGGCTGATTTTAATTGTGCTTGTTTAGTTGTTTTTCCCACATGTGTGGTTTGGAAATATGGCTGATGATTGTGGTTCTTTTATTATCCGTGGTTCGCTGATCGATGTTAGTTTCTGTCACTGGCTGTCGTGTTGTGATATCGGTTTATTTGTGCACACTTCTGCAGTCATTTTGTGGTACTACGGGTTCGATTCTCGCTTGTATTTGTTGCTGTGTTTGTATTGCCGGTGTTTGGAGTTCGGTTTCTCTCAATGTCCGTGGACTCTCAAACATGAGTACTCTATGTTTCATCAGGCTGTGAGTCTGCCTCTTCATAGGCTATCTGGAGCACCAGGTATGGAGTCAATACACCGGTAGGCTCCCAGAGCTTTACAGGAGAAACATTGATGACTTCTTTGGTGTCTCAGACATGCCCTTGCCTGACCTCCAGAACTTCATTGCCTTTTTCTCCGACTTCCATCCCAGTATCAAACTTACTTCCACCATTTCTTCGTCGGCCGTCAACTTCTTAGACCTCACAGTCTCTGTAGGTTCTGCTGGTCTATGCACGACGGTTTAATATAAACCAACTGACTCGCACTCATTCCTTCTCTATACCTCCTCCCACCCACCCTCGTGCAAGGGTTCTATTCCTTTCTCCCAACTGTTATGTCTCCAACTTCCATCAAAAAGCCCACGAAATGCTTGATCTCTTTCGCCTTCGAGGCTATCATGAGAATGTTCTATCTACAGCTCTTCACCGCTGCCAGTCTATTAGTCGTACTGAGGCACTCTCCTCCAGGCTAAAACCACGAAATAATAGACCTGTCCTCTCACTAGCTTACCATCCCCACAATATTGCTGCCAAGAATATCCTCCTGAGACATATATCCATTCTCCGGGCGGACCCGACCACTCGCAATGTCTTCTCAGAGGCCCCTCTGGTGACGTATAGGCGGGATCGTAATCTCAGGGATGTGCTGGTCGATAGCAGTCTCCCCCAACCTCACAAGTCTCTTCCTGACACGGTGGCTTGTCTTCGATCGCGATGTAAGACCTGCCTACACGTACTTCAAACCCAGAGTCTGACATTCCGTAAGACGACCTTCCACATCTGTGAGGGTTTCTCATGCATCAGTCGCAACGTTATCTATGCCATCACCTGCACACGTTGCGACATGAGATATGTTGGTGAGACAGGCTTACGCCTTGCTGACAGATTTGGACAGCATCTTTCTGCTATCACCAGTGGCGCCCACAAACCAGTATCCATGCATTTCATCACTCCTGACCACTGTGGCGAGGCCGACATACAGGTCACGGCCATCAAATCATGCGCATCCCACGAACGGGATCGGAAGACATTGGAACACCGTCTCATCTTCCAGTTGGGCACAATACTCCCCTCACGGCTTAATGTCCAACACAGTTTCATTTAACTTCCAACCCCACCCTTCCCACCCCCTAGTTTACAGTCCTCTATCAAGGTATTTGCAGGTCCTATGCAGGACGTCGCAGTCAACTTTCTTGGCAGTTTTGCGTTCGGTGTTTTCTGAACGACCGCGACTCATGCCCCTCTGTGAGGATCGACATAATGCAATCTTCCGCAGCTGTGTTTCGAGCGCTTAACGAGAATTGCCAAATGTGAACTGCGTCCGCGACATCTTTGCCGGTCCCAGTTTTTACTTTTCCGCTCACATGGACCAAAAAAAAACACACAAAGTGTCCAAAACACTTTCGATAAAGTAAGACATGTCAATATGATGAAGATGCTTGCAGATTTACAAATTAATGGGAACGACATTAGAGTTGTAAATAAAACGCATACATGTGGGGAATAAATCCTGCCATAAAGATTGATCATGATGTAGGTTACTATCTGCCACGTCAAAGGAAGTGTGCGACAGGTTGCCAACGAGCCCTTTCTGACGTAGGGGCATTGAGATGCGGCTACGTTGACACTCTTTAGGAATTACACACTGATACACCGTGAACACAACTCGTCACCACCGAGTGATAGAATGGCATCATGTATTGTTTCTATGCGACACAATCACTGGGATATTCAAAGGTACATGTACACCCACGACATTTGTTTACACACTGATTGTAGTACGTCCTGCTATCCAGGCTATCTAATCAACTACAATGGTCTACACATACACTCTTCTACCCTACTTACAGTCCTGTTACATATGGTCGCATGGCGCCTACATTCACAGGCCGGCAACCTCTGCCCATGGCACACCACTCGACTCCGTGCTGTAACATGTCCACCCGCCTGGTCGCGGCAACGCTGTTCTCATCCATCGGTACACGCTTGAAATATCTAGCGTACACTCAGTTACTTGCCGTCGACGATTCTCGGCGTTTCATCGCCACAGGGGATATTCAGTTCTCAGCCGACACACTTCTCTGCTTTCGTGATCTGTCCGTGATGGCTTCCCAACTCCGACTGACCCCCTTTGTCCGTGGCCCTTCTCGACCCTTCTTATCACGTGGCCTAATCCTTGCAATTCTATTGGCCCTTACGAATACCCGCTCCCCCGGTGTATTCTTTTCCTCTGATCGCCCATGACAATTTATCCTATCGTTTCACAGTAATTTACTCAACCAGACTTGACTTAACCAGACTCATGGCATATGCCCCCCGCAATTTCAAAAATGTTCTACATTTTTGGGTTCTTCCTTATCTCTACACTTGACATGAGTCAGCTTGGTCGCACATGCCTGTCCACTGGTCGCACATATCTGTCTACTGCCTCATGCCTTAGAGCTTGCTTCTCAGATACCTTTAACTTCCCTCTGTTACGTTGATATCCTGCTATACCTTCACACAAATTATAATGTCGGACACGAATATCCGTCTATTCCCAAATAGACCTCGTGTGGCCTCAACCCCCTTTGTGTTCGGCAAGTTGAAGACCAACCTACTATGAGTCCCAATGTCCCACCCCGGACATTCCCATAAGGTTCCTCATTTATACCTCGGTATAAGTAACTGACACCCTCTCCAGCCCTTAAGCCCTGGGTGCAGGAACGTGTGTATTGCAGACATATCAATTTCACCCATATTTTATTTAAGCTCTATCTTGCTTCTGAGTAGTCTATGCTACGACTGTGGATCTCTTTGGTGCGGGTACCTATGACTCTTGTATTTGTCTTGTCAACGTGTGTGCGTGGTCGGCTGCCATTAGCTACTTGTGCTCTATGGTTATCTATTCCCTTCATTTGCCTTATGTTTATGCCTGGTGTTCTTACTACCAACTTTTTCCTTGTAGTGTTCCTAATACCATGACCCTTATATACCTTTATATACATCTACTGCCATGCCGAAGTGCTACATGTTGAAATCTTATATGTACACAGTACTACCACTTGGTACTATTATCAATGGTACTACTAATAATCCTACTACCCAATCCTTGTATCGTTTCCTTCAATTTCACTTGCACAAGCTATGGGGAGGGTCCCTTAATGTCCCGTCACAATATTTCAAACTTATTTATTTTTCCCTGGCTGGGGATAGGTCTTTGCTGCCAACCCTCATCCGTTCCCCGGACTTACTGTCACTCTCTCTTTCGACCTCAGGGTTATTTCCTGCAGTGTATTTCTGGCTGACACAAACGTAACATGACGATCGTCTCAGTCACTATAATTAGAATTTAATACCGTAATAAAGACAATACAGAAGAACACCAAGACAGATAAACCTATAAACATCTAGAAAAACAAAAACTGATGAGATAACTCTAGTCCAGATAGGAAGCCAGAAAACTCTGAAGTTCATAGATCACAAAGCTCTAAATTGTCCTGTTATTTCACAACTGCCTCACCGGGCAAAGTTTCCAGTCTCACTATCCAGCGTCGGTTGTTCGAACAACAGCTTCCAAGTTTCCTAGGCCAACACGATATATTCACTCATCTGGTCTGGGAAAATGCCATGGGATCACTTGGCACAATTTAGGATGGGAACCAAAGTCCTGAGACCAGATTGTGTATAGGGAATGAGTCAGAGTCTTTCGCTGTCTCGGACAAGGATGGGAATTGGCGTAGGTCCAAACAGCATCCTCAGCAAACACTCGAGCTTAAGTCGATGAGAAGACTTGCGTTGTGGTTGCTGCACTCATTTAATTTTTGTAATGCTTCTCGATTGACATTAGAAACAATATACCTGATATGTCCACTGACTTGCCCTGGCTTCATCAGGTACTTATAACTTTTGGCATAGAAGCCCTGTCGAGTCTTTCGACACACTTTACGGTAAACACTCGACCTTAATTCGATGAGAAGACTTCAAAAGAAGGACCCTGTAGATAACAAAATTCTAGTGAGGGATCAAGCTGACTCATGCACCACAATCCTGAGGTCCAATTGGGCCTCAGTCATTACATTAGTTATGCATTTCGGCTTACCAAGACCAGTATTTAAGTGGCTTGCTTGAATGCGTCTGACATGTCAGGTAGCCCCTGGATTGGCTACGTCCTGGCTTGCATAGACCTCCAACTTGTAGACGTCCTGTCGGCTACCCTATGCACCCTGTTGCATACAAGACTCACTCTCCACACTCATACCCTGCCTTTATTATTATTGGGCACATTCGTTTCCCAGCTTCTCTCTCCCTTGCAAACCATGCCTTTCTCACGACAAAGATCTTGTGGTGTGGTGTGCCTAGTAATCTGTGTGTTTCTCCCCCTTAACTAATATTTTAGTAGTGGGGTTGTATGGCACGCAGTGTAGTTCCCCATTCCCAGCAAGAATAGGAAAGAAGATACTACCCCTTCCGGCCGCTGCTCTTGTCTGAGCTGTCGCCGCAATGTACCGGCAGTGCCTCACCTAACACGTAGATTCAGAGGAATGCATGTTCTCTCAATGAGATAAAGAAGTTTATTTATATTCCCCACATCATCCTATCGACTAAAAGACGAAAGAGATAGCACCGTGGATAGCCTCTTCCGGCTCAAGAAGATAGATCATAGATTGGTGGACCCCATCCCCAAGGAGCCCTTCCCTCCTTCCGGCACACCGTAGCTATCTAATGTGCTTATATTTAAATGAGAGATGCTACTAAGTAGAGGTACACCGTAGGAAGAAAGATAGCACTCGTCTATCGGCTGCCAAGAACAAGCGATATCATTTGGGAAATATTTATTGTTCAGATTTGTTCCCTTGCCATGCCAAGATTAAGACGCTTAGCCAGATTGGCTAACGGTCACCCCCTCCCAATATGGCAAGACTGCCGTTTCGCCATATCATCTCAGTCGTTAAGACAATAGAGATTTATAAGTGCAAAAGTAATTACCACCTAAGATTACCTTTCATAGCCCATCAGTATTCTGCCTTTAAAAATGTCCCAATCTTTAACTTGACATCTTGACATTAGGCAGTGGGTAACGATCAGTAGAAACGGACATGAATTGCCCCAGAAGCCGCACCAGTGCGCATTTGGCGCAAGGCGCTCCATCGGGTCTACCCGAAAGAAAAGACGTATATCTAATCGCTCTCTGAAAAGATCGTGTTATGAAAGTAACCCAAAGAACTATCTTTCATGGTGATTGAGCGAACAAGAGAACTGAGAGCTCCCAAAATAAAAGAAGGCATGAGGACATGAGCCATTGGCGTTTCGCCACATAGGCCCCATCTTAAGAAAGTCGAACCCTACGAACTTTCTACTGCCAGAGGTTCTGTTCGAATGGCCCCACCCTCACATTCAACCAAAGGATGCCGTGATAGGAAATCCGCTCCCACATTCTCTCTTCCGGGGATGTATTCGACCGTGAACTGATACGGTTGTAGGAGCAATGACCATCTCATTAACCTCGCGTTCAGTTTCTTAGAAGTTGCTAAAAAGGTCAGAGGTTTATGGTCGGACTGCACTTTGAACGGTACTCCATACAGATAAGGTTGAAATTTATGTACCGCCCACACTAGAGCCAGACATTCCCGTTCGACTGTGGAGTAATTCCGTTCGGCGGGTAACAGTTTTCTACTTGCATACGCCACCGGACATAGCACCGAAGCATCATCTCGCCCTTCCTGCAACAAAGTTGCCCCAATCCCTATGTTACTCGCGTCGGTTCTTTGAACAAACTTTTTCTCCAAATTTGGGAGTTGCAGGACTGGCCTATCCACCAAAGCCTGTTTCAGCTTCCCATAAGCTTCTTCACAGCTCGGGGTCCAGATTATAGGATCTGGCGGTCCTTTCTTCAGGGTCTCGGTTAACGGCGCCGCAATTTCGTTGAACTTCGGAATAAATTTCTGGTAAAACCCACACAGAGACAAGAAAGACCTAACATCTTTTTTGGATTTAGGACGGGGTGCGAGTCGGACCTTCTCAATATTCTTTTCTTCCGGTACCAGTCCCCCTGGGGTAATAGTATGTCCCAGAAATTCCAAGGATTGATAGCCAATCATGCATTTGGCTGGACGGGCGGTTAACCCTTCCTCTTTTAACCTTTTGAAGATCTGTCCCAAGGACTTCAGGTGATCACTCAGATTGTCAGACGCGATGAGAATATCATCCATAAACGAGACCACAGAGGGATCCTTTAAAGTCTCTAATAACATTATCATCATGCGAGTGAACACACTGGGCGCATTGCTCAGCCCAAATGGCATCACCTTGAATTCGTAATGCCCGCTCGGAGTACTGAAGGCGAGCAAGGGGCGAACCTCGGGTTTCACAGGGATCTGATAATATCCCCTGCTTAGATCAATTTTCGAAAAGTACTTTGCCTTATTTAGTCTGGCAAACAGTTGATTTGTGTTCGGTAACGGTTCAACTTGGAATGTCGTACATCTGTTTAAATGCCTGTAATCAATACATAGGCGGTGCTCCCCACTGGGCATCCTCAACAAGACAACCCCGGCATTATAAGGAGAAGTCGAAGGCGTGATGATGTCATCGTCCAGAAGCTTCTGGATTTCAGCTTCCAGGGCCTTCTCTTTCGAAAAGGGCACTGGATATATTTTTTGGCGAACGGGGTCTTGGGTAGTCAGAGTCATATCAAACTCGACTAACCCTGTTCGCCCTGGCCGATCGGTAAGAATCTGCTGATGGGACTCCAACAAACGGATGACCCGGTCTGTTTCTTCAGCCGACAGATCAGGATTTATATGTACATCCCTATAGGTTTCCCCAGAGTGTAAAGGATACTCCCTATCCGCGTCTTCGCCCGATTCAGTTTCCATCGCGACCGCCATAGTCATGAGTGGGAGAGAAGTACCATCAGATCGTTCTTCATACTTTTTGAGGAGGTTAATGTGGAAGATTTTCGATTTCCCCCTGATCCAGATGGCATAGTTGGTTCGGGACACAACCCTTTCCACCGGGAAAGGCCCCTGCCAACCAATCTCGAGTTTATTGGAACCCACTGGAAGTAACAACAGAACCCGATCCCCCACTTTAAGAGACCTATCTTTTGTCCTTCTATTGTAGTAGGCCGCGTGTCTCTTTCTGGCTGCCCTTAGATTCTGAGCTGCCAAAGCCCAACCCGTCTGGAGCTTCTTCTTTAACTCTTCGACGTATTTAGATGAGGATACAACTTCTTCGGAAGTTTCTTCCTCTGTCCAACATCTCAATAGGGCTTCTAAGGGACCCTTGATGGGCCTCCCGAATAGTAGAGTGGCTGGTGGCAACCCGGTCGACCCATGGGGAACCTCCCGATAGGCGAACAAGGCGGCTGAGATATACTCATCCCATCTGTCTGGTTTCTCTTGAGCCAGCTTCCGAAGCATGGTCATCAAGGTACCATTAAACCTCTCTACTTGCCAATTAGACTGAGGGTGGTACGGGCTTGTGTGAATGTGGTTGGTCTGGAAGATACGAAAGACTTCTTCCATCAGCTTAACACAGAACTGAGACCCATTGTTCGTTAGGATCTGGTTGGGAAATCCCAACCGAGTAAATGTCTCCATCAGTGCATCAGCCACTCGCTTAGAGTCGATTGTGGCCAAAGGTATCGCCTCACCCCACATGGAACAGCAATCCAACGATCGTGAGAATGTACTTATTCCTCTTCCTAGTCCGAGGAAGAGGACCAACAAGATCGATGGCAACTCTCTCCAAAGGAGAGTTCATAATGGGCATGTCACCCAAGACTACCGGAGCCATCCAGTGTTTTGGTGCCACACGCTGGCACTCTGGGCACGACTTGACGTACCTACGCACGTCTCCAGTCATCCCTGGCCAGTAGTAATGGCAGGAAATGTGCTGGAGAGTTGCCCCGACACCCATATCTCCACTGAAAGAAATGGTGTGTCCCATATGAAGAAGCTGTTCCCGATAAGCCTTAGGAACTACCAGCTGTCCATGCTGGCGTTCCTCCACTCCGGCTCTCCAGTACAGTAACCGATTCTTCATATAATACTGACCCCGTCTTGGTGGGTCAGAACTTTTTGGCAACTGGTTGAAGCAAGGTTGCAAAGTAGCATCCTGGCTTTGAGCAGCTCGTAACTCCCCAGGCAAGGGATTCACGATCAAGGCCGGCGTCTGCTCATCCTCCGATTGAGATCTGGTTTGCATCGCCCCTACGTACATGGGTTCGGTTGGGATCCCTAGAAAGACGTAGCGACAACCCAAGATCATTGGGAAGATAGGATCGAGCATAATGGCTGCCTGTATAGTGCCGGTAACATATTTTGATTTGATGTCCACCTTCGCAATTGGAAGAGACATCGCTACCGCACTCTTTGTCGCCGTTTGAATCTCAATAGATTCCCCGGTTAGCTGCTCTGGGCTCACTAAGTGTGATGAAATTACAGCCTCAAACTGCAGACCTGTGTCATAGAGACACTCAACTGGTTGTCCGTTCACAAGTATCGTCTCTACTACTGGTGGTTTTTCTGAATCTTTGTTCTCAAGACCCCTCCCTTCTACCTCCTTGTGAGACCCTTCCCCGGTTTCTACAAGACAAGCAGCATAGTGAGAGTCTTTCTGTTTACGCCGGCAATCAGCCGTATTGTGTGTGGGAGAATTGCAGTAGGCGCACCACTTTTCACTCCACTTTCTTTTAGGAGATCCAGGTGGACTCTTACCAGAAGGTTTCTTAATTAGAACTTTATCGAAAGGATCCTCCTTTTTGGTGTGGGTTGTTTTAGGGTTCTTCTTCTTTCCAGACCAAGTGTCTGGTTATCGGGGATTGGGTTGTGACAGTTCCCCATTATCCCCATGAGCTAGCACATACCTTTCCGCTAATGTATTTACCAAGTCTAACTTCTCTGCCCCATTTTCTAGCAAGAAGATTTGCAATGGCTTCGGCATCATCCTCTTCATTTGGTCCACGACCACTAATTCTTCTAAACTTTCATAGTCATTAGCAAATCCAGCTAATTACATCCACTTCAAAAGGTAAGACTTCAGTCTAACACTGTAGGCTGCGAACATCTCCCCTGGTTCTCTCTTCGACTTTCTGAACTGCTGTCGATAAGTATGAGCTGTCATCTGGAACCTTTCAATAATGCTTTCTCCAGGGCTTCATAGTCATTCTCCATACCAGGTGGCAACCTTGAGTATACCTCGTACGCTGTCCCTCTCAGGCCCTGTGAGAGTTTCAAGTTCCATTTCACATGAATTGCCCCAGAAGCCGCACCAGTGCGCATTTGGCGCAAGGCGCTCCATCGGGTCTACCCGAAAGAAAAGACCTATATCTAATCGCTCTCTGAAAAGATAGTGTTATGAAAGTAACCCAGAGAACTATCTTTCATGGTGATTTAGCGAACAAGAGAACTGAGAGCTCCCAAAATAAAAGAAGGCATGAGGACATTAGCCATTGGCGTTTCGCCACACTTACTACCAAATTTTTCCTTGTAGTGTTCCTAATACCATGACCCTTATATACCTTTATATACATCTACTGCCATGCCGAAGTGCTACATGTTGAAATCTTATATGTACACAGTACTACCACTTGGTACTATTATCAATGGTACTACTAATAATCCTACTACCCTATCCTTGTATCCTTTCCTTCAATTTCACTTGCACTCTGTTCTCTCTCTCTCTCATTCCCTCTCTTCATCCTTTCATCGTTTGTCTTTCTCTCTCTCTTTCTTTTTTTTTTTAAACAATAGTGTTTAATTTTTTTTATTATGTACTCTGTCTCCCAACCCGCATACTACAATACTACATACTACTATACAAATGCTCCATCTATGCCTGTACGCTTCCTGTATACTGTTGTGCACGTATCCAGGTTGTGTTCAAATTGATTCTCATTCGCACAAGTTCCTACTCTCAGTATTCTCGTCCCCTTTCTCTCACTTCACTGTCACTCAACCTATTCTTTTGTTATGTACATGTTACCACCATCAGCTAAATTTCTCCTACCAATTGTACATGTCTGTCTCTCCAATCTACAATATTGTCATAAAACCTGAACAATTGGACTCACATGTAATATTGCAAGCACTAGTCAAACTTTCACTCGCCCATCATTATCATTTTTGTGACACCAATATGTATCATTGGTAGTAGTGTCTCAGTTACCTTCTTCTTCTTTTTGCTTTTGAGTTATGGGTGTCCTCTGTGATGTATCGTGGTTTTGAACCCACTGTCAACCTTCCTGCTTTCGCAGATGTCGTTTCTACCAACCTCTCATCTTACCTGTCCTGTGTTACCATCAGGTACTAGTACAATCAATAATGTTACAATTACATGCATACTGTTTATGAATATACATGGCATGATGATTATGATCGTAAGAATGTATTGATGTTTATGTATGTACTTATCAGCCATTAACATGATATTATTTATCTGTCTATATGTATTATGAGTTTTGTTTATTGAATGATAGTGAATTTTATTAACTATTACTCCCTTGGTTGGTTCTGGCGGGTATCTGTCTTCGCTGACTGTATCTTTTAACAATCAGATTCCCAATCTTCACTTGCGTCTGTCTGTCTCAGCCTCTTCAGTCAGCTAGTGAGGTAACTTCAACATCTTTGAGGTACCTTCGACACTATCTCTTCTGCTCAGTCATTTACACCTCTTAACTATCTGAAATTAGTAAAAGCCTTGGGTGTATATATCCATACATCCGTATGCACATTTACATCTTTACACATTTGCAATTGTATATTATATTACTGCAATCATATATCTAACCTTTATGCAATCTGTACAGTACCTACAATATACATATCTATACTTACATTCTATCACAGTAATTACATGTCAATTCGTTCATGTATTTCTAATGTCTTTCTATAGTCTACTCAGTACATCTGCAAGGTTGTTATCTTTGCCTGGTATGTGGCAAATATCAAAGTCATAGTCCTGCTGAAGTAAGGACCACCTGTGTATCCGAGAGTTTTTTGGATGGCCCTCTTTGAATACATTTAATGGTTTATTGTCAGACAATACAATGAACTTTTCCCCCAACAAATATTTGGAGAATTTCTTAACACTTTCAACTAGCGCTAAGGCTTCCAGTTCCGTGATGGAATAGTTCTTTTGGGTGTCTGTAAGTTTCCTACTACAGTAGAGTATGGGGTGTAATCGTCCATGATGGTACTGTAGCAGGATAGCAGAGATTGCGTAGGAGCTTGCATCAGTTTGGAGAATGAAGTCTTTTGAGATATCTGGCAGTTTTAAGATAGGTTGTCTACTGAAGAGTGTCTTAATTTCCTCCAATAGTCTGCTGTGTTTGTCTGTCCAGTTTACCTTTGTCGGTTAACCTTTCTTCAGTAGTTCGGAGAAAGTTGCAGTCATCTCGGCGAAGTTCGGTATGAACTTCTGATAATAATTAATAAGCCCTAAAACGCTCCTAACCTCTTTCTTGGTTGTGGGAGCTTTAATTTGCAAAATCTTTGTAACCACAGTCGGGTCGGTTTTCCGAAACCCGTTGGAGATTCTATGTCCAAGGAACTGCACTTCCAAATACCCTATCTCGACCTTACTGGGCTTAGCTGCTTTCAGCCCATGGTCTTGTATCATCTGAAACACCTGCTCCATGACCTCGGTGTGTTTATCTATATTCGTAGTATGGATGCATATATAACGTCCATATACGTGGCTACATTTCCAATGCCTTGCAGTAGCCTACGCATCATTCGCATGAATGTGCTTGGTGCGTTCTGTAGACCAAAAGGCATAAAGGCCCATTCATAAAGGCCTAACGGCGTAGCGAAAGCCGTGATATGCATGGACTTTTCTTCCATAGGGATTTGCCAGTATCCCTTGGTTAAATCGATTTTGGAGAAAATTTGTGATTTGGCCATGCCGTCTATGAGATCGTTGATGTTTGGCATGGGTTCCGCATCTAAGAGGGTTAATACGTTGATCTTTCTATAGTCAACGCATATCCTCAGGGTGTGCTCTTTTTTCTTTACTATGACCAAAGGTGAGCAGTAATTTGAAGTTGATTTCCTAATGATACCACACTGATCAAGGTCAGATATTTCAGATGTTATTTTCTCAAAGAACACTCCTCAGACTGAAAGTGCACCCTCACCTTGTACGATGGATAGCTGCAGTTCTACTCCAAAGGAAGGTGGTGCTAAGATGCGGGAGTTGGTCTTCTGAGCCGATAACGATATGTCCAGGATTGCCGCAGGGTTCACCACTGTCACCAGTACTATTCAACGCGTATACGGTGCCCATCACTGAACAACAGTTGGATGGGAGGGGTAGGACTCTATCATTCGTTGACGACATCCTCGTGTATCGACAGGGTCGAGATAGACAGGCGGTTGCCAACTATATGCAGGGCGAACTAGATCGAATTTCCTCATGGTGTGCTGATGTCGATGCCCTTGTCAACCCTGCAAAGACAACGGTTACATGGTTCTCACCAAACAACCATATTGTGAAAACAGACCTGCCGGCAGTAAGAATGGATGGGAGCATTCTGAGTAGAACCCAGTCAATGACATATCTTGGCGTGAGGCTTGATCGTAGCCTGTCCTTCAGAGATCATGTCGATTATGTCATAACGAAGGCTCGAAAAGTTTTGGCAGCAATGAGAGTCATGGCGACTGACAATATCGAGCAAAGACTGCTATTACTTCTGTTCCAAGGACTTGTGCTTTCACGCATCGAGTATGCCCTGGCCATCCTCACTGTCAGCCCTACACAGATTGGAAGACTTGAAAAGGTACAAAACGAAGCCATGCGCATCATTTTGGGCTGCACGAGAGACACCAGCTGTGTAGCAATGAGATACCTCCTTGACTTCCCGACAATGGAACACAGGATCAAGATCTGGAGAGCTCGTGCATACTTAAAAATAAGTGCAGATGAGCAGCACCCTCTGCATGACGCTGTATTCAGAGAAAAGGGTGACAGGCTAAAGAGGGGCAAATCATGGATGGGTCGGGCGGAAGATGTCGTCGGACAGGTCTGCAGTCTTACCAGTATCAACCCCGGCAAGGAATGGGTGCCGGTGCCTCCAGCTTTTATGTGTATCTTCTCCTGCATTATCACACTCGACAGACGGTGCAGAGAGCAGAACCCTGCCGCTGTCAATGCAGAGGTTAACGCGCTCATCTATGATCACTCAGATAGTCCCGAAGTGCTCATCTATACAGATGGATCTGTTGTAAAGCAGCAGAGAAGTGCGTGGGCATTTACAGCCCTTTCAGCGGGCCGAACCGTTCAAGAATCCAGTGGTTCCCACTCTATGACCACGAGCAGCATGACGATGGAGGTGATGGCAGTTACACAGGCTTTCATATGGCTGGAATCACAGCATTATACCAACGTGTGTGTACTAAGTGATTCAATGAGCATGATTCAGAAGGTCGAAGCTGGATCTGTACGTAGACAGTGGACTGAGTCGCTGCGGAAGTCCGTTGTCCGCAAAGTCACCTTCATCTTCGTCCCGGGACATGCGGGAGTCAAGGGAAATGAACGAGCTGATAAATTGGCTGGCTCTGCACCCCCTGTAGATGGCCAGCCCATGGATCGTGCCGATGTTATTAACGCCCTTAAAGATATGGCGAGAACAGAGGATTTTGACGCCAGTGATTCCACATCGCTTTCCAGGATGAAAGACCTGGGAGTAAGAATCGGCACAGCCAGACGCGAGAGGTACATCGGGAAAACAAAGCGCCTCGTCAACCAACACAGAACTGGCACTATTAGCCACCGGACGCTGATGCATATGCTGGGGGGAGGATCTGAGCACCTATGGACATGTCCGGAGTGCAACGAAGATACCCCAACTGATAACTAACTAACTAACTTTCTCAAAGAAGTGGACCGGAATAGGATACGGTTTCACCCTTACTGGCACATTAGATAATAGGGTGATTTTATGAGTTATGAGATCAGTGCTTCCAGGTTTGTTGGAAAATATGTGTCTAAATTTAACAATAGACCTTTCTAGTTTGGCTTCGTGTTGTTTTCCTAATTCCGGGTTCAGCTGTATTCCTCTCCAGCTGTCATCGTCTCTAACGTCAGGTGTTGGAATTTCAGCCCCCACCGCGTCGTTTTGCTGTTCATTAATGACCCCGCATCCAGAGGCAGGTCTAAGACTTTCACCTTCTTCTACTGTTACTGTCTCGTCCGTCTTTCTGTCTACGAACGGTTTCAGCATATTGATGTGGTAGATCTTTTGCTTATTGCCCACCTGCACCTGATACTCTACATCACTAATTCTCTGCAATACTTGGAATGGTCCCTGCCATGATACAATGAGGGAGTCTCTGGGGTCTGGGAGGAGCAACAAGACTTTATCTTCTTCTTTCAAGACTAATGTCTTGGCCTTCCGGTTGTCATACTGTCTATATTTCTGTCCAGTGATCTGCAGTGCCTCTTTTGCTACTTGACATGCCGTGACTACTTTCTGCCTTAGGCTTATCACCATGTCGTATGCCTCCCTTTTCAGGGAGTCATGTATTTTGCCTGTGAGCAGCTCATTCCACAGTAGCAATGGACCCCTTGGGTTTGCCCCGTATACTAACTCGAATGGGGAGAATCCTTTGCTCGCTTGTGTTACCTCTCGGTATGCGAACAGCACTGCAGGGAGCATCACATCCCAGTCTTTTGGGCGTTCCGCCGTGACTTTGGCTAGAGTACGTTTTAGTACCCCATTAAAGTTCTCATTTACTCCGTTGGTCATCGGATGGTATGGGGAGCTGAATGATTGCTTTATCCCCATTAACTTCATTACGCACTGTGTGGCTTCTGAGATGAACTGGGTACCCCTCTCTGATAGGATGCATGATGGGAATCCTATTCTGCTGAATATAAGGAGGAATGCTTCTACGATGGATCTAGATGATATGGATTTCAGGGGAACCGCTTCTGGCAATCGTGTGCATAGGTCAATCATCGTTAGGATGTACCTATTCCCTCGGTCCGTTGTCGTATTGAGGGGTCCCACAATGTCGACAGCTATCTTTTCGAATGGTCTAGAAGCCAAGTCCGTTTCTTGGATTTTTGTGAAGTTCGCTGGCACAGTTCACATGAACGGACATAGCTTCTGACATCCTTACAATAGCCTGGCCAGTACAACTGAGATAATAATCTCTGTCTCGTCCTGGCCATCCCCATATGGCCTGCAAATGGGGAGTCGTGCGCTAATTTTAGCGCGTTGCTGCGATGATGTAACGGCAGCACCGTTTGTGTGAGAAGCGTTGCCCCTTTGCTATACTCTCTCGTGAGGATGTTCTTATCAATTACGAATGACCACTTACTATCTTTAGATTGTTTAGGTGGGCGGTTTGCCCGCTGAAAACACGTTCGCAGTGTCTTGTCATCTCTTTGTTGTTTTGCAAAGTCGTCGGTTTGGATGTCTGGGACCAGTCCATTGTCTGTTTGTTCAGCCCGAGGTATGGCCATGTTATCTTCTTCTTTGTCTTTCTTAGCCTGCTGTCTGGTAATCGCATTGCCATATGCCTTACTATAATCCTATGTCCGGGCTTCCTCTTCCGTACAATCTTTTGCCCCCGGTATGTTACCTATCATAAGGCCTGCACATGGGTTTGGTAATACCGCCACTCGTATTCTCCCTTCATAGTATGGGCAGGATATATGAACCCATGCTATAGCATACTTTTCTTTTGTGCCGCCGAAGGTACGACATGTCACACTATCTCCCGTGTATTCACTGTTCAGTACCAGACTCCGATCCACACCTACTATAGACGCCCCAGTATCTCTAACGCAGGTTGTCATCTTTCCGTTCACGAGTGCTTTGTGGACTTTCAAGGACCCATTGTGAATGTTGGTCGCATTCGCCTCTCTTGCAGGCACTGTGTGCCTACACGTGGGGTTACTGAACTCTTGTCTCTTATTCACGTCTGTCGCTATGTCCCCTACATTTGTCTTTTGGTCATGTTCTTCTTTAGTCAGCCGTCTCAGTCTACACTCTCTGGCTACGTGGCCCAGACTGTTACAGACCCAACATTTTCGACTGTTTACTTAGTCTGCGTACCTCTCGACTCTATTAGAAGGACAGTTTCTGATGTACGAGTCGTACTTAGGGTTTCTATTTCCTATATCAACAGCCTCATGTTGGCGCCCACAATATGTACATTCACTTACTCGCTTTGATCAAGCTACCGTAGCTGATCTCTGTAGGGCCGGTCTATATTGAGTAGTTTGGTGATCTCTACTCTTGGGTCTATTCTGTTGGTCTTTACCTTGGTTATCATTACGTTTCTGAAGATCTGTACTAAGCTCTTTCACTGTCAACCCACATCTCCCACCTAAAGTTATGAAATCTGTTCGATGATCTCTACTCTTGGGTCTGTTCTGCTGGTCTTTACCTTGGTTATCATTCCGTTTCTGAAGTTCTGTCTTAAGCTCTATCACTGTCAGCCCACATCTCACACCTAAATCTATGAAATTCGACCATGTTGGCATGGTTATATGATGTATCTACTGAGTGATATATCTATTACTATCTGTACACGCAGTCAGTGTTGCTGCTGATCTTGTTTTGTTAACCTGTAACCTGGAACAAAAGAGGTTCTCTAACTAACATCATCCCTGTGGGAGAACAATCTAATTCGTCAGGCTGATCACACCATATCATACAAAGCTGCCTGGTAGCTCTCTGTAATTGAGCAGTACACATAGAAAATTAATTAGAATTAACTTGCCCTGTATATATCCAGCGATGATGTTTCCAGTGGCTTGATCCCGATACTCAGTTCACTTCCGCTTGCTTCCGGGCTTGATCCAAATCAGCGTGGCCGTCCCCGTTTCACTCACAGGTCGACAAGGATAAACTTGGTCGTCAGGTGCAGCTCCACATCAATGGTGTAGATACCTCATAGTGTACTACTCACTGTCCTGGAACACATTTCTGGAACAGATACTAGTTTTGACATAATCAGTCTATGCCGGCATTCTAATGCATGCAGCCCCCCGAATACGGCTTCACACTGTTATTCTTGTGGCAAGATGCCATAATGTTTCTGTATTTCTATTTTCCGGGATTTCCTAATATTAAAGTGTTGTCGCTCATGCACAACGCCAAGTTAATCAGAAATTATAACGTTGAGTATCGACGTATGTTCCGTTGTTTGCATTGCTGCTACTCATCTTCGTAGCTTTCGCAGAATTGGCGGCTGACTGCTCCATTGTACTTTGCAACATGAATGCTAACTTCTATGATGATACCTCACTTTGAAACCATCACCTGAATCAAGTTGCCCCCTATTCTTACTTATGCTTTTCAATGTTGTTTAATACAACCGATTACTTTCCTGAGCTGTTGAACCTCGCTCACTGCGAGTTACTTTCTTGTACATAAGCTCAACCGTCCTATGTTCAACACCTAGCCATGGTTTTCTGTTATCTATAATTAATGCGCTTGTACTATTATCTTGTTGGTGTACATAGCCTTAACTGTTTATGGTTTATTGAAAAATCTGTAGCTGACAATACATACATACTTGTTCACTACCATGATAACCATTGCCTCAATTTTGCCGAGTTCTTTTTAAGGACGTAGACCCCCAAGTTGCCAACGAGCCCTTTCAGACGTAACTAGGGGTATTGAGATGCGGCTACGTTGACACTCTTTAGGAATTACACACTGATACACCGTGAACACAACTCGTCACCACCGAGTGATAGAATGGCATCATGTATTGTTTCTATGCGACACAATCACTGGGATATTCAAAGGTACATGTACACCCACGACATTTGTTTACACACTGATTGTAGTACGTCCTGCTATCCAGGCTATCTAATCAACTACAATGGTCTACACATACACTCTTCTACCCTACTTACAGTCCTGTTACACATGGTCGCATGGCGCCTACATTCACAGGCCGGCAACCTCTGCCCACGGCACACCACTCGACTCCGTGCTGTAACATGTCCACCCGCCTGGTCGCGGCAACGCTGTTCTCATCCATCGGTACACGCTTGAAATATCTAGCGTACACTCAGTTACTTGCCGTCGACGATTCTCGGCGTTTCATCGCCACAGGGGATATTCAGTTCTCAGCCGACACACTTCTCTGCTTTCGTGATCTGTCCGTCATGGCTTCCCAACTCCGACTGACCCCCTTTGTCCGTGGCCCTTCTCGACCCTTCTTATCACGTGGCCTAATCCTTGCAATTCTATTGGCCCTTACGAATACCCGCTCCCCCGGTGTATTCTTTTCCTCTGATCGCCCATGACAATTTATCCTATCGTTTCACAGTAATTTACTCAACCAGACTTGACTTAACCAGACTCATGGCACAGGTGTAATGTCTCCAGATTATTTTCCCATATACAGTTAGATAATTTTATAAATTGAGAAGATATGAGAGAAATTATAATTGGGAGACATGCCATCAATAACATCAAATATGGGGATCATACAGTACTGAGTGCAGACAATGAACAATATCTGCAACATTTGGTAGATGCAGTTATTGGACACAGTAACAGCTAGGGTTAGAATTGTAGGAAAACACACATTATGGTCGTCACTGGGAAGACAGAAAATACACAATGAATATAAAAGTTCTCGTGAAAAAGGGAATATTATTAAACGCGAGAATCAGTAAAGTTTTCTCTGAACAATAATAACATCTGATTAGAGTCACATTGAAGAGATTAGAAAGAGAATCGTTTTGGCGAAGGTGGCCTTTATGTAAAACATACTGACTAATACAAACACGCCAATTGCAACGAGATACATAGTGTAAAGGTGCTACATAGAACATATACATGTGTATGGATGTGAGACGTGGACAATGAGCAGATAATCTGAACACCACCAAATGGCAATGGAAATGCGTTGTTTGAGGAAAATACAAAGAATACCTTGTATATACAGAAAAACCATTTAGCAAGTCCTACAAGGTGCAGATGAAAACTTTAGGCTGACTGGAGAGTTTATGTGTATCAGCCAATGTTTTGTGGATATGTTATGAGTAGAAATAAACTGCAAACCTTGGTGACAACTGGCAAGATTGAGGGGAACGAACAAGGGGAAGGCAGAGACGTAAAAATCTAGATGGTTTGGCCACGTGACATGGTCGAGACTAGAACACTCAGGTGATCGTGTGTAATGGCTAAACATATCCATCCACGCTTATCGGCATGCCATATGATGATGATGATAATGTACTTGATGATCTGTAATCATAGATCAAATATCACTGAACTGGGTTAATAACTGTATATAAATAACAATAATTCAATAACTTAACATCGATGACTGTACAGTAGAAAATATAGATCAAAGAGTGTACATCAATAAATGTAGATCAATACATTTGTATATATAAATGTAGGACAATTCAATTCAATTCAACTTTATTTTAAAAGGGTCACAAATTGGGCACGCAGGGCCTTCTTACATTCGGCCCCTCCAATCACTCATCTTTCGTTCATCAATAGTGCATTATACATTCTCAAATGAAGAAAAGAAACCATTGTCACATGAATGTTGTAAACATTCCCCCACACACACTGCCCCACCCGTTCCCCCAACCCACACACGCACACTCACCACCCACACAAACTTCTCCCACCAACCCAAACATCCAACGCCCATCCACATACACATCCTAACCCACACACACATCCCCCACCCACATACATATCCTCTAACCATCCAACTATCTCCCAAACACACCTCCCTCGACCACACATTCCCAATCCACACACACACCCCCCACCAACCCACACATCCCGCACCCACCTACACATCCATCATCCACACACACATTCCCAACCCATACACACACATCCCCACCAACACGCATCTCCTTACACACACACACACACACACACACACACACACACACATCTCCTTACCCACCTATGCATCCCCAATCAACTCACACATACCCCACCACCCACACACACATCCCCCTGTCATATATTTTTGAAGGGAGTGGGAAATCACTTTGGTGCATGCCCCATTTCTAATCAAAGAAGTTGGGCCCCATCCTCTTCTGTCTTCAATAACCCCAGAATATGACCCTCGAGTTATCTGCAGGCCTCGTCTTATTTAATTTTTGTCTAGGAGATATAGATTATGGCCCTGGTGAAAATAGAAAATACCAACTGGGAATCTGCCCCTTCTCCAAGGATTCTTATAGCTCTTGATCCCCCCTTTTAGTTTATCAAATCTGAGGAAAGTCTGGAGAAGTCTCTCAGCTTGATTTATGTTAAGAAAGCATGGATGTTGAGCAGTTGATAGACCTAGAGTCTTCTCTCCCCAATTGAATATTCCTTTATAAGTTAACTTGTTTTTAAACAATTAAACACATAACCAATCACAATAGATCTTTACAACATGGTGTACACACACAAGATGGATAATCACAGATAGGTTGAACCAATAATCAACATAAGATCAGTGACAGTTAATTATTTAATGAATGGGCCTGTGTCTTCTGGCCTGTCATGTACATTTCTATTGTGGTGTACACAAGATAAATTAGAAACATGCATATGGGACCAATATTACAAACCATCAATAAATAAGCATCAATATACATGATGTCAACAAGTGTGAAAACATGGTAAACAATTGAATGTTGTACATGTTAAGTTTGGTGATAGTGAAATCAACATTTATGTATCAGTTCCTGAAACTGAGTGGTGTGTGTTCCTAAAAGAAAGATACCCTTGTGATGGGAGATTTGGATAAGCCTGGGTCCATTGACTGATGGATCCACTCCAGTTCTGCCCATGACCAAGTCTTCTTCCATCTCAAGTGTGGGTCATCTATTTCTCTCTCTGGGATCTGGTTTGGTTGGTTGGCCAGTTGGTTGCCAGCTGGTTGGTTGTGGGTTGCCAACTGGGTTGCCACCAAGAATCACTGTGTAACATTCACATAAACATATACAATCTTCCCAATACAATATTCTAGAAGTAGGTAAAAAAAACTTAAATTCCTGAAGTAGGAACTAGTTCCCTTCACCTCCTCTTTTCTCTAATCTAGTGTTGGGTTAATTTGGGGTGGTCAGAGTTTATCACACTGTGTACACCTTGTATCAACTGGTTCCTGCTGTATGTAAGTTCTCATTTGACCTGGGGTCAGTGAAACGTGTACAGTAAGACAGTGACAAGATTGAGGAAGTGCCAAGATGCATGTAAATAAATGACATACATTTATAACATTTCTATCACCCAATTGTGTTTGTAGTGTGTATAAATAATTCTCTGTGTTTTCCCAATTAACCAACTTCTTCTTCTTCTTAGTATAATAACTCCTCTCCCATTATCTGTTGTTGTTGTGGTGTTGAGTGTTGAGTTGTGGGTGGTTGTGTTTGTTAAGTTGTGTTGAGTAATGAGTTAAGTTAACGTCTGGTGGTGGAGTTCCGCGAAGCACAACTTTCTCATGTAATGCAGTTCATGTGTGCCCTTATCTAATTAAATTGTGACACAAATATAAATATTTATTCCATCAAACCCTATTTATTCAATAGATGAAGCAGAAAGGAAAGATTGATTTCTCTTTCAGCCTTCTAGATTGTAAATAGGCATAGATAAGTATGTTTTAGAATGAGGCACTTGTTCTAGTACACGAACTGTCATTTTAGCTGTAGATAGTGATAGCATTTTTAACAGTGTTTCTGCTGAAATGCACAAGATTGCTTTAGAATCATCACTTCGTACAGTTGTCTAGAATAGAATATAGTATTATTATGCACTTCTTAAAGTTAATAATTATCTTTAAGAATATCAGAGATTGCAGTATTCGAAGAGAGTAGTAGATTGTCAGTTGCCCGGGAATCGGCTCATGCGTCGTCAGAATGGAACAGTCAAACATTTTTTCACTTCAGAGGTTTTAATTCATAATAATATATTTCAATTGACATTACAAACACTGAATACCATTCCTGGGCCTTTGATACATCTGGTCATCAGTTCAATCTAAGGACTAACAAGCTCACCTGGGATCCAGACATTCTACCTTCCCTATTTGAAAATTTGGTCACACAATCTTTCACGTCTGTTCATCAGGCGGTTTGAGGGAGAAGTGCGCGATTAACATAATCTATACAGGCGTTGGCGCGAAGGCATTGTCACATGTCTTGTTTTATCCAATGGTCTCCTGAGTTTGGGCTGATGAAATGTTTCCTAGAATTGACGTCATCTGTCACTTGTTCCAGTTCCAGTTTGATGTTGCATTAAGTTTAAAAGGTTTGGTTTCAGTTTGCGTTAGTAAAGTCCATTATTTTATATTTCCCCCTCTTCTTGGCTTGAATTCTTGTCAACTGAATAATGGTGGTTAGCAATTATGCCACACCCCCCAACACACATACCCCCACCCATACATCACAAACATCCCCCACCCACACAATACAAACATCCCCCACCCACACAATAATCCCCACCCACACACCACACACATATATCTACCACCCCAACCCACACATCCCACACCCACACACTACCACATATCCCCACCTACACACCGCACACATATCACCCACCCACACCCACCCATATATCCTCACCCAGCCACAACGCACATATCCCACCCACACACCACACAAATCCGCCACACACCACACAAATCCCCCACTCACACACATCCCCACCCACACACCATACACATATCCCCAACAAGCACACCACACACATCTTCCCACCCACACACATCTCTCACCCATCCACCAACCCACAAACACTCACTCCCCCACACATCCTCCACTACCAACAAATACACCCCAACCACCCACCCCCAACCACCCATCCCCTAACCACACATCTCTCGATCACACATACCCCCCACCCACACACATCCCCCACCAACTAACACGTCCTGCTTTGACCCACACACATCCCTCACCCACCGACACATCCCTCAGCCACTCACACACGCCCACCTACACATCCCCAAACCAATCACCCATCTCCCCAACCAACCATACATCCCCCACCCACACACCTCCACTACCCACACATAATTCCCCCAACGACCCCCAACTACCCATCCTCTAACCACACATCTCTCGATCACATATACCCCCACCCACACACATCCCCACCCACTAACACGTCCCGCTCTGACCCACATACATCACTTACTCACCTACACATCCCTCAGCCACTCACACACCCCCACCCATACATCCCCACCCACTCACACATCTCCCCACCCATCTACACATCCCCTATCCATACAGCCTACCACCCACACATAATTCCCCCAAACCACCCACACATACCCTACCCACCCACACATATCCCCGCACCCATCATACACATCTCTCAACCACACACCATACACTATTCCCCACCTACGCCCACCCACATATCATAACCCAACCACCACAAACATACCCCCACCCAAACACCACACACACATTTCCCACCCACACACCACACACATATCCCCAACCTACATACCACACTTCTTCCCACCCATCCTTACAACCCCAGTCCACCCATACACATCTCCCACCCACACCCCCCCACCACCCACACGTAATCCCCCAACCATCCACACATTTCCACCCACTCACACATATCCCCCACTCATACACACATCCCCCACACCAATCCCCCACACACATCCCCCACACCCATCCCCCACACCCCCTACTTATACCCCCACACATCCACCCACACATCTCCCACCCACCAACACCCACAAACCTCACTACCCACCAACATCCACATACCCCCACACATCCAAACGCATACCCCCACCCGCACACCCACACCCACACAACCCCACACACATCCCCACACTCACACACATCCTACACACACACACTCACACATCCTCACATCTAGACACATACATAATGTCTCACGTGATCATTGAAACTAATATGATCGAACTCCCACACTTTACTCACAGACATACACTGACAATTGTCGTGAGCAGTCTCACAAAAATGTATTTAAAAAATGGAGAAAAATGTCTGTATTTACAGTGTGTGACGCAACAATAGTGATGCTCCCACACACAGAGATACACACGGAGACAGGCACACACGCACACACACACACACACACACACACACACACATTCACTCTCACACTCACTCACTCTGTCTTTCATTCACACTCACCGGCTATCTCATTCAATCTACAGTAATGTACATAAGTTTATCCTATACATGATAAAATCAAGTGGTATTCATACACTCACCTACCCACACAAACATCCCCCACCAACCCAAACAGCCCACGCCCATCCACATACACATCCTAACCCACACCCTCATCCCCCACCCATATGCACATCCTATACCCACCCACCCATCCCCCAACCACACCTCCCTCGACCACACATTCCCCACCCACATTGAATCTTGTATCGTAGAAGTTAGGAAATGGATGGTTGGGGGTGGGTGGTTGGGGGTGTGTGGGTGGGTAGTGGAGGATGTTTGGGTGAGTGAGTGTGTGTGGCTTGGTGGATGGGTAGGACAATAAATACGAGCAGTAGATTAACAACTGGCGATACAGAGTATACTATGAACACCTGTAGATCAGTAATTCCTGATCTGTAACTGTAGATACAATGCGCGATACGAACTACATCTGAAGGAATACAGTTGTCACAATCTGTTGCAACAGCTAGAATTGGCTGTATCTAGGGTCTGACATTTTGACAGATTTTATTGAGTAAGGCAGGACGGTTCAGCCTTAGAAATAAAAGATCACCATTTATGCCGGACTACGTATCAAGACTAGTAGTCACTGGCGAACATCATGTTGCACAACCATATCTTTATTATTGAACACGATGAAGTACACTATTCCAGGAACTGTCTACGATACATGATTCAATGTATGCCCTAGTCACAATTTAAATCGGACTACAGCACTGCCTTCAACGGGCCTTTCTATTATTGTAAAATGCACTGTTACGCCGGACTCTCCATTAGTCCGACGGTAACAAAAATCCACTGAGTATCCACCCTGAGCTAGGTTTCTCCTCACTTGCACACATCCGACTCTGGGCTAAGTTTTCCTTCAATCTCCTGACAAGTCAAGTGTATATTGGGGCAGATCGTTACCCCCTCGTTAGAATCCAGTTAAACCTTGACAGGTTACCTCAGGGTTCTCACGAGACTTCGCTAAACTATCCGTTCTGGATTTCCTTTTGTTAACTATCCCATTAACATCTTCTACCCTCTCGCCCATGATTTGTGTGGGCACTCGTTTCTCATCCGATTTCTGGATCTCCTGGGACAATCTTGTTTGCTGGATATTGTGATTACAATTCTTGACCCCACGCCTCCAGTACATTGGACGTTCTCACGCTCGTCACATCATTGCATGTGTATAACACCATGGTCCAGAAGTAGTGTCCGATATCGACAAGCATTTGTATAACATGTGTTTCACAAATCCTACCCGGATTAAACATGTCGATTGCGTATGAGCAAGTTAGTTGTATGTCCTTATAATTTGCCAGGTTAATTGTCTTGCAACCTACATTATTTTCGCATATCCTTTTACAGGACATCGCTGTCAACATCAGCATCTTTCAGCTGATTGTTGATTTCTTTGCAAGATTACGCTCAGTAGTTTGCCATTGCTTTCTGAGCGACCGGCTCACATACCCCGTAAGTTACGGCCGCGGCCAGAACCCCTACATATTCTCGACGTACGTCACGCCACTCACGAGAGTATACGGGATCACAGAGAAAGACGTTACACCCCTAGGCCAGGTGAGCCGGCACCTACATGTTACTATTCGCAATTGCCGTGAGATGATTTACGTGTACAATTTATACATGTGACTCCCTGATATTAGCAATTTCCCTAGAGCAGGGGTGGGCAAACTACGCCCCACGGGCCGCATGCGGCCCGCCAAGTGATTTTATGCGGCCCGCGAGGGCATTAAGAAATCAAAATTTTTAATTCGTTGTTAAGTTATTTTGTTGAATTTTATAGAATTTCATGTACCGTTATGATGAGTATCAATAACAAATGTAAGATTGAAGATGAATGCCGTGTTTTTAATGATGAATGGACAACTAAGTACTGTTTTATAAAAGTTGGTAGCAAATCAGTTTGCTTGTTGTGTCGTCATTCAGTGGATGTCTTCAAGAGTACAATTTAAAAAGACATTACCAAACAAAACATTCCGATTTCGGATACAATTTAACGACCGAAGAGGAGGAAAAGAAATGCCTTGAGTTGGTGAAAAAAATGGAGAAACAGCAAACTGTTTTCACTAAACAGTCTTCAATTCAAGATGCTGCAACTGAAGCTAGTCTTGTGCTATCACACAGAATTGTAAAACAGAACAAGCCATTTTCTGATGGCGAGTTCATCACAGAATATTTGCTAGATGCAGCAAACATTATAAGTCCAGAACAAACAAACAGATTTCACAACATTACTTTATCAAGGAGAACTGTGGTCAGACGTGGTGACAAGATAAGTGACAATTTGATGCATAAACTTCAACATGCAAGTAAACAATTTTTGTGGTACTCTCTTGCATTGGATGAGAGTACCGATTTACATGATAATGCCCAATTATTTATACTTATACGTGGAATAAACACTTCTTTCAAACTCACTGAAGAGTTACTGAGTGTTGAGTCACTCAAAGACACAACCACAGGCCATGATATATTCAATGCTGTTACTAACTATATTGAAAGAACTGGGTTGTTTTGGAACAAGATGGCAAGTGTTACAACTGACGGAGCTCGTGCTTTGACTAGACAAAATGTAGGTCTGGTAAAGTTGATAAGTGATAAGATTAAAGCAGAATATCCAGACCACACATTATTACCACTTCACTGTGTGATTCATCAAGAAAGTCTGTGTAAAACTGTTTTGAATATCAAGAATGTTATTGACCCAGTTGTCAGTGTCATCAACCTCATCAGATCAAGAGGACTTAATCACAGACAGTTCAAGTCATTACTTGACGATTTGGAAACTGAACATTCCGATGTCCTGGCAAGGTGTTGAGGCGAGTGTGGGAACTCAGAGAAGAAATAGTGATGTTCCTAGAGATGAAGGGCATTGCATGTGACTTTAATACTAACATTGTCAATAAAGAGTGGCAGTTAGACTTTATGTTTGCCATTGAAATTATGGAAAAGTTAAATGAACTGAATGTCAAACTTCAGAGCAATGGTGTGTTTGCACATGAATTGTGTCCATATGTAAAATCATTTCAGCCAAAACTCTCACTGTTCTCCAGACAAGCAAGTGAAAAAAGATTGTGTCACTTCCCTTTGCTGAAACAAGAAACCATTTCTGGTGAAATGACTGAAAAATACAAAGCCCATTTCAAGAATATTGTCAAAAAGTGCAAGCAGTTGCATACATCACATTAGAAATCAACAACTGCAGTGACAATGTAGTCGCTGTGTGTCTAAATTAAAGCCATTGATAGATAATACAGAATATTTGTTATAATAACAAGTTGTAAAATCGTGCTAACAAATTAGTAAAGGTTTTTGTCTTTAATTTTGTGTCGTATCCCTTACGGGACGTTGCAGTCGACACCAGCATTTTCAGCTGCTGTTGATGTACAAGGCAAGTGTTACGTTCAGTAGTTTGCCATTGCTTTCTGAACGACCGGCCCCTATACCTTTTTCGAAAAAACCAGCAGCGCCGTATTTCGAACCCGGGTATACGGGCTCACAAACCGCGTTCGCAAGCTCTTAGCCACAGAGACCGTGGCTACATTGTCAAATATAATGTATAAGTCTATGAGTAAAATAAACTTGCAATAATTAGTTATTTATACTGCTTAATAACCTATAGATAATTAATAATTACTTATTGTGATAGGTTGCTGTAAACAAAATGGATATATATATGTGTGTGCGTATGTGTGTGTGTGTGTGTGTGTGTGTGTGTGTGTGTGTGTGTGTGTGTGTGTGTGTGCGGCTCGCCAATAGCTTTACATTTGTCAATGCGGCCCTCCGCACGAAAAGTTTGCCCACCCCTGCCCTAGAGGATTATGTATCCGGTTTTACCACTACAAGTGATCAAGGGGGATGTGTGATATTATAAGCAACCGATGATTCTGATATAATCTGTAGATTGTTTGCAGATAGCTCCTCCTAGCGGGCCGTCCTCTAACAAAGAATATCTCCTTTCCGTTAAACTTTGGTGCATTGGTTATTTGACATTTGCTTAATTTAGTTCATATACAATAATACAATCTTTGTCTACTTTGTATTCATAGTCATAAGACCTCTTCCTGACCTCTTTCACCTGCTAATTCTGCCACGAAGCGTCGCTGAGAGAATGTAGAATGTCATGTGGTTTGGTTGTCTTGTTGTTTGTTCGAACGTCATATTGGATTTCTGTAATTGCTCTTGTACTTCATCTAGCCAACTCTTCCTGGCCCTTCATCTCGCCTTGAATGTCCTCAAGTAGAACGCTATAACCGCTGTTTGATATTGTTCCATCTATATTGTTCTATTTAGTTAGTAATATGAGTAGTTCCTACAATAGTTCTTAGTTTCTCATATGTCGCTCTATCTTTGCTCGTTTTTCGAGATGCGTTTCTTATGCATCTCGTCATAATGTAATTTCTCTTATGTGTGTTTCTACGACTGTCCAATAGTCCTAAGTGACCGCTCCTAACTGCTGTGACTAGAATCCATGAGTCTGTGTTTGTTTACATTTGCTATAGTCTGCTTCTAACCAAGATTGGTGAGTTGATTGATATGTGCTGAATGTTAACTCATTCAGCTCTCAATCAGGACATTGACATTCAGCCACATGAACGAATCTATATCTATAAAACAGAGTGTATGTGGCTTTGTTTGTTTGTTTGTTTGATTTGGATGCGTTCGATAACGGTACATCCGATTGAGATGAAATTTTCTACACGTCTTCCTTTCATTCCTGTGCAACCGACTATAATAGTTTCTTAGTGTAAAATCTTCTACTTATTTAATAACATTTACTTTTTCATTTTCATTATATAATTTCTATATAGCAGGGGGACTTCACTCTAGAAAAGTTATTTCAAGGGGCATAACTTTTAATAACATTTCTATATAATTTATAGTCATATTGTTGGACTTACTTGCACTATTGTTAAACTCTTTGTCTATAGTTATTTTCAGGCATATGAGTTATAATAAATAATGATATAATCTTTAATGGCATTTTCAAAGTTTTCATAAAAATAATGCATAATGCATAACATTGTAACCCATCTTTTTCTGCTTAAAGAACTTATCAACTGTCATGTCGGTGATTAAAAACAGTCTTCATTAAAAATAATGAATGGTGTGTGGAAGGACATTCTTTTAAGTTACTGTGCGCCAGGAGCTGGGCGAAACCACGCCGGGTCAGATAGATAGACAGATAGACAGATAGTCTGGAACGGAAGCTTATTTGACTACTTATATGAATTAAATGAGATGCTCCCCACCAAGGACTGGGTGAAGCCGGGCCGGGACAGACAGACAGACAGATAGACAGACAAACAGATAGTCGGGAACGGGAGAGCTTATATGACTACGTATATGAATTAAATGAGATGCTCCCCACCAGGGACTGGGTGAAGCCGGGCCGGGTCAGACAGACAGACAGATAGACAGACAGACAGATAGTCGGGAACGGGAGAGCTTATATGACTACTTATATGAATTAAATGAGATGCTCCCCACCAGGGACTGGGTGAAGCCGGGCCGGGTCAGCCAGACAGACAGACAGCCGGGCCGGATCAGCTAGTATAGAATAAGCAGATAACCACAAAACCACATAGTCAACTTACATTAAGTAAATATATTCATGAAAATTGTACTAGATGGGCACATGTTATTGTTTCAACATTCACGTCTACATATATTCTGACAACATCCAACCATAATCATTATTGTTTAAATTAATTTTCTTCACAGAGTTTTGTCCATTCTGTTTTAAAGAGAAGTTCTTGTGCTAGAGAAACACATCATCTTGTGATCATGGAGAGCATTGCCACTTATCACCCATCTGTGTACAACACCAGCAAAAGGCAATATATGAAAATCATCAATGACAGAGACGTGCATATTTACATGATTGTTAATTACTACATTCTTAGCACTGGTATTTCCATGTGTGGCATGGTAGGCAACATAATCAACATTATTGTGTTCTATAAACAAGGGTTTGACTACACCATGAACATCAGCCTTTGTGGAATGGCCATTTCTGACTTGTGTAGCCAGGTAGCCGGTGTGTGGACCAGCATTGTTCTCAGCGGATTTCTGGACAGTTTGGGCTTTAGTATGAATAAGTACGAGGTAATGTACCTTAGTGCAGGACATATTCGGGTTTGCTTTGCCAGAATCACTAGTTGGATCACTGTGTTCATAACTGCCGAAAGATGCCTGTGTATAACTTTCCCACTGAAGATCAAACAAATTATCACTCCAGGAAGAACCAAAGTGATTCTATGTGTTATATGTATTATGATGGTATTGTCCATACAGCCAGAATATATAGCAGCATACCTTGATTGGAAATTCGATGTGGACCGGAACACGACAATTCTTGGAATGGTGTTTACAAGTAACAAAGGGAGTGTAGAAGGATTGGCATATATTATCTACGCCATTCTCGGACTTGCCTCGTTCATCCTGGTAATTGTATTTACATTGTTGCTTGTATTTAAACTGAAACAGAAAAAGAAATGGCGACAGGAGGCAACCAATGACATGTCTAGATCGGAGTCAGCATCCAAGAGGGACCACAGAACTATCTCAATGGTGGTGATGATAGCAACAGTGTTAATAATCTGTTTTACTCCAATTGTCATGGTATCGCTATCTACCTTGGTAGTTCCTGAATTCAGGATTAACGGCCAGTACTCAAATGCCTTCTTTGCCCTCGGATCTTTCGTGTTTGTGTTTGAATCGTTTAACTCCAGCGTCAACATTTTTCTTTACTTTCATATGAGTTCCAAATATAGGGAGACTTTTAATCGAGTCTTCTTTGTTGGAAAAATGTCGAGTGCGAATATGTGAACTTAAATATAAGTTCAAACAAAAAAGTCATTTATTGAGCTATCATACTGGGGTAGTGGTGGTATAAGTTATCATAATGTACAGAATAATTTACAAGAGACGTCAATTTATTGCAGACATCAATCTACTGCAGAGCCATTACGTTCATTGTAAATTATCCTTTACACACTTTCATGTGTAATGACTAAATGATGCTAGACCCTTATTTGTATACACCAATGGATACTCAGCCGGTGCTATCACTAATATCCGGTTGGCTATCTTTACTTATTACTACATTTCCTTGTATTATTTTAGGCCAACCAGACCTGCATACATTTGACTTTGTCAGATTATAAAACGGATCCCCCACTCGATAGGTGTTCCAGAATCAGCCACTCTCGAGTCTGCTCAATAACATTCGAGCAGCAATTTCCACAGTACCACCGCATATACGGAACAATAACCCTTGTGATCAGTACTATATATATATATATATATATATATATATATATATATATATATATATATATATATATATATATATATATATATATATATATATATACATATATATATAGTGATGTGTTACTATCCTGCTTTAGTGTGCATCTCTTTCCAAAAGTGTGCATCCTCCCAGGGTAGGGAATCTCGGTTGTACTCTTTTTCAATGTAATAGATTGCACAAATTATGTGTGAAGTAAAAGTTGTACATTATACGTTACTAACCATCGTCAGTTGATATTCATTGATGGAAGAGAGCAGATGGACTTTGTTGTATAAGAAAACCTAGTAATGCATTTCTCTGTAGGAAAAACCGGTGTCCATTGTTGAGTTTTGTTCTCTTAGTAAGATATGCTTATAATCTATCATCCTAGGTGGTCGATCAGACAGAAAATCCCTTTCCCCGTGAATGAACGAATATATGAAAGATCTGTCATCTCATTTATGCCCTGATAGTTCAACAGTTAATGTTAGGCTGGGTGAAAAAAATGGCCAGAAATCTTGCATTGGCTCTCACTTATCCTGAAGCATATCGGAGGTAGACTATCGCATTACAGTGGTACATCGGGTTACGAACGCCTCAGGTCACGTACAATTCAGGTTACGAACAACAACTTCGAAAGTTTTATGTCTCGGGTAATGAACAGTGCCTCAGGTTACGAACGAAGGCGAGCAAGGTGTAACGTTGGAGACAAACGATCGCGTACAGTACAAAAAGTACTACAGATGAGCTTGTCGATCTTCAGAATGAACAGCTAAAGCCATTAAAGGAGGAGCAGTCATCAGATGATGCGGAGTCAATGACCGTTTCAACTGCCAGGATAAAAGAAATGTGCAGCAAGTGGGCAGACGTCGAAGACTTCATTGTGAACCATCATCCAAACAAACTTGTTGCTAACAAGCCCTATGCCCCTTTATGTGATGAATGATAACACGATGGCCCACTTCAGAAAGATTCTCAAGCAAAGGAAGCGACAAATTTCCCTTGATAGTTTCTTGGTGCAGAAAGATTCCCAGTCGGCTGCCAAGAAACCTGCCAAAAGATATTCTTAACACTAATGATTCAGAATAACAAATAAAAAGTGACAAATATCCCGTGATCGTTTTCTTGGTAATAAAGATAGACTAAATCTCTTTTTATCTTACATTTAATTCATTTGGTTGTTTTCTTTCTCTTTATTTAAAACGTGAAGTACACGTATTCTTTGCACTTTGTCAGGCAAACGACCGGATGTTAATTAAAAAGAAAACAAAACCATTCTTTCATCTTGAAACGGATTGTCTTTACTTCATTGATTTCAATGTTTCGGGTTACGAATGTTTCGGGTTACGAACCGAGTTCTGGAACGAATTAAGTTCGTAACCCGAGGTATCACTGTAATTCACTTGAAATTTAACTCCACAGTAGAATAGGAATCAATTGACGCCTTCCTCTGGGAGTTAATGAAATGTATCTTCTTATCTTCCTGTGGCGTGTAATTTTCTGAAGCGTTCTATATACCTGTCAGCGTGTCACAACTAGGGATAGAAAGACTCGGGTTCAGACAGGCAGTTTAGTGCGATCATAGATACGACAGAACTCTAAGTTCGTTTGTCGTCGTTATACTTTATTACAAGATCTGTCATCTGGCGAACAATCGTCTCGCACAATGGTTATAATATTACATACACATTATACAAAGCATCAAAAGAGCTATACACAACATCATCTGCCTATCGCTAATAACTTAAGGATTCTAAGCTATGCCTATCTGTGTCTCCCTCTAGAAGCTACACCCTCTCCCGTCAATGTCCAGTGGCCGTCTGCCCTCTCGACTCTAGTCGGGTGGACACGGAGTGCTGTTTGCCCTTTCGTGCACCTCGTGGGTCACCCTTTCACTCTTCTGGCGGGTTCCGCCTGGGCGTACTGCGTAGTTGGACGCCTGACTCATCTATCTCGAATGTTCGAGTCTCTGCTATTCTCTCCCCTGTTTCTGTGTCCCTTCTCTATCGGTATAACGTCCGTTCTTTAATAAAGTGAGACCTTGACATTGTCGACTGCCCCCCCCCCCCCTCCTATGGGTTTGGCATTTCTTAATTAGTTGGAACTAATTCTGTCAAGGGATCACAGGAATAAGTCTATGGCTTGGGATAGTAATTTAGTAGATGGTAATCCCGTTATCTGTATTCCCGCATTAGCAACTAATGTACGTTCAGTACTGCTATTTAGGGAGGTTGCTGAAGAGTCTAATTCTCTTCCTATTCTTAAATTAAGGCTATCCAGACCGAAGTTCCCTGACGACTAAGATTGTGAACTTGCGTTCTCCAAATGCGCCCTTCTCAAGCATCTCAATGTGATGCCATAGACAATGGCCTCTTACAGAGTCTCATCAAGGCAGATTGCCTTGGCTTCTTTAAGAATATCTGCCAGCCATTGCCCCTTCATGTGTACCTGTATACAATGTTTTACTTCCGTATGTTGATAGTGCATAATATACCAATACTTTGTTTTCATTCACTAATTGCTTATGTCACTGTTATCTTGTCAGTGTCTGCTAATCTCCCTTTTGGTGTTCTATCAAAGTGTATGTGCGTTAACTGTTTTTGTTGAGTGTTGAGAATGTGTATTTGAATTGGTCTGTTTAGTGTGTGAGATACTTGTGTGTTGTTGCTGTTTCTGGTGTTAGGATTTCTCTAAGTGTCACGAGCTAGAATTTCCATTGTCCTGATTTACCTGATATGTGTAATTCATGACTTGGAATTTCGAGCAGTGATTCTTAGATTGATTCTATTTATTGCCTTGTACTCTATCTAAACAGGTATAAAAATTTTGTGACAAGTGTTACATTCTACATCAGACGCGCACACATTATAATTCAACAGTGGCGCGTACGATTTGCACGCAATGTACACCATTCCTTCATTTATTACATTCACGCTATCATTTATACGTCTTTCATTCCACAATTTTATCTGGTTAATATTACACGTGAAGTTAAGGTAAAGGTTGTCGACCTTAGGAAAATTTGGCGGTAGTAGAAAAATTTAACGTGAATACTTGGTACTGGTGTACCGACAATAATAAGACGGTTTACAATTTAATCTGAACTGATTGCAAAAATTAATACTTTGAACAAACAATTTTTTCTTGTTAATACAGGTTACGTTGAATCACTTGTCAACGTGTTTTATCAAAATATACAAGTATAACTGTGAAAGAAAAATTATACCGGAAAATGGACATAGTTGTAAATTTTTAAAAAGTAATAAAGAAATATTTTAAACACTTAACTAATTGATTACCTAACTAACTCGATGATCCTGGTGGTGTCGTTCCTTGATGAAGAGTGTAGATGGTCCCGTCGACCTTAGTGTGATAGTTTCAACAAGTGTTCTATTCATGATGAAATGTAGGTGGAAGAATGTCCCATGTTTTGTTTCCATGAATCTGAATGATATAGTATGGTTGTTGGTGAACTGATTTCACCGTCAATGATGGTTGGCATTGTCACACTGTTTGTAGGTTATAACTGGCTGGTGATTGTCTCAGTACTGAGTGATCGTTCTTTCGAAGTCGTTCATTTCACAAATCATCTAATACCCAGTATATGCTGTAGGTGATTGGTTAAAGTCTTCTGATGAGTGTGGAGATTTGCTGTCTGATAGGCGCCCTTATAAAATCGTATCACAGTTTTTAATATGGCGTATTGGTTGTTGTGTTACTCAGCTGGTGTATTTGGTAGTCTCGTTAACACATCAGGAATCAAGTTTTTGGAGCCCTTAATGTGCTGGATCTCATAGCTAAAGTCTTGGAGAATCAATGATCAACGGGCGATTCTGTTATTCTTGGGCTTACCGTCTTTTATCACCAGCAGTGGTGAGTTATCCGTCTGGATTATGAGTGGGTGCCTCTGAGGTATTTCTGTAATTTCAGCACACAATAGATCAGACTTAATCCTTCAAGTTCTGTTGTGGAGTATTTCGTTTCAGCTCGTTTTAATTTACGACTGTCATATACGATGGGTTGATCTACTCCATCATGATTCTGCATGAGGCAGCCGCTTATAGCGATAGTATTTGCATCTGTTTTTAGGATAAACTGAGAATGTATATAAGGAAGTCGGAGGATAGGTGGATTTGAGAAAATGGTTTTCAATTTACAAATTGCATCTTCTAAACTGATACTCTTACAAATTTGTTGGGTTGACCTTTCGTCAACAAATTTGAAAAAATAGTAGTAAATTCTGCCAGATTGGGAATAAATTTAGCATAATAATTTACCAAGCCTAACAAACTCCTGACTTGTTTTTTCGTCGTTGGTACTGTGAGGTTCAGGATCTTTGAGACAATTTTGTCGTCAGTTAGTAACTTTCCTTGTGAAATCTTGTGGCCTAAAAATTCTATTTCTCTGAAAGCTATCTCTACTTTTGATGGTTTCACTGTCAGTCCAAAAAGTTTAATTCTGTCGAAGACTTGTCTAAGTGTTTCTAAGTGGGTTGTCATGTCTTTGGAATGAACACAAATGTCATCTATGTAGGATTGAACATTGGTAATCCCATGTAACAAGAGTCTAGTAAGCCTTACAAAGGTGGCGGGTGCATTTTAAGTCCAAAAGGTAGGTATCTCCACTCATACAATCCTAGTGGTGTGGAGAAAGCAGTGATGTGCATTGAATCTGGATGCATTGGGATCTGCCAGTAGCCTTTCGTTAAGTCTAATTTCGAAGAAATGGCTGATTCTGACATGTTTAAAATTAGATCTTCACAACTTGGTATAGGCTCGGCGTCTGTTTTCGTTACTGTGTTAATTTTACGATAATCAATGCACAAACGTATCGTTAAGTCTTTTTTCTTAACGAGTACAATAGGTGATGAGTATTCAGAAAGTGACTTTTGAATTATTCCATTACGTTCCAAGTCAAGTATTTCTTTGTCAAGGTTATCCCTATAGTGCAGAGGGATAGAGTAAGGTCTGCACTTAATAGGTGTCAGGTCTGTCAAGATAATAGAGTGGTCTATTCTGTCTGTTTTCCCTGGTCTGTTAGAGAAAGTTGTCCTGTATTCGTTAAGGAGAGATAATATGTCCTGTCGTTGTGGTTCTGTTAATGTGTCAGAGATCTTTATGTCTTGTAATGTGTTGTCATCGTCTGTAGTCGGGACAGGTATTTCTATGTCGTCTATGTCTGTCTAGTTGATAACTGCTGTCGCTACTGTCTGGTCACTTAGTCGTCGTCTATTCTGGAATAGTAGGGTTTTAGCATATTGATATGAAAAATTTTGCACTTCCCATTCACACTGATCTCATAATCAACTTCAGAAATTTTTCTAATAACTTTATATGGCCCTTGCCAAGATGTGGAGAGTAAATCTCTCTTATCTGGCAATAATAATAATACATCTTGGTTGGGCTCTAATGTAATAGTTCTTGCACCCTTATTGGCATATTGCCTGTATGTAAAACCCTTCTCCTGTAAAGATGTTCTGGCAATAATACAGGATCTCATGATCTTATCCCTTGTGGTGGTTACCATGTCGTAGGTGGAGACCGGTACTTGGGTGTCTACAGATTTGGTTAACATTTCTCTATAAATAGAGAGTGGACCTCTGGGGTTCGCCCCATATATTAATTCAAAGGGGGAGAACCCAGTGCTCGCCTGCGGCACTTCTCTATAGGCGAACAGCACTGTTGGGAGTAATGTATCCCAATCAGCTGGATTTTCAGCTGTCACCTTAGCAAGCATGTGTTTGAGATCCCCATTGATCTTTTCGCAGATTCCATTCGCGGATGGTCTGTACGGGCTGGTAAAACACTGCTTGATGCCGAGTAACTTAGTTACTGATTGTGTGGCGGCAGAAATGAATTGTGTCCCTCTGTCTGATAGTATTGTTTCAGGGAAGCCAAAACGGGAAAACAGTTGTAAAAATACATCAGTCACATCTTTAGAGGAGATTGATTTTAGCGGAATCGCTTCTGGCCAGCGTGAACAAAAATCAATGAGTGTTAGAATGAATCGATTGCCTCTATTTGAAATATGATTGAGAGGTCCAACCAGGTCGACAGCGACCATCTGAAATGGTCTTGAGGCTGTTTTCGTTGCCTGCACCTCTGCTGTTGGGTGCTTTCCCTTTTTGACTAATTTTTGGCAGATCTCGCAGGATCGACAGTAATTTTTTTATATCCGTGCAAAACTTTGGCCAGTAAAACTGACTTAGGACTCTGGCCCTAGTTTTTTCGTAGCCCATGTGCCCGCCGAATGGTGAGTCGTGGGCTATGTGTAGCACTTTTTCACGATGTTCTTTAGGCAATACCACTTGTTGTAGTGTGATATAGTTCCTGGCATACATCCTTGTTAAGATATTGTTCTTCAATTTAAAACACCAGGAAGCATTTTTAGTTATTTTTGATTTGAGACCTACTAGTCGAAAACAATTTGTTAGAGATGGATCAGATTTTTGTTCTCGACTGAACTCACTGGTGGTTGTTTCAGGGGAAACAATTTGTAGCGACTCGTTGAGTTGGTCATTATGGCTTTTCTCAGTTATTGCTCTAGTAACTGCGTTACAGTCTTCTTTTATATGTTGTTCATTTGCAGGTTGAGATTTTTGTGGGATAATAATACACTATGTTGGCGGTTTTCTTAGGTCATCGTGTAAACACATGACAGTTTTATTTGTTAATGTAACCTCATTTATGGTTTGAGCGGCACCTGTATAGTAAACCTCGCTTGTTTCTTCTGGAGGTTTAGTACTGATGGTCTCCCTTAGAATATTGTCATTCTGAGGATCGAAACTCCCTTCAGGTGTAGTGGGATTATTGACTGGCTTATTTTTGCAATGTTTCTCTTCCCATTTTCTGATATCTTTTTCTGAACATTTTTTACAGTTAGGAAGATTCCTACAATTATATCTGCACACGGATCGTGCTAAAACTGCGCATAATACGCGTCCTGACATGAATGGTGTATGAATTTCAGTCATTGCCAGAGGGTATCTTTCGATATTCCCTGCAAATGTACGACATGTTACAAAGTATCCTATATAGTCACTGTCTTTCACAAATGTTTTCCTGACCCCAATAAGGGTCGAACCACTATCGCGCATTACTTTACAGGGTTGGTTGTTAACAAAACCTTCGTAAAACTGAAGTTTGCCCTTAGATGATAAAGCGGCATTGGCCATTTCATTTGATATGGGTATTGTGTGGTCGCACTCAAGGGTTGTGTCTAACTGGAACTTCTTACATGTATTGCATCCATCATAATCAAAGATGTCAATTTCTTCTAAAGTATTGACTACTTCATGATCACATTCATTTCCACTTTCATTCTCATCCTCACTTGAGGTGTCAACTAACACAGCATTTGCTTGTTTTATCATCCTACAACCTTCACACTGTCCCGAATAATGCCCGAAAGATTTGAAAAATAGCATTTAACTGCTCTTCTAAACTCTGTTCATTTGGCTTTTTGCTTTTTTACCATCATTTTTAAATGGTGACTATAGTTTGGTGACTTGTCGCACATTGCATATTGTTCATGTGACAATTTGCAGTATTTGCATGGTGAGTACTTTGGATTTGGTTTGTACTTGTTTTCAGATGGTTTAAATTTATTTACACTCATAGCAGCTGATACCTCATTTTGACTATTGTTTAATAAGAAGAAATAGCGATTTGCTGTATAAAATGCAGACCCCTTATTTTCAATTTCTTGGATTGTCTGACAATCGCTCTGTTGTAGGAATTTTGAAAATGATGTTTGCAAGGATGTTTTGATTTTGTTTATGATCATTAGGTCACTAAGTTTGTCGAAGCTGTTATCGACTTTAGCTGAACTAATCCATTTATTAAATACGTCCTGTACCATTGAAACATAATCATCGAAGGTTTGATTGGCTTTAGGACAAAGTTTGGCAAACTGTAGTTGGTATCCTGTGGAATCTAAAGAAAAATGTTGCATTATGCTACGTTTAATGTAATCGTAGTCCTTTCTTAACTCTTGAGGGATGGTCTCAGTTACTTTTAATTGATCCAGGGCTAAATTTCTCATATATATCATTGCCCAATTCTGTTTTGGAATCTTGTGATATCTCATGATACATTCAAAATTTTCTTACCAAGCGCTAATTGAATCGCCCGAACAGAACGGTTTGACGATCCCCTTAAATTTGTTATACTTCTGTTCTTCATCTTTACTTTCTAATTTATTCATTGAATTTTCCACGTTTGAGTCTTTCTCTAGTTGTTTTACCATCATTTGTGTTTCTGACCCTATTTTCTTGGCTTCTATTTCTAGTTCTTTTTGTTTTATGGTTTCCTCAATTTCTAGTTTTTTTGTTGGCCGCGTCGAGCTCTGCCTTTTTGTTGGCTGCGTCGAGCTCTCCCTTTTTGTTGGTTGCGTCGAGCTCTGCCTTTTTGTTGGCTCCGTCGAGCTCTGCCTGTTTGTTGCCTGCGTCGAGCTCTGCCTTTTTCTGTTCTTGTTCTGCCGCTCTTTCCTGTCTTTCGTGTTCTTTTTCTTCTCTAACTAGATTTTCTGCATGTGGTTTCTGACTCCATTCCGCTAGTTTGTCTGCTGTATAACCTAGCTTTAGTCCTAGCTCAATGCACTTTTCTAGTGTTGACATTTTCTAGATTTTGAAAAATAATTATTTCTGGCGGATTAATTCCCTTTGAAAAATTTATGTTATACAATTTTCGGTTATGTCTCTTAATATTTCAGTTATACCAATAATACAAATATATATCGATAGCAAACAATATTTACATGTGAAAACAAAATGAGTATCGTTTAGATATACAATTTATCGAAAATATTTGGGACTTAGCTGATTTAAATGATGCCTCCTCAGTACTATCGCTGTTTGGTTCACTGGTTGTTTCTGCTTCTGTTGGTGAACATTTTACATCATTACAAAATGCATCATGGAACAACCTGTTATTAGAGAGAAAAACATTAGTATTTTGTCATGTCACGTCAATGTCATGTCTATGGTGAGAGTTAGCATTGTTATCGTATAATCTGAGAGAGAAGTGGATAGCACAGTTCACAGAGCAGTATTTACTGTACAGTGTATAGACTTTGTCGATGTCGTGTATAATTTTAGTTTTTACTTGGCAAAACCAAGAACCGTCAATGCATTATTTCTAATTGTTATTTGACACTGTCTTGGGACTGCCAAAACGGACAGGAGCCCCCTAGTATTTTACCTGTCAACGTGTCACAAATAGGGATAAAAAGACTCGGGTTCTGACAGGCAGTGTAGTGCGTTCACAGATACGACAGAACTCTAAGTTCGTTTATCGTCGCTATACTTTATTACAAGATCTGTCATCTGGCGAATAATCGTCTCGCACAATGGTTATAATATTACATGCACATTATACAAAGCATCAAAAGAGCTATACACAACATCATCTGTCTATCGCTAATAACTTAAGGATTCTAAGCTATGTCTATCTATGTGTCTCCCTCTAGAAGCTACGACCCTCTCCCGTCAATGTCCAGTGGCCGTCTGCCCTCTCGACTCTAGTCGGGTGGACACGGAGTGCTGCTTGCCCCTTCGTACACCTCGTGGGTTTCACCCTTTCACGCTTCTGGCGGGTTCCGCCTGGGCGTACGGCGTAGTTGGACGTCTGACTCATCTATCACGAATGTTCGAGTCTCTGCTATTCTCTCCCCTGTTTCTGTGTCCCTTCTCTATCGGTATTACGTCCCTTCTTTAATAAAGTGAGACCTTGACAATACTCCTTGTCATTGAGTTATCTTGGTATCTGTTGTCCTTTTCCATGTACAACATATTATACGGGCTAGTTACGAGAGGAGGATAAATTCGTATTATTGTTTTGGTTATATTTTGGATTTCTATATATGGTCAGTGGTTCTTAGTCTAGAAATAATTCTGGTAAAAAATTTCTCCTGTCAGGGAGAATGGGTTATGATTGTGACAGATCATCTGTTTATCTCTTCTTTGCGATCTGAAGGAGATTTTGAGTTGAATAATAGTGGATAATGAGTGATGGGGATGAAAGTCTGGGTATGGCGGGAAATACTTACTAGGTGTTATTGTATTTACTTTAGGATCCCCTTGTATGCTACTTTTGGGGAAAATTCAACTACGCACAATCGTACCACTGGCCGGGAACAAGAGTTGTTAAACTCGTTTAAATGAAACAATATGAATAACAAGTTTCGGTGTTGTTGATTGTTTCTAGTTTTCAAGAGGGTGGACCTCTATCTACGTCTGTCAGGGTGTATCCCGTAACCCCTAAGCAATTGGAAAATTTCACGATGATTCTTCTTAGGTTTACTTCAGCATTCATACACCCATAGACATTCACATATTATCCAACTCTATACGCTTTCACATGATGACATCCACACCAAGACCACATCAATTATAAACACATCTCTGCACTATTTATTCAAACAACCCTCTATCATCCTATATGACATCTGTATAGTCATAATTACTCTTTTGTTGTATCACTGAACGAGTGTGAACTTGTGAAGTAATTGGTCTGACATATGTCTGTTCCTGATCTTGGTATATGTGTCTGTCAAAACTATCATCTAATCCCACACTTCTTTAATCAATGTGCAACTTTCCCTCATGGTGCATACATTGTGTAAACGTATGTCTGAGGGTGAGAAGAGTCAGTTTAAAATGTATGCTGAAAAATAACTTTCAAGTTATTATAAAATAGTCAATGTATCCGGGTAGATCATACGTTAGTTAGTTAGTCGCGGTTCCAACTTTACGGCAACGGGTTGTCCCCATATTGCTCCGTTCCTGTGCCAGTGAACATCAGACAGAATGCTCCTCACTGCCCCATGTGATCAATGGAAAAGACAGGAGTGTCGGCAAGCCAGCAGCCCGCACAGGTACACTGTGCATAATGCCGCTGCCAGAATGCAAACACAAAAATCCTCCACGAAAAATACAGTTCATCGTCGATGGAAACGGCAGTCACCAGAAAGACTTCATTGATCCGGTTTTTATCCCATATGGCTCGATCTCTTTCCGCAGAGTGACCCACCGAAAGCACCGCATAAAGCACGAACTCCGTAGCTACAGCGACCACTCCCAGGAGTCTCCTGAAAAATGCACTCATGAACCAAAAAGGCAAACCAGTCAATCCAGCAACAGCCGGCCGTCATCGTATCAAACATGCAGTTCACGCTAAAAACAACCGCGGACAAATGCAAAAGCACTCCACGCGAAATTCACAGCTCACAGTGTCGCGCCACGCACTCACTCAGTAGCAGGGCGACGGAACCATACGTTCTCTTACGATCTTGCTTACAATAAGTATTCGAACACATGCTTACCTTCACGGTATGCAAGCGTGCTAGCCACATCCCTTTAGGCGTTTTATTAGAAGGAAATTATGTACATGAAATTGGCTTCATGTACAAACAAGAACAGGGCTATACAGAAGCTAGAATGCGTGAGAGGTATGCATATAATTCCTGGTGTTTTGTTTCAAACAGTTGTCGGTACACAACTACCTCCACAAACACCACCTATTCTACTATAGTGTATACTGTGGCGTTCATACCGTGTACATATTAAACAGGGAGTCAACATGGCAAAGTAGTTTCTTGCAAGATGGCTTTAAACCCGCAAATGGATGATAGTCCATCAAGAATGATGATGACCATTCATTTCATCCAGTGGGGTCGGAAGTATGGAGCCGTGAGTTCTAAGATGGCTGACAATGCCTATTTTGGCTCGAAATGTTCTTTGACAATGTGGGCGAAGAATGCTTGACGTTCCGGGAGGAGGATCTCCTGCAGTGGTTTTTCTGATAGTGACCAACCTAGCGAATCTCATTCTTCATTAGTAGGGTGTGGATACTGGGCATGGTCGTTCTTTCTGGAACGTCAGTGTCTGGGTTCTTGTCTTGCCATTTACTCGTCAATAGCTTCCTAAGGCAGACTGAGAGGAATTGGTTTAATTTCCTAGCATGTCCTTGATAAACAGTCCAGGTTTCACAAGCATATAGCAGTGTGGATAATTGTAGCATGATGGATCAGAACTCCCCATTCCCAGCCCGACACATTCATAAAAATACTTTCAATTTGAGCGGCGTTTCCAAATAGAAGGACGATTCTTGGAAATAGTATGTTCCAGAACGAGTTAGGGGAGGGCAGCGGTATGCGCTTGCTTTTTCATTGGCTAATAAGTAATGAGCCCACGCTATTCCTGGGCCATATTTTAACATCTAATTAGTTTGAGCGGGGATTCCAACCTGAGCGGTCGCTAGTGTGATGTGATGACCCAACCATGCCCTTAAAGATGTGATAATATATTGTTCTCTGGATACCAGGTACCATATTAAAACATACTTAAATGTGTGATTATGCCTGGTGAACGAAAGAGAAGAATGTATGAGTATTTTATGAATAAAATGTGAAAGTGAAAAACAGAACTTCTGTGCGCCAGTATTCTGAACACTGCAACTTCAACCTTGACATGTCTTTCACGCTGAATACTCCAAGTGCATATCATTCCTCTGTTGTGACTGGTTGCGTATGCTTGATGAATGTATAGTACACTCAATGCAAATTCGCAAACCCAAACCCCTTGTGCATTCTTCATGCCTAGGATGACTCATTCTTAAATCAACTGTACCTTTGCTCTCGCGAGTTAACATATGGCAGTCTGAATTGGAATTAGTGATGAAACATGACAAGTTCATTTGTAAACAGCTGAGACTGTTGGAGTGAGTGAGCTGGTGCTTTGATAAGTAGCCTCTCACATCTAGTGGAAGGAATGATGCTTCAAGACCCATATGTAAACAGGACGGTGATGGCACGCCAGAAGTGCTAAGTCCATGTGATGCCTGGTGGCTATATGCTCAAGAGAATTAATACAATTTTTCTTTGAAGTATTACACTGTTACCTCTACTGTTGGTTGGTTCATATAAACTAGTTCTTAAGATAACCATAGGTGTGTGCACCTGTGTCTTAGTCGGCTGAATATAATGTATGGCTCATGCAAATTTACAAGGACTAAACATGTTTTTCCCATATGTGCTTTGGTGCATATGTGAACAATTGCTATGCAATTGAGTTTCTGTTACCTACTGTGGACATTACTCAGTGGGGAAAGAGCACATGATGATGATGTACCTGTGAGACAAGTCTGGTGAAAAAGGGGTGAGGTCTGGCATTGCTGTGTAAGTGTATATGGAATAGGACATTCATGCCACAACATGACAGCCATTGGAAGTGATGTTTGGGCTGCTAATTGGGTAACTGCCATTAGTAATACCTATTGCATATTGCAGGTGTAAATGCCTATTTTCCATTTCCCTTCACAATGCCTGTCCCATGTCGCTATGTCACAATGCTTGCTTCAAATTGCTTGTAATTGTGTAAGCTACCTCTGTCTCCACATATAGGCTTGTGATTACCACAGATAAAGGTGAATAATAAAATATCACCCACAGTACATCACAGTGAAATTCACTACATTGTCAACTAGGAGAGGTGTGTTTGGACCACACCCATCCCTTTCCTCCCCATCCCCAATCTGTGTCTGTTGATGTATAATAACATTATCTTTTAACATATGTAAAGAGATGTTGTGCCATTTTGTATATCGACAGAGAACAGTATGGTGGAGAGGCCTTCCATATATCATCTGGGACCTCTAACCAGAAGTCCTAGATCCAGAAGTGACCCCCTATCAAAATGTAGGAATCTCAAGAAGAGTTTCTCTCTCAGCTCTTTAACAGCTGAATGCACAAATGGGAGCATAACACAATCTGAAGCACTACCAATGTGGTGAACTGGACAGTGATCTTTGAGTCAGTCCAATGTCAACTGAGACTAACAGCAAGTCTTGTAGTATGAACTACCTTCATAGAAAACTGTGGGGTAACTTGGAGTGTTTGTTTATCTAAGACTAAACTTAGAAAATATCCAGCCGGATGCTCACACAGTGATTCTTGAAGAATGTGATTGAACAGTAGGGAAGTTGATCTGGCTAAGTGAGTAGCTGCAATGTATGGGACATTATGTATGTCATTATTGAAGTACCCAGTGACAGCGTTCACTGACAGCCTGATCAACCGTGAGATGCAGTACCGTATCATCATACCAAATCTTGTCTTCAAGAGGAATGAATCTGCCATGAAGCTTATTCTGGGGAAGCTGCTAACTGGAGCTTGTCCAACATCAATACTGATGATAAAAGGATTCAACAGACCCAGAACAGTAGTTCCTCCCTTAAGTTTTTCCATGATAGGATTCCATAACCTTCCCAAGAGACAGGAAATGATGATAGATACAGATACTGTAACGGGATGGTGTAGTTAGATATTAGAGAGGAGGAGGAGAGTTAGTTATTGGGTGGTGGAGTAAAAGGGGAGGTGGTGTATCTTGTTTATCAACATGCATGTGTGGCATATTTTAGGCATTTTCAATGTAATTATTGAAGTGTTGACATGCCAGGGGATGAAACAATGGTCATCATTCCACTCACCATCAGCTCAATAAATTGTGTAATTAATGAATCAGTGTTTTAAGTACATGTCCCCAGTGAATTTCTTGTACAGTTGCTGTCAAGTGTTGTCTCTGGTGACTGTCTTAAGTGCTGTGGTTGAGTATACATATTGTGAAAAGTCTTGTATCGATGTTGTCAAGTATCTTTTATGATGTAAGTCTTGTACAATGGCTGGTGTACACAATTCCTTGTGAATGTATGTCCCACTTTTGTCAAGAAACTGTCATGTAGATGTCTTGTCCAACAGATGTAATGTACAGTTATTGTTGAGTTTGTCTACAAAAACTGAATCCTACAGTCCCAAAGCAGTTGGACAAAACTGATATAGGTCATACTGACAAAATAAAGAAAGGAGATCTAATGTGACGGACGAATAGCACACTGTCAACAGTATAATGAGTGAGATGGATCCTCAGTTGTGCAGGGGCTAATAGTTCAGATCTTCTTTTGGTCTTGGGGAAACCTTTTACTTCTTATATAAATTTCTGTGTAGATACATAGTGGTCTCACAGTGGGGGTTTGAGCCAAAGAAAAGTGGTTCTCCAAAAAGGCTATTGCGGGAATGATTAGCTCATTTGAGTGACCTCTAGACAAAACGTGCTAAATCATATCCTTTTCTTGTATATTTATTATTCAAGATATATTTCCAGAGAACACTACTAACTAGGTCCTCTGTCAATCATCTAATATGTCACAATAATACAACTGCTGTTTTGTAGACTTTCATCTTCGTTTGCAGGCTTATTCCATTTCTGTCTCACACATTCTTGTACAGTCTGCCAAAGGCCGCTCTGGCCTTTGAGATTCTTGCATTCACTTCGTTATCAATTGTGGCAGCTTGTGACACAGTGCTGCCAAGATAGGTGAATTCGGCCACAACACTTATTCTATGACCACGTACCTTGATATTCGGCATGGTGTGATTTTTCCCTGGAACTGGCTTGTTCATAACCACTGCCAGAGTGTTACTAGGGGTTATGTTGTAGGCACCCTGACAACTTATGAATGAACACGTTCAATAGCACAAAGAATAGCAGTTCCAAAAGCCGACTGAACGAATAACTGACTTTATTCATAGCACCATTAATTAACTATTCACTATAACAATTCACTAGGCAGGCCGAGAGAGGGATCATGCTGCATGGGCAACACATGATCTCTATACTTTAGCCCAGGCTTTGTGCTATGGAGAGGCAATAACTCCATCCCTGGTCTTAACTGGTCTCGGAATCAAAGCGAGAGGCAACTGTTACGGGTTATAAGTCCTTGTCAGTTGGCGTAGACATGGGGCGCCACGCGTTGCCTCTGACGGTGGGAGACACCTATAGGTGTCACTGATCAGCTACCGCCCGCCTCAAGCTGGGCAGCCCCCAGCCAATTAGGTGCTGATCCGCCACAGCCTGCCTGCTTCAATGGGTGCTTGGGGCTAGGACAAAATCTGAATCGCAGGCTGTAAAACCAATGCACCAGGTACAAACAAAAATATAAATAGAAACCTCAAGCTACGGCTTGCAACCTGGAACGTGAGAACCATGTGTCCAGGATTTTCCACTGACTTGACCAATATTGACGATGTGAGAAAAACGGCTGTGATTGATGCTGAACTCAATCGTCTTAACATTGATATTGCTGGCCTGCAGGAGACTCGCCTCGCTGAGGAAGGGTCACTCAGGGAAAACAACTACACCTTTTTCTGGAAGGGTAAAGGGCAGGCAGAAAAAAGGCAACACGGTGTTGGCTTTGCAGTGAAGAATTCGCTACTGGGAATGATTGAAATTCCAGCAGGAGGAAATGAAAGACTATTATCCCTGCGCTTGGCAACCTCTTGTGGGTTTGCCACCATTATTACTGCATATGCACCGACACTCGATTCCTCTGATGATGTGAAGGATTTGTTCTATGAGGAGTTAGACTCTGTGATCAAGGCAGTTCCAAAATCCGACTACATTTATATGCTCGGTGATTTCAATGCTCGTGTGGGCAAGGACTCAAGTTCATGGCCAGTGTGCCTTGGAAAATACAACATCGGTCGCATGAATGAAAATGGGCAAAGGCTGCTGGAGCATTGCACCAGTAATGACCTATGTATTACAAACTCTTTTTTTAAAACAAAAGAGATGCATAAGGTCACATGGAAACATCCAAGATCCGGCCATTGGCACCAGCTGGACTTCATCATCACACGGAGACAACATCTGAACCATATATCATTGACTCGTAGTTACCACAGTGCTGACTGTGATACGGATCATTCTTTGGTTGTTGCAAGGGTTAGACTGAGACCAAAGAGAATCTACACAGCTAAACACAAATCTAGCCCCAGGATTAATATTATTAACACTCATGATCCTGAAAAGTGCTTTCAGTTTCAACAGCAACTTGAAGACGCTTTCACTGATACACCAGAAAATTGTACAGTAAATGAAAAGTGGGGTCAAATTAAGGAAACTCTTTGTAAAACTGCCGTAAGGGTTTACGGCACTGTGGATCATAAGAGGCAGGACTGGTTTGCGGCCAACAGCGAGACTCTGCAGCCCTTGATTGATAAGAAGAAGAAAGCTCTCTTAAGAAACAAGGAAAGACCAACGCGTAACACTCTGAGTGAGCTAAGGCAAGCTAGGAAGGATGTGCAAAAGGCTGCCAGGCAGTGTGCAAATGATTATTGGATCAACTTATGTGAGTCCATTCAAATCGCAAGTGATAAGGGAGACATAAGAAGCATGTATGAAGGAATAAAGAAAGCCTGTGGTCCAGTGATCAAAAGAAGTGCACCATTGAAAACCTTGACTGGAGAAGTCATCACTGATAAGAAACAGCAGATGGACAGATGGGTCGAGCACTATTTGGAGCTTTACTCAAGTGAGACCAAACTAGCGGATAATGCCCTCAACGCCATAGAGGCTCTACCAACTCTTGACCACCTGGACACACTTCCCACCATAACAGAAGTTAAGTGTGCTATAAATGAACTTGCATCTGGCAAGGCTCCAGGTAAGGATGGGATTCCAATAGAGGTTATCAGGAGTGGGCAAGACACACTCACTATACAGATCCACCAGCTAATAGAGCTATGCTGGCGTGAAGGACAAGTCCCACAGGATTTCAAAGATTCAAGCATCATAACACTGTACAAGAACAAGGGCGATCGGAGCGACTGCAACAACTATAGGGGTATCTCACTTCTGTGTATTGTTGGAAAAGTATTTGCCAGAATTGTTCTGCGCAGACTTCAAGTCCTAGGAGATCAAGTCTACCCCGAATCACAGTGTGGCTTTCGACAGAACCGGTCTACCACTGATATGATATTCTCATTGCGACAAATGCAAGAAAAATGCCGTGAACAGAATCAACCACTGTTTATTGCCTTCATCGACCTCACAAAGGCATTTGATTTGGTCAGTCGTGAGGGTTGTTCAAGGCACTAAAGAAGATTGGCTGCCCACCAACTCTTCTGTCCATTGTGGAATCGTTCCACACAGGCATGAAGGGTATAATCAAGTTTGATGGTGCAACTTCTGAAGAATTTGAAATCAAGAGTGGAGTTAAGCAAGGTTGTGTACTAGCTCCCACCCTCTTTGGAATATACTTTTCACTTCTACTGAAATATGCATTTCGTGATCAGGATGGTGGTATATACATTCACTCACGCTCAGATGGCGGCCTCTACAATGCTCAGAGATTGAAGGCCAAGACCAAAATTAGGAGGGTACTGATCAGAGAGTTGCTTTTTGCAGATGATGCTGCAGTTACGACCCACTCTGAGGAAGAATTGCAATGTCTACTATCTGCATTCTCCAATGCTTGTTCTGAATTTGGTTTAACAATTAGCAAAAAGAAGACACAGATTATGTCACAAGGTGCACATGGGGTACCATCAATCTTTATTGACGACGCCGAACTAGAGATAGTAGACCATTTTACATATCTAGGATCAGTGGTAAATAGCAAATTATCCCTAGATCAGGAAATCAACATCCGGATTGGTAAGGCAGCAACAACAATGAACAGGTTAAGAAAAAGAGTCTGGGAGAACAGGAAGCTTACTGCCAAAACAAAAGTCCTTGTCTATCAAGCCTGTGTCCTTAGTACTCTTCTCTATGGCAGTGAAACCTGGACAACTTACTCACACCAAGAGAACAATTTAAACAGCTTTCATATGCGGTGTCTGCGAAGAATTCTTGGTATTAAGTGGCAAGACAAAATCACAAATACTGAAGTATTGGAAAGATCAGGTTGTGTGACAGTTTATTCCATGCTCAGTCTTCGTAGACTTAGATGGATAGGACATCTTAGGAGGATGGATGATGGTAGAATACCAAAGGATATCTTTTTTGGTGAATTACAGATGGGTAAGAGATCTCAGGGTCGGCCTCTACTACGATACAAAGATGTGTGTAAGCGGGACATGATTGATACAGGCATTGATAATGCACATTGGGAGCAAGTCGCTGATGAACGTGTTGCATGGAGGGCAAATATCAGAAATGGAATAAAGTCAAAGGAGAAAATTATTGCAGAAAAGTCACACACCAAGCGTTTGAGACGTAAGATGGTGCATGATGGTGGAAATGACCACATGTTCACATGCACCCACTGTGAACGGACATTTACAGCGCAAATTGGCCTTATCAGTCACACTCGCTACCGCCATAGTTAAAAGTTATTATGCCTTTTTAAAGCACAAACTATCGTCTGTCAAGACGGCAAGGTGCCAATGAATGAATGATAACAATTCACCAACTTACAGTTCGCAATGCGTCATTGCCGGGCCCTCAATCCAGCGAGCGACACATCTCACCCATTTTTCTGTACTGCCGTGTGTTTACAAGCCTGGTGTGAACTGGCCATCGCTCTTGCTGTAACACGGATTCTACAACGCTTAAACGCTGTCTATGCCGCTTAACTCGTAGGTTTCCTATTCACCTTTTAATCACTGTCCACATCTTCATATGATATCGCTGGACTTGTTGATTTCCACGATGTGAACCTGGCTGTGTTTCCCCGCCAACTGCCTTCTCCACTGTCCGCCCACTGTGCGCCAAAACCACATCACGTGCCCTCAGTCCTGCCACTCGATTGGCTACTATCTTTAGCCAGTTACCGGTGTCTTTCTCCTTATAGCTCTCCGTGATTATTTATCACTCTTAATGTCTCAACTATCTATGTTGCTGTTACTCAGGTCTTAAGTCAACCCGACTCATGACACCACAGTCTTATCCGAGATGATATTGTGCCAAAAGTTGGCACAGGCATACGAGAAATCTGGAACATTGTGTTGCATGTCTGCCTATGAATTGGCACATAGAGCACACTCATCAGCAAACAGCAGCTCTCTGGTGGTGTCGCTGGTAGTTTTGGTTTTAGCTTTCAGCCTTCTGAGATTGAACAACTTTCCATCCATGCGGTAGTTGATGTCTATTCCAATGTCGTTGTTCTCGAAGGCATTCGTCAGCATAGTTGAAAACACGAGGCTGAACAGTGTTGGTGCCAAGACACATCCTTGCTTCACTCCATTGGTGACAGGAAAGGGCTCAGACAGTTCGCCATTTTCATGTACTCTTGCATGCATGCCATAATGAAATAGCCGCACTATTTGGACACACTTTCGTGGACAACCATATGTCGCCATAATCTTCCACAGTCCTTCTCTGCTGACTGTATTAAAATCCTTGGTAAGGTAAATGAAAGTGGAGAACATTTCGGATTTCTATTCCTGACATTTCTTTTGCAGCTGCCTTGCAGCGAAACTCGTGTCAACAGTTCCTCGGTCTTTTTTGAAACCACATTGACTCTCAGGAAGAAGACCTTGATCGAGATGGGCCGTGAGGCGATTGAGAAGAATTCTGGTGAATATCTTCCCTGCCATTGAGAGCAAAGAGATGCCTAGGTGGTTGTGACAGGATTGGTGGTTTCCTGTACGATTGTAAAGATGGACTGTTGACGCGTCCTTGAAATCTTGTGGCATGATCTCTTTCAACCATTTGTGTGTAAAGACTTGGTGAAGCTGCTTTTTTAGGACCGGCCCACCTGCCTTGTATATCTCTGCTGGGATGGTGTCAGGACCAGGTGCCTTGCCGATGGAGAGTTGCTGGATGGCTTTGTTTACTTCCACTATGGTTGGCAGGTCATCAAGTGTCTCATTAGTGGGAACTTTAGGAAGGAAGTTGATGGATTTATCATCGCAGAAGGAAGTTGCATTTAAGATGTTGTTGAAATGCTCTGCCCAGCGTTGAAGGATTTCTTTCTTGTCGGTGACCAATATTCCCTCATCTGCACTGAGGAGGGGAACTAAGCCTGGTGATATAGGACCATAGACCGCTTTCAGTGAGTCGTAGAAGTTTTTCATATCATGTAGGCAAAGCCTTGAATTTCATCAGCGTTATTGCTCAGCCAGTCACGCATGTGCAAAGTTTCTGCTGCACTAATCTCCGAATGTTATTGAAGGCATCTTTTTTTATGTTGACTTGGGGTAATTTACATATGCCTTGTGGAGAAGATGTTTTTCGGCCAGCAATTGGTTGATGTCTTCGGAATTTTCATGAAATCAGTCTTTATGCTTCGGGTGGGGGAGGGGGAGGGGGGGGGGGGACTGGACCCAGGATTTCCATAGCAGTGTTGTAAATTATGTCCTTTATTGCTCTCCACTCTGTTTCCGCATCCTGTTTAGCTGCAGCATTGGGATTGAGACGGTCCCCAAGCATATTTTCAAACGACAGCTGCATTTTTATTTGCTGTTTATGCGGGTGACATTAGTTTGTTGTGTGTGTGTGTGTTTGTTTGTGTGTGTGTGTTGTGTGTGTGTGTGTGCATTTTTACCCCTAGAGGACGCCATGGTGGTTTGATGTGTATGTTTACTTTCGAGATGATGAGACGATGGTCTGTCCAACATTCGGCACCAGACATGGATTTTGTCACCCGAGCGTCTTGTCTGTCACTCCTCCTGACGATGACATAGTCAATGAGGTGCCAGTATTTCGAGCAAGGGTGCTTCCATGAAGTACCTATTTCTCGTGTGAAGACGGAAAATTGTGTGGTGATCAGGAGATCGTGTTCGGCACAGGACTGAAGGAGGAGGAGTCCATTGCTGTTACAGTTTCCGACTTCTTCCGGTGTCCTTGCCTACTCTGGCATTGAAGACGACAAGGAGTATAAGGTTGTCTCCTTTGGGAACAAGTTTTAATACGTTGTGCAGGTCCTCATACAATTTGCTTTTGACGTCATCTTCATTGGTCATGGTTGGTGCGTAGACACTCACGATGGTTGCATGCTTCTTTCCTTTCAACAGGGGTAACATAATAGTCATAAGCCTGTCGTTTATAACCTTCGGAAATTCAGCTAGTTTGCCAACCAGAGCCGACTTAATGGCACATCCCACATCGGATTGGCGTCTTTCCTCGCTTTTCCTTCCATTCCAGAAGAATGTGTATGCGGTACCTACTTCTGAAATTTGGCTTTCGTTTGCAAGTCGTGTCTCGCTCAAGGCTGCAATGTCGATGTTGTACTTGATTAGCTCTCTCTCAATCAGTGCTGTTCGTCTCACTGGGCCTGACTCGCCATCTCTAATAAGTAGGGTGCGTACATTCCAAGTTCCGATGGTTAAGGAAATATGGTTTACTTTGTTAGATTTACCTGTTTTTAACTTTAGTTGTATGTCGACCTCAGAATAGGATACCCACCAACTACGGCTAGCTGGTTAGGTAATGATGGAGCAGACAATGTTTAGGGCACCTTTTCTAGCCCCTTCCTCATGCTATGGGGGTGAGCAGTGTGTTCCTATAGAGGGCTGCTCAGTCGCTCAGGGGGCTGCCGAATCCCACTGCTGCTCCGGTCAGTAGAAGACTACCATATTGCCTGAGCCGCCTGTTTGCAGGTCTGCAACTACGGCTGCCAGCGTACCCACGCCTGCCACTTTGCCGCTCGCCCATCACCACATTGCTTGAAGATGATATATGACGTTGGATGAAGAATGACTTGCGCGATGAATTGAATTAAAATGAGGAAGAGTTGCGCAATTCGTCGACCTCACTCTCTCGCCTGAGTCCATCTGAGTCCAGTGGCAAGACAAGTCAAGACGACTGGAGACGAATATTGTCAAAGAACATTTCGAGCCAAAATAGGCCTTATCAGCCATCTTAAAACTCACGGCTCCATTCTTTCAACCCCACTGGATGATATGAATGGTCATCATCATTCTTGATGGACAAACAACATCAAACACAGGTGCAGTGGATGACCAGGGCGCTCTACGTGTCTTGCCGTGCTCATTACTTTCCACAACAGTTTGCAGGTAAACGCCGTCTTGCCCGTTGAATCAAGAATAATTTCTTCCGCACAGCCTGCCGAGTCCTGTATTCACACACTGCGTAGGGATACCCTAGTTCACCGATTTGTTTGACACCAAATCGGCTACCCATGCTTGGTTTAGCCAGCCTGTCACAGCTGTTGCCCGGGGGGTGGCCGCTGTCGCTTGCTGACAGCTGCTAGGAACCACAGGCGTGAGCTGGATGTCAGGCTTGAACCAGTGGGGAATGTGCCCTGAAAAGAGCATGACAGTCATCCTTACCAAAGGTACTGCCAATGCCTGATACCCCGTACCCCGCCCCCCTTTTCCCCCAAATTCGCAAATAAACACATATAAACTACACTGCGAAAATTAGTTTTAGAGTGATATCACCATCATAGTATGTCGTACCGATAAGTGTGGGTGATCATGTTCCGCCATCTCACATGATCACCAGAGTCGTGGATCAGCTCTACTTCTTGTCTCAACCACACCACATGGCCAAGTCATCCAAGTATTTGCTTCTCTGCCTTACCCGTGTTATCCCCCCGCCCCCCCCCCCCCCCCCAAAAAAAATCTTGCCAGTAGTTGTTACCAAGTTATCCAATTTATTTCTTCTCATAATTTTTCCACTAAATTGTCACTATCTACGTCTCATTTCTCTTATCAGTTTACGGTTTTCATGTCTTTCTTGTAGGACTTGGTCATTCGTTTTTCTGTCTCTCCATGGTATTCTTTCCATTTTCCTCAGAAAATACATTTACACAGCAATTTTATGTTTCTCTGTTTGTCTGCTCATTGTCCATACTTCAAATGCATACAAAAGTGCGGGTTCTATGTAGCGCTTCAACACCCTTTTTCTCGTTAGAAATTACATTTTTTTTATTGGTCAGTATGTTTTCTATCTTGCAGATGTCCTGCGGAGCCAGGAGGCCTGACAATAGAACGTCTGGCCGTACCAAACAAAGACTTAAAATAATGGACTGGAATGCTGATGGTATCAACAACAAAAAAAGAACAGAACTAGAAAACATCTTGGCCAAAGAAAATATAAGTGTATGTTGCTTGCAAGAAACTCACCTCAACGAAAATATAGCCTTCAAAATCATAGGCTACCAGTGTTATCGATCTGACCGAAAGGACAGGCGAAAGGGGGGGATACTGACTCTTTTCAAAAACAACATCCCTGCTTCCCAAATTGAAGTTTACATGGAAGGGGCTGAGTATCAGGCACTTAAACTTAAGACAGACAATACAGACCTTCACCTGATCAATTACTACTATCCAAATGACCACCCGAAGGCACTGGACATACTACCATTAAAAGGAAAAAAATGATTGTGTGTGGCGACTTCAACAGCAAATCGCAGAGCTGGGGCTATGATCACATGGACCAGAGAGGAGAGAGACTGGAAGACTTGCAGGATGAGAATAGATTCATCCTGATTAACAAGCCGTCTGACCCACATACCTTCTACTCGAGATCATGGCACACTACAACTACACCAAACCTGGCTTTTCATTCACCAGATCTGGAGTGAAACATTACACGAATTGATAGAAAACAACTTGGTGGCAGTGACCATCGGCCAGTCTTTCTAACTGTAGAAAATGAGCTTGTAAGTGAAAGTAGCACCCTCTCGAGGTGGAACTGCAAGAAAGCAGACTGGGCAATGTACAAGCATTGCACCAACATACTGATTAGAAACCTGAACACTAAGAAGGAAATAAATAAAGTAGATGAAGAGTTTGGGAAATGCATACTACAGGCAGCACGAGAAACAATACCAGGAAGAGCCCGTAAGCATTATAAACCCTACTGGAGTAGTGAACTGGAACAGTTGCATGGAAGTGTTTAGAAGGCATGCAGAGGCCACACCCAGCCAAGATCACCACAATAAATACCAGCACGCAAAAGCCAAATTTCAAAGGGCCTAGCTGCAGGCTAGACGGAAAAGCTGGCAGGAGAAAGCAGGGTCACTGAACTTTAAAATAGACACAAGGAAGTTGTGGAAGCTAATAAAACAGCTCAACAATGAAGGCACAGGGAGAAACTCAAAAATTGCACTACAAAAAGACGGAAACATCTTAACAGGAAAGCAAGCAGCTGACCATTTTGCGGACTCATTCGCACAAGATAACAATATCGAAATTAGTCCAGAGAAACAACAAGAGATTCCAGAGAAGTTAGTTAGTTAGTTAGTCGACAGATCATCCTCGTTGCACATCGAACCATTCAGTCCATAAGTGCTCGGATCCCCTCCTCAGCAAATCCCGCAGCGTGTAGCGGCTAACGACGCCAGTTCTGTGTTGGTTTATCAATCTTCTTTGGCTTCCTGCGTAGTGGTCTTTTTTGGCCACCCCTCTTTTAATTTGCTGCTCTCGCAGTCTCGCCATTGTTGTAGATTCACAGTCATCACTTGGTTCTCGCAAAAGTCTCACTTCACGTAGAGCATTCAGAATGTCAGCCTGGTCCATGGCGCGTCCGCCCTCCACAGTAGCCTCACCTGCGAGCTTGTCAGCCCGCTCATTTCCTTGTACTCCCGCATGCCCTGGCACGAAGATGAAACTAATCTTTGCCAGCCGAGACCGCTTCAGAGGCAGCAACCATTCTCCTCGGATCGACCCCTCCTCTATCCCCTTGATCATGTTCATTGAGTCGCTAAGGAAACAAGCCCTAGTGGATGTCTGTGTCTCGAGCCATGTTATCGCTTTACTTACAGCCATGACTTCCATGGTCAGGCTACTTGTGGTTCCAGTGAAAGCACCAGAGTATTCCAGAGAAATGGCAACATACAGGACAGAAGGAAATAGTACATGAAGTTATCGAGGCACCTATCACAATCAGTGAACTGGAGCTAGCCATATTAAAACTTAAAATGAGAAAGTCACCAGCTGATGATATCTCCAATGAAATGATCAGGAACCTAGGAACAGATTTCCAAAAGCAAAGCTGTTTCAGATCTTCAATAACAGTTGGACCTTAGGCAGTGTTGCCACAAGCCTGGAAAGAAGCAATCATGATACTCCTCCTAAAATCTGGGAAAGACAGTTCCATTGCCTCCAGCTACAGACCCATTAGCCTCACCAGTTGTCTCTGCAAAACAATGGAACGCGTCATCAATCACAGACTACAGTGGTACATTTAACGTTAAAACATCTTTGTGCCACAGCAGGCTGGCTTTAGGCAGTGCTACTCTACGGAAGATCAGACAACCTACCTCTCTCAAGACGTTGATGATGCATTCTAAGAGAAGAAGCTGGTACTTGCGGCTTGGATATATCTGAAGAAAGCCTTTGACAAAGTCTGAAAGAAGGTCTGGTGACGAAACTGAGAAACTGTAAAGTCAATGGAAGAATGTACAAATGGGTGCAATCATACTTGTACAATAGAAGATCCCGAGTACAGACAGACGGTCTCAAGAGCAAGAAAGCATTATTGCGTCACGGTGTTCCCCAGGGGGGAAGTCCTGCCCCAACTATTTTTCTAATCTTCATCAATGATCTTGTTGCTAATCAACCGTATGGAATTAAAGCGGCAATGTACGCTGATGACCTGGTTTTGTGGAGCACAAATAAACATTGCTACAGAGAGCTGTAGATACATTTGTTGCATAGGCGGTTAGATGGAGTGTCAGCATAAACACTGACAAGTGCAACACCACTCTATTTACCATTTCTCCGAAACAAAAGGCAGAGATCATTCAGATAAATGGAACACCACTAAGAGAAGATAAAGAACCAACATACCTTGGTGTAACATTCGACGACAGGCTGACATGGAGAAAACACATCAAAAGAAGCAGTAGCAAATGCCAGAAGGAAAATTGCCATCCTGAGAAAGCTAACTGGAACCACGCGGGGAGCCAGTGGGAAAATACTTAGCAAAGTTTATCAACAGAGCATACGACCACACTTGGAATACGGGTCAACTGCGTGGTATTCAGCATCAAAAACCACATTACAGGAGCTGGACAAGGTGCAAAATCAAGCTCTTAGAGTCACCACATGAGGGATGAGATCAACCCCTATAGTAGCAATGGAGAAAATGGGGAGAACACACGCTCTAAGAGAACGCAGAGATACAAAAACACTAATACAAGAAGAAAAGTTCCTCAGCCTGCCAGGCCACCCTAGTAAGAACCGATTTGAAAACTTTGTTATGGGGAGGTTGAAAAGAAGTAGTTTCATCCACCAGGCCAAACGACTCTGCAGAGAAACCATCGATCTTCCCACAGTTGGTATCCCTCTGACAAGTATTCCAGAGCGAACCCAGTGGAAAGATGAACATAGACTACCGCTACAAATCCAGACAAAATTGAGAGGAATATTTGACAAGGAAGAACAGAACAGTGTACAGCGCAGAACAGCCACTCTCAGCTTCCTTGATGACGAATACCCACAGGATCTCTGGATCCGAGTCTACACAGATGGGTCAGCACAAAATGCTGTTCGAAATGAAGGAGCGGGAGTGAACATAGAATACCCAAATAATAATAGGTACACGACCAGAGCTCCAACAGGAAAGAACTGCCATAACTATGATGCTGAAATTGAGGCAATCAAGATAGCCACAGAGAAATTACAAAATACCAGCCATGGTACACAACCTGCGGTGATATTGACAGATGCAAAATCCGTAATAGAGGCGCTCCTGTCTGGGAAATCGCAAGTTCTAAGGACACTACTTTCTGAACTTAGCAGTCAACATAAGGTCACCATACAGTGGATACCATCCCACTGTGGAGTCCCCGGAAACGATAGAGCTGATCAATTGGCTAAGGAAGGAGCAAAAGAAGAACAACCTGATGTGCCTATTACATACCACCAAAAGAAAAGAATGATCACATCAGTCAGAAGACCACAAAACCTTACTCAAGACGACTGCCACGTTATGTACAGACCAGAACAGGTCATTCTTCTGCGCCTCAGAACAGGACACACTAGATTACGCAACCACATGTATACAAAATTCAAGATTGATGACTCAACCATGTGCACATGTGGTTTGGCGTCGCAGACAGCAGAGCACATACTCCAGGATTGCCCAAACAACAGCATATCCAGGCGAACCTTCTGGCCTAGAGAGACAACAGTGGAAGATAAACTCTATGGACCGCTGAGTGAACTAAAAAAAAAACTGTTAGATTCATACAAGAGACAACATTGCAGCTATAGACATATTTCAGGCGAACGAAAGAAGAAGAAGAATCTTGCTAAAGGCTGTCTTCGCCATGGCGATTCTTGTTCTAATCTTTTCAAGCCACCTCCCATATGATGCTGTGACTGTTCCAAGATAATTGTAACGATTCACTTGTTTAAGAATATTCCCATTTACCTGTATATTTGTTTTTTTTGGTTTTGTTTTGTTCGCATGCCGGCTTCCTGGCCTAGTGGTTAGCGGCTTGTCTCCGTAATCTCGTATACTCTCATAAGTAACGTGACGACGGTGAGAATCAGCAGTGCTTCGAATCGCGTCGTTAACTTACGGGGTATGTGAGCCTGCGGCTCAGAAAGCAATGGCAAACTACTGAGCGTAATCTTACCAAGAAATCAACAATCAGCTGACAGATGCTGATGTTGACAGCGATGTCCTGTAAAGGATATGCTGTGGGATAATAAATGAGAATACCATATAAAATGGACAGATTGTGTCTAGGGGAAATAATCAATAGGTCCATCAGGTTCGCCGCATAAAGGCAGTTGATCGAGACAGTTTATTTCCTAAAAGACTCCAGGAATAGAGTAGTTATTGGCTCTTTTGAAGTAAAAATGGGGTTATGGTCGGATAGACTCCACCCACTTTACATGATAAACTACCTTCCTGAAGAATAAAACAGAGAATAGGTCACTTAACCACAGATCTCTATCAAGTTGTTATCCTTGGATAAAATATCTGAGACTGTGTGTTGGTCGACCTCCCACTGGATTCTCTGCACATATACCAATACAGTAGCACAATTCTCTACAACAACAAACAGTGTTACACTGGTCACTAGACAATCTTTTATTGTCAGAATCTCATAATATGGAAATACGAGACTCTGTCTCCACTACAATCTATCACAACATCAAACAACAAATACATTCTCTAGTAATGCATTCAATTCTAATCTAACCACTCCCTCCTCCTCTTCTCTTCCTGCACCTAAAAAACCAATCATATATCAGGGGTCTGACTGTTGATTGTGTCCTTATTGTAACTCAGTTCTTGAAGTCACCAATATTCAAAATCAGGAGAATGTAGATTCACTCCACACTGGGCTTCTCTACAGCTGTCTTTATTCTCCAGAAGAAGAAGTCTTATGACGACTCTCCCACATTTATAACCTAACTCCTCTTCCTCTTCTACCGCTAAAACAGATGGGCTCTCCCATCCTAATTTGACCAAACACCACAATGTGCCACTGAGAAAAAACAAGGTTCTCTGGATACTGAACACTGTAATGGGAATACGGCTCATTGACGTTGATAAAATACAGTCATAATTGACCAACAAAAGGAACTGTCCTCAATTGTCTCTTCTATAAAATTGATGATGGTGTGACTGATTCTGGACCACTCGATATGGCATTGGTCTTGAGAGGAAAAAAATGTCTGCACAACCATAGGGATTTCACCCCTTGGTATTAATGTCCATCATTCTGGAACGAATAAAGCACAGACTCTCAACAAAGTCGCTGGGGTCTCCAGCGAACGAAGAACTCTCTATAAATTGGTGTCACAGCTGGCTGAACATCGTTATGCGGCCTCCCGTAATATAAATGGGTAACATGCTTCGCCCAAAGAAAAAGATGCATCCACAATATCGCAGTTGGACATTGTAACAACGGGAGGATCCGTACTAGTTTCATAGTTCACTCCGTTAATTATGACTGCTTCACATCGAGAGTAACCTCCAGTCCGTAAGCTGTTGCAGACTATAACCTCCCTGATATTACAGGAAGAATATTAGTGACATCTCTCGTCAGACGCCAGTTATGAGTAGTTGAAGCTTTTCACTAGATGTCACCAGAATGCCAAACGCAAAAAAGGGGATAACTCCGTCTGGAGTGTCTCACTGTTGCTAGAAGAAAAATAGGGAATTACTTTCCCTCTGGTTTTCTAGGAAAGAATGTTGCTGGATGGAAGTACTGAGTGACTTCGGGGCTAGACCATTAACCCTCATAAAAGACTTCTCGTCCAAAAGTATCGGCCAAATGTGTACAGCCAAAGTGGTCTATACTTCGATTCAGCTAAAATCAGCTAAGATCCAGCCAAGATCCAGCTAAGATCCAGCTAAGATCCAGCTAAGATCCAGCTAAGATCCAGCTAAGATCCAGCTAAGATGTCCCACGCCGCCTCACATGTCTGCAAATCAAAAAATGACAAGCTATGAATATACTAGCTTATTACGCAGGTTCATAAGACTCACAGAGACAACAATTAGACATATAGTCCGAGGACAAACCTCATATCATGAAGTGGTATCACCTGTGCCTGTAACGTATGGGTCTATTTGGCGGGAAAGTGGGGCGGTAATCTGAACACTCTACCAATCTCATTCTTCTACCTATACAACGAACAGGACATCACAGATACCAAAGGAAGATATATTCTCCCACATAAAAACACTCCTCTATATGGGAGTACATCAATCTGTTATAGAACATGACCAGGGGGGGGGTGTGGTGGGTGACTAAGATAGGAGTTGTGGAAATATTGGCTCCAATGTCTTGTTATTTTGGCAAGCACACTGCACGATTTACGGCAGGTAAAAATGAGTATGTAGGTATGTGAACCGTTCTCATAAATATAATTGTGCCAATGACATACAGAGTCCACCAAATCCGACAAAAGCAATGGCGTGTCTTATCTAACTGTGTCCCCAGGCTGTCATACACACAAAATATACGTTCCGTCCCCAGCATATTCTGCACACAGATAAAGTAAAGATTCACACACACAATATATATATATATATGTGCGTACATGATCTGAATCTTTAACAAAGGCATTATGTAACACCTGAATACTTTACCAAAAGTCCGGTAAAGATAGGCTCTTCCCTAATTGAGAGTGAACCAAAAGTGAAGATAGATTGAACTCTGCAGAAACAGTACAGAATTTACAGAGACATCAAACTCTTCAAAAGAAGATGAAGCAGTAATCATAGCATGATAAGAATTATAAGCATAGGAATAAAGGACAGTGGTATAGACGTTCCAATCTCAGGCTGGCTTTCTTACAGAAGTAACGGTGCCGTAGCAAAGTCCGCCAAAATACATACATGACATGTAGGATACTTCTCATATCAAACAAAGATTGTATTACATATCTAACACAAATCTTATCATTCAAAGAAAACATGTGTATGCTCACCAATGCAACATACAGGCAAAAATGGCCCTCAATGGGCCTATACCCACTCCCGGAACAAATCACGTCTACATAGTTGGAACTTCCAGACTCAAGTGAAGCCCGGGAGTTTTACCAAACTATTCCCTGCTATTTCCAGCTACTGGCACATTCCTTGCCTCTATCTGAACAATGATATGTGCGCTAAGCATTACCATATAAGGCAGCCGCCAGTCCCCCACACATGAATTTGTTCGTTCCAGGAAACAGATATTTATAATCGTCTGAAAGCTAGCGCCAACTGGGGACATTATGTCACAGAAGTCCCCCAATTCAACTTGTTGAGTACAACAAGTAACACCCGTTAAAACAGCTTCTAGACTCCATGTGGTAACCACTTTCCTACTCCCTGGTGCCTCTCCTAAACCATCTACTTTCCCTGATTTGTCTATACCATTCCTCCCAGCTCACAAATTCCACTGCTATAAATCACAAATCTTCCTCTTCCTGAGCCGCCTGCATTCATATTCTGAAGGTATATTGGCGAACTCAGTAATAAAATAGAGGTTTTACTCCACCCCTAAAGACGTGTGTGAACGAAAAAGGAACGACTCCATTGGTCCTCCTCTGTCCTCACAACATCCAAAAACATAGAAATCTTATCCATAAAGTCCCACCATCCGGATGTCGATTCTATTATCAGAGTAATGTTATGTCCCTTCCACTAAACTCAGTCACGTCGGCATACGGAACCGATAAAATGTTGACTAGCACTTCGTGCTAATATCTATTCTTATTTTGCCCACCACCCAAAATATAAAAAGCGACTGCGGCCGAAAGGAGTTAAACATAGAGTGTCCTCTATGACTCAATTAAGTCTGGTGATGTGCGATAAGAATTAGCTTCCGTGGTTTAACTTGGGTAAATGTTGCTCGGTTTGTGATCAATTTTGGAAAGGGCCACATTCTCTTCCTCCTCCAACTCCAATGTCTATTGTTGATTCCAAGTTGTAAATCTAATCCGTGCGAATAGTTTACACTTGACCGTCTTGTCGACGTAATCTCAACTCAACATCAAGAATACTCTGTCGCCCGTAGAAGTCAAATGCATCAGCTGTTGATGAGTAAATGTTTATAAACAGTGCTGAAGCCCTTCCGGTTACGCGCCCAATTCTTCATGACGTATGACCCGCGGGTCTTTCCCGGAATGCGATCAATGCAGATGAACAAACGTTCTAGTTTCAGTTTCACCCCGCCTCCTCCAATTGTTACTGGCTTGTCCGTATATTTACTTTTTCTGCCTGTTTGTACTGCGAATGCCGTGTTGGGCGAACTGAACTAGGTCAACTTTCCATTAACTTCCACTGCGACCTAGATTCTAATTACTTGGCCATCAGTACATGATCCCAAGTGAAGAATAATTATTACAAGCATTTGGGCCCTCAAGGTGACTTTTTAAAAATGTCATGCTATAGAATAATTTAAAAGACTTCTCCTGCTAGCAGCATTGAGGTCTAAAAGTCTACCTATTCGTAGAACAACAAGAGATTACTTATCCGGAATAAAACTCTTGTATTTAAAAGCCCGGAATATAATAATAATAATAATGTGCACTGATTTCAGGTTATTTCCTGCTGGCTAGGAAAAGAGGGTATACTTTCTCTCTCTGTCATTTTACCGCGCTAAATGGTAGGTAAAGATTAAAACCAACAGTACTTAAATAGAAAGAAGGCGAGCTCTGCCTCTTTCAACCTGTCATACGTGAAGACTGGGTCTGCACGAACTTTCCATCTATTTACATAGATGAAGATGAATATGACAGTTCATGCAACTATCCTGGGAAGCTAAAGCTGCCGGCATGTTCCATGTTCCCCTGAAATGAGGATACAAGAAAAGATGTCGTCGCCGAAGGGCTGTGTCATACCCCTCGTAGATTGGAGAGTTAATAGGTGGGGTCCCCTCCTAAAATTACGTACGACTTCTCATAATTCGGGATAAAGGCGAATATATATAAATACACCTTAACGCTTAATTGACAGTCCCAAAATAGGAAGTAGATGAAACTTCTATTGCGAAAAGCTTACGAGACGTCTGTTAAAGGTTCCCGACATTCAACTGCACGTCTATCGATAGTGTGTAGTACCACGCTTCGGAGATAATGCAGCTGAAAAAAAACCATCCGTGCCAAACCTGACACTGGAGGTCGACCAGCCCACAAGTTACTGGGTTGATCTATTTATAAACCGGATGTGGCGAATAAGGTCATGGGGTTTCCTGAAGAATGTTCCCTAATTACCTTACGCCTTCCAGTGGTTCTCACATGTAGAATCTGACGAAAAGGATGAAAATCGGGATTACCGACTAGAGTTTACGCTCCGTATTAATACATTACGTCTTCTTTTCTGTCTACATGTGGAACAATAATGACGGGGACACTTGGCCTACTTCATTTCCTGGGAGGGGTGGTAAGATTATTATTTTATATTTCCCCATGGCTTCCTAACCACATATATGGGTAGTTACAAAAAAATTTTTTACAAGAAGCTTTTCGGGAAATTAACCAGTTGCCTAAGTCCTATAAAAAATTGGAATGTGCCTTTTCTGTTGCTGGTAAGTGTACAACAAACTTAAAATAACACAATTGGTTATGGCAACATATGTTGGCACAAATCACATGGCAATATTAACAACTAGTTAATAAACATAAGTGGTCATATGTGATCAGATGATGATATACAACTCTCAACATAATCCAAGTTCCACTTATGGACCATCAAAACACCATCTGTGAACATCATTACTCAGATGACGTCACATGAACAATCTATCAATTCAACGCCGCTCCACCTGTGAGGTAACATATAATTTCCCATGTCAGCATCAGCAACCTTTAAAATTATTAGGAAGAATCTGAACTCGATCATATTGAAAGAAAGAAGAAAACAATACCCCGGACATGCGTCCCAATTATTGTGGGATAATAAATGAGAATACCATATAAAATGGACTGAGATTGTGTCTAGGGGAAATAATCAATAGGTCCATCAGGTTCGCCGCATAAAGGCAGTTGATCGAGACAGTTTATTTCCTAAAAGACTCCAGGAATAGAGTAGTTATTGGCTCTTTTGAAGTAAGAATGGGGTTATGGTCGGATAGACTCCACCCACTTTACATGATAAACTACCTTCCTGAAGAATAAAACAGAGAATAGGTCACTTAACCACAGATCTCTATCAAGTTGTTATCCTTGGATAAAATATCCGAGACTGTGTGTTGGTCGACCTCCCACTGGATTCTCTGCACATATACCAATACAGTAGCACAGTTCTCTACAACAACAAACAGTGTTACACTGGTCACTAGACAATGAAAACTCTCCTGACGAACATATATCTTTTATTGTCAGAATCTCATAATATGGAAATACGAGACTCTGTCTCCACTACAATCTATCACAACATCAAACAACAAATACATTCTCTAGTAATGCATTCAATTCTAATCTAACCACTCCCTCCTCCTCTTCTCTTCCCTGCACCTAAAAAACCAATCATATATCAGGGGTCTGACTGTTGATTGTGTCCTTATTGTAACTCAGTTCTTGAAGTCACCAATATTCAAAATCAGGAGAATGTAGATTCACTCCACACTGGGCTTCTCTACAGCTGTCTTTATTCTTCAGAAGAAGAAGTCCTATGACGACTCTCCCACATTTATAACCTAACTCCTCTTCCTCTTCTACCGCTAAAACAGATGGGCTCTCCCATCCTAATTTGACCAAACACCACAATGTGCCACTGAGAAAAAACAAGGTTCTCTGGATACTGAACACTGTAATGGGAATACGGCTCATTGACGTTGATAAAATACAGTCATAATTGACCAACAAAAGGAACTGTCCTCAATTGTCCCTTCTATAAAATTGATGATGGTGTGACTGAGTCTGGACCACTCGATATGGCATTGGTCTTGAGAGGAAAAAAATGTCTGCACAACCATAGGGATTTCACCCCTTGGTATTAATGTCCATCATTCTGGAACGAATAAAGCACAGACTCTCAACAAAGTCGCTGGGGTCTCCAGCGAACGAAGAACTCTCTATAAGTTGGTGTCACAGCTGGCTGAACATCGTTATGCGTCCTCCCGTAATATAAATAGGTAACATGCTTCGTCCAAAGAAAAAGATGCATCCACAATATCGCAGTTGGACATTGTAACAACGGGAGGATCCGTACTAGTTTCATAGTTCACTCCATTAATTATAACTGCTTCACATCGAGAGTAACCTCCAGTCCGTAAGCTGTTGCAGACTATAACCTCCCTGATATTACAGGAAGAATATTAGTGACATCTCTCGTCAGACGCCAGTTATGAGTAGTTGAAGCTTTTCGCTAGATGTCACCAGAATGCCAAACGCAAAAAAGGGGATAAATCCGTCTGGAGTGTCTCACTGTTGCTGGAAGAAAAATAGGGGATTACTTCCCCTCTGGTTTTCTAGGAAAGAATGTTGCTGGATGGAAGTACTGAGTGACTTCGCGGCTAGACCATTAACCCTCATAAAAGACTTCTCGTCCAAAAGTATCGGCCAAATGTGTACAGCCAAAGTGGTCTATACTTCGATTCAGCTAAAATCAGCTAAGATCCAGCCAAGATCCAGCCAAGATCCAGCTAAGATCCAGCTAAGATCCAGCTAAGATCCAGCTAAGATCCAGCTAAGATGTCCCACGCCGCCTCACATGTCTGCAAATCAAAAAATGACAAGCTATGAATATACTAGCTTATTACGCAGGTTCATAAGACTCACAGAGACAACAATTAGACATATAGTCCGAGGACAAACCTCATATCATGAAGTGGTATCACCTGTGCCTGTAACGTATGGGTCTATTTGGCGGGAAAGTGGGGCGGTAATCTGAACACTCTACCAATCTCATTCTTCTACCTATACAACGAACAGGACATCACAGATACCAAAGGAAGATATATTCTCCCACATAAAAACACTCCTCTATATGGGAGTACATCAATCTGTTATAGAACATGACCAGGGGGGGGGGTGTGGTGGGTGACTAAGATCGGAGTTGTGGAAATATTGGCTCCAATGTCTTGTTATTTTGGCAAGCTCACTGCACGATTTACGGCAGGTAAAAATGAGTATGTAGGTATGTGAACCGTTCTCATAAATATAATTGTGCCAATGACATACAGAGTCCACCAAATCCGACAAAAGCAATGGGGTGTCTTATCTAACTGTGTCCCCAGGCTGTCATACACACAAAATATACGTTCCGTCCCCGGCATATTCTGCACACAGATAAAGTAAAGATTCACACACACAATATATATATGTGCTTACAGGATCTGAATCTTTAACAAAGGCATTATGTAACACCTGAATACTTTACCAAAAGTCCGGTAAAGATAGGCTCTTCCCTAATTGAGAGTGAACCAAAAGTGAAGATAGATTGAACTCTGCAGACACAGTACAGAATTTACAGAGACATCAAACTCTTCAAAAGAAGATGAAGCAGTAATCATAGCATGATAAGAATTATAAGCATAGGAATAAAGGACAGTGGTATAGACGTTCCAATCTCAGGCTGGCTTTCTTACAGAAGTAACGGTGCCGTAGCAAAGTCCGCCAAAATACATACATGACATGTAGGATACTTCTCATATCAAACAAAGATTGTATTACATATCTAACACAAATCTTATCATTCAAAGAAAACATGTGTATGCTCACCAATGCAACATACAGGCAAAAATGGCCCTCAATGGGCCTATACCCACTCCCGGAACAAATCACGTCTACATAGTTGGAACTTCCAGACTCAAGTGAAGCCCGGGAGTTTTACCAAACTATTCCCTGCTATTTCCAGCTGCTGGCACATTCCTTGCCTCTATCTGAGCGCTGGCATTCGTTACCATAAAAGGAATTGCCAGTCTCTCACACGTGAAATTCTCCTTTCTTGGAAAAGATATTTATAATCGTCTGCAAGCTGGTGTAAACTGGGGACATTATGTCACATATGCAAAACATTTTTTGTTCGCATATCCTTTACTGGACATCGCTGTCAATATCAGCATCTTTCAGCTGATTGTTGATGTCTTGGTAATATTACGCTCAGTAGTTTGCCATTGCTTTCTGAGCGACCGGCTCACATATCCCATAATTTACCGACGCGGAGACAACCACTACCGATTCTCGCGCACGTCACGTTACTCACGAGAGTATACGTGGTTACCGAGGACCACGTGTAACTCCTAGCCCAGGGAGACCGGCCACTTGTATATTATATTGTGGTATTTCATTCTTCCTAGTGACGACCATAATCTGTCTTCTTACAATTTAATTCTAGCCCTAGACGACGTGACCCATCTATTCTTCGGGATGAAGCTGTTTTAGTGTTGTCCTGTGGATTATGTGGTGTTATTTCGTTTTCGTTTATTGGAAGGGTTCAAAAGAAGCCACGGAAGGCCTCAAGTTTCACGACGGCAGGCAGAGGAGCTCTCTCGAGTCAATGGCTGCGGTCAAATGACCAGTACTGTTACTGCCAAAGAGGAAAACAACGGCAAACTACCTCTTTAAAAGTACCTAGTACATTATGATTCGTCTAAAGCAGAGTTCTACTAGTTAAATTAAGTGGTAGACCTTTTAGCATAAATATTATTCAAGTATATTCCCCAACAGGAGAATCCAGTGAAGATAGTGTAGAGGAATTTTATAATGACATAGAGACTACCTTAAAGAAATGTAAAAATTCAGAAATAAACATCATAATAGGAGACTTCAATGCAAAAGTAGGAAATCAAGGTGATAGATACACAGTAGGAAACTATGGTTTAGGTGAGAGAAATGAAAGAGGATACAGACTCGTAGAGTGGGCAAAAGAACAGGAAATTATTGTAGGAAACACCTGGTTTAAGCAACACCCTAGAAGATTATGGACATGGAGGAGTCCTGATAGCAGGATCAGAAACCAGATTGACTACATTCTGATTAGCAGAAGATGTAGAAACGCACTAACAATAGCAAAAACAGTTCCCAGTGCTGATTGTTATAGTGACCACAGAAAACTTACAGGAACACTGAGGATAAAGTTGAAGAAAGTCAAGTATATAACAGGAAACACTAAATATGATTTGTATACATTGAGTAATGACAAGAAAATACAAAACAAATTCAACATAGAAGTACAGAACAGATTTGATATATTGTCTGATCTAGAGATATTATTCCAGGATGTGGATGATCAATGGGAAATGTTGAAGAATTCAATCAGTTTGGCTGCAGAAACAACTATTCCAAAATTAAAGAAGGTGGGTCGTAAGAAATGGATGACAGAAGAAATTTTACACCTAATGGAAACAAGAAGACTCAACAAAAATAATCCTGCCAAATATGAAGAAATTCACAGACAAGTCAGAATATTATGTAAGGAGGCAAAAGAAGCATGGCTTGAGGAAAAGTGCTTAGACATTGAAAAACAACACAACAGTCAAAATACCAAATTAGTGCACAAAAGAATTCAGGAACTTACTAATAAAAGAACAAGTACATCAACAGGCTGTCTAAAAACTAAAGATGGCAAAATCATAATAGAAAAAGATCAGATTCTACATGTATGGACAGATTATGTGAAAAACCTTTATAATGATAACAGAGAGGAACAGTATGATATTAGATTTAATAATGAAGGGCCGCCAATTTTGAAGATGGAGGTTCGAAATGTTCTTAAGCATATGAAAGCAGGCAAGGCCTCCGGTGCAGATAACATCACAACAGAAATGATTAAAGCTTTAGAAGAATTTGGACTAGATCAAGTCACCAGACTGCCGAACACATTATATGATAATGGAGATATACCTTCTGAATTATGTAACTCTGTATTTATTGCAATCCCAAAGAAATCAGGAACCTTGGAATGTGATCAACATAGAACAATTAGTATAATGAGCAACATCACAAAGATTTTGCTACGAATTATCATGCAAAGAGTGAGGAAGAAAATACAACCTGAAATAGGGGAAGAACAATGTGGGTTTGTATAAGGAAAGGGTACAGTAAATTCTGTGTATATGCTGCGAACAGTTATTGAACGTGCTATAGAAGTAAACAAGGATATACATCTTTGCTTTATTGACTACACAAAGGCTTTTGATAGAGTTAGACATGTCAACATTGTAGATATGCTTGCAGATCTACAAATTGATGGGAAAGACATTAGACTTATAAAAAACATATATTGGAAACAACAAGCTGCCATAAGGATTGATAATGAAGTGGGACAATATCAACCTATCAAGAGAGGTGTTAGGCAGGGATGTGTAATGTCTCCAGATCTTTTTTCCCTGTACAGTGAAAATATTTTCAGAAATGTAGAAGATATAAATGGAATCAGCATTGGAGGACGAAACATCAATAACATTAGATATGCAGATGATACAGTATTGATTGCAGACAATGCACAAGATCTACAACAATTAGTAGACGCAGTTGTTGTACACAGTGAGCAGCTGGGGTTGGAATTAAATTGTAAGAAGACACAGGTTATGGTCGTCACTAGGAAGAACGAAGTACCACAATGTAATATACAAGTAAATGGGAATATTCTTCAACAAGTGAATCGGTACAATTATCTCGGAACAGTCATAACATCTGATGGGAGATGCCTTGAAGAGATTAGAACAAGAATCGCCATGGCGAAAGTAGCCTTTAGCAAGATGAAAAACATTCTGACCAATAAAAAGATGTCAATTGAAACGAGAAAAAGAGTGTTGAGGGGATACATAGAGCCTGTTCTTTTGTATGGATGTGAAACTTGGACAATGTGCAGTCAAGCTGAAAAACATCTGATGGCTGCAGAAATGTGGTTTCTGAGGAAAATGCAAAGAATACCATGGACAGACAGAAAAACCAATGACCAAGTACTACAGGAGACAAATGAAAATCGTAAATTGATTAGAGAAATTAGACGCAGACTGTCAAATTTTTTTGGACATGTTATGAGAAGAAATGGATTGGAGAACTTAGTGACAACTTGCAAGATCGAAGGGAACATATCAAGAGGAAGACCGATAGGAAAATACCTGGATGGCTTGGCCACATGGCATAGGCGAGACAGGAACTCTGAGCTGATCCACGACGCTGGTGATCGAGTGAAATGGCGAGTCATGACCACCCACGCTTTCCGGCATGGCACATGATTGATTGAGTTGTTCACTGCGTGCAACAACTGCATCTACTAAATGTTGCAGATTCTGCTCATTGTCTGGATTCAAAACTGTATCATCCGCATATCTAATGTTACTGATATTACAATCCCCAATGGTGATTCCTCTTGTTTCTTCTAAATTAAAGACAATAGTTTCACTGTAACAGGGAAAGACAGATCTGGAGACATTACATTATATAAAACATATACTGTTGTGTGCATGTGAAACATGTATAATAAGTAGACACACTGAGCAACTTGTAGCGATGGTTATATATAGTTTGCACAATGTTGCGATCAACCTTAAGTTCATTGTCTAGACACTTTTACGTTTTGTGTTTGTCATTTGCTTTCCGAACGAGAAGTCAACATTTTAGTTCAAACTAATGACCGTGTGTGGATTGAACCCTCCCCACCCCCCTCCTCCCACTTTCGTCATTGTTTTAAGTTAATGGCCAAGTTGGCATAATGGTAGTGGACATGTGAGTTGTAAGGAAACTGCATAGAAGATCACGGACGGAGAGAACAGCCTAATGGCAGTCTTTTAAGAATCAATAAACGTATGTACAGTCAGTTAAAGTTAGTTGCATATCATTTACATGGTATTGCAGTCAACACCAGCATTCTTTTGCTGTTGTGATATCTTGGCAAGTTTATGTTCAGTAGTTTGTCATTGCTTTCTGAATGACTGGCACCTATACCATTTCGTGAAAAACCCAACGCCACGTGGTCTGCTACCAAATCGCGCGGAGCAGTTTTTTGAACGGGGGTATGCGGGATCACAAATTGTGTCCGTAATATCTTCGCCACTTAGCCGGTGTACAGTGTCTAAAGACATTAAATGTAGACAGTCAAGATGTTTTGGGGCAAGTTATGAAGAGAAGTAAGCTTGGACACATGATTGCAACTGGCAAAATTTAAGACAATTGGCAAAATATATCGAAAAAGAGAAAGGACAAAGCACAGATATGAATACATTGATTGCCTGGCCACAGAGCATAAACGGGCCAAGTGCACATTCCTGATTCAACAATCTGGTGATCGCGTGAAATTACGAAGCCATGGCTGCCCTAGGCTATCGGCATAAGACGATGATGAGGAAGAGTGTCTCCGTGCTTGTAGCTTGCTTATGACAACGGTTTAGCTAACAAGTGTAAAATGTATATTGTGTATGTTGCCTTATGTTTGAATGCACCTCTATTGGCGTCATACACGCACAGACAGACACAGAGAGAGAGAGAGAGGGGGGGGGGGGAGAGAGAGAGAGAGAGAGAGAGAGAGAGAGAGAGAGAGTTAGAGAGTGTATGTAAGTATGAATGAATGTTTGTTAGTTGGTTTGTGATTGTGAGAGCATGTGTGTGTATGTAAGATAGTGTGAGCATCTCACAACAACAGCTTGCCACAAAATCAACAGGCGGTTCACGTCATTGACGATCTTGCTCTTCAGATTCTGGTGCCTATCTTCATTTCTGACGCAAGCAATGAGAAACAAGCTAAACCTTTCGAATTCGAGTTCACCATTACCTCTACCCGGTTCAACTTCAAGAAGAAGTTATAGTTGGGGTCCATCACCCGCTCAGAATGATAGTCCTGTGATTGAGTCAGCCGCAAAAGCAGCTGCCCACGGTTTTACCCCCGTAGTCCCATTAAACTGAAAGTCTTTGTTGTTTATAGTTAGTATTGCTCCCCTCTTGCTTCCGGTGGAGCCCCTGGCAGCGCCACCTGCAGGGGTTAAACTAACATGATCTGACCGGTACAATAGAAAACCCCAGACCTCCTCATATCAAATGTGGCATGACCTCCGCAATAACCCCTTCTCTGGGCTGGATTTCTAAGCACTTCTACTGTCAGTAGTTTGTCGTTGCTTTCTGAAAGGAAACTGGGCGATGACATCAAACTGACTGACGCAGAGAAAGATCTCCTAGCGGTTATTAGCGCACATGAAGTTTAAGCGCATTAAGAACCGATGCTACGCATACTGTTTCCTAGTATATAATATTTGCCAGCCAGTTTATAGATGCGAGAGTGGAAAATGTCAGCAAAAACTAAACATGAACATATTTGGAGCAGCTTTTAAGATTACCATATTTGTGCGTTAGGCACGAGAGCTTTCAATTCACAGCGTTGATACCATACATTCTTGTGAATGTTAGAGTTCGTGTTCGATAAGCATTCTAATACAAACAATGACAACCATCAAGCTAAATCAACATACCTCACACTTGCTACTCCCAGAGCCTCTTGAAATAATTCAAGTAAAGGAAATATATTTTTAGAGATTAAGGTGCATGGTTTATTGTTTATTAAACTGTTTCAGTTTAGGAGGATCAACATTTAAAGATCGTATGAAAGATCTCCCTGTATTTTGTGCTCATTTTGTAATAAAAAAAGATGTTGATACTAGAGTTGAGTGTTTCAAAAATAAAAACAAATGACCATGTAACAAAAAATATATTTACGTAACGACCAATAATACTGAATTCTATTTCAAAAAACGAAACCATTGAAATAACAACACCGGGGGTGTAGCAGACGATTAAAACCGTAGCTATCATTACAACCATCGCCATAGCTTTACTCTCCCGTTTCGACAAAGTCTCAGACTGATTGGTAGATTTCATTCGCCATTTCGACTTTCGACTGATCTGAGTCACGAGAATGAGGGTGAAAGCTGTAACTGAAATGAATGTAGCAAAGCCTACAACTGAATACATAATGTAAACTAAACCTTCAACCTGTTCGTGGTCACCAGTAAAATATAAACCTAACAATGTTTTGTTTCTTATTTCGATGAACTTCCAGTCATAATACGTGGTCACATACTCAGGAGCGAAACATGACATGACAAAGATGTAGATCAAAATTATGATCACAATAGTTCTCTTTGGGGTGACAATCTGTTTGATCTTCAATGGTACCGCTATACAGAGACATCGTTCAGCCGTAATGAAGACAGTGATGCAGCCAGTGATCCTGGCAAAGCAGATGTGGGGTAAACCTGCTGTCAGGTACATGATCTCAGCCGGCCATATGTCAATGTCCGAGTACACAAACAGGGGGTTTTCACAGACACCGAAGCAGATTACAGTTAGAAGGCTACACAGATCCGAGATGGCAAGCCCGAACAAGCTGATGTTGACCGTACTGCTAAACCCTTGTTTCCAGAACACAATAATGTTTGCAATGTTTGTCCAGACACCAAAACAAGAAATAGCGCCAGAAATAACAACATAATTCACAATCTCGTATATTTCCCTGTCTCTGCTACTGACGGGGTATGTCAGTGTGTGGCTATTGTTGCTCATATCTCAAACGCTTGCAGCACACTTATACACTTAATGCGGGCATCCATAGAGGATAGGTCGGAAGGTTCTCCACCACAATTATTATCTCAGCTAATAATAAACATAAAAGCGTTACATATGCACCAATTTAAGTTTATAATCTCTTGAATGTGTATATCACATTACACCTCAGCAAACTAATTCTAACCGCAACAGAAAACCGTTGACATAGAAAATATTAATGACGCAGCAGAGTCTTTTGTATTGGTGTCATTTGTCAAATGAGTTGATTTGTCTTATTACGTCTGTTTTCGATTTAGTCTTTTGATTTGAAATGTGATGGTATTATACTTCCTAAGTAGGCGAAGCTCTATACTTGTTTCAGATGGTGTTTTTTTTTTTAGATGAATCTTTGTTGTGTTTTTGCTTCTTCTTTGGTTATAGCCACTTCCTGTGATTTACTAGTACTCATTTTCGTGTTTTGTTTCTTGTACACTTCTTTTAGACTATTCACGTGGTCTTGTAATTCTCCTTCTGATATTAATATTAGTGCATACGGTCAGCACATATTAGTTCTTTAACGATGTAATTTGTCGTTAGTTGTTCTTCTGTATTCTATTCGTCATGTGGTGTTTTTTGCGGTCTCTGTCTGGCTGGCATCTTTACATATGTTGTCTATAAATACATTAGCACCTTGCCGTCTTGACAGACGATAGTTTGTGCTTTAAAAAGGCATAATAACTTTTACCTATGGCGGTAGCGAATGTGACTGATAAGGCCAATTCGTGCTGTAAATGTCCGTTCACAGTGAGTGCATGTGAACACGTGGTCATTTCCACCATCATGCACCATCTTACGTCTCACACGCTCGGTGTGTGACTTATCTGCAATAATTTTCTCCTTTGTCTTTATTCCATTTCTGATGGGTAGGGGTATCCCCTATCAAAGGAGAAGTAAAGCGCCTCCTTCTCCCCGCTAGCCTACGGGACACCCTTGGACAAGGTGGAGTGACCGTTTAGCCCACCGATCAGGGTTACGTAAAGCCATGCGTGCAGGTGGTGGATGAAGATGGAGAGCAGCCGACAGATAGTTGTAGGTTATGGTCTCCACCTTCATGACGGTAGGCAGAGGATCTCTTTATTTAGGAGACAATGGCTACGGTCACTGACCAGTATGGTCACTGCTGGGAAGGAAAGCAATGGCAAACTACCTTCTTTATAGATGCCAATAAAATCATGTTGTGTGGACTCATCGATAATCAGAGAAACGGCGTAAATGGGTGCTCCATAGGAGCAGCCTCGCCTGGTAGGGATAGTCATGCGCACCAGGTGACTCCAGACCGTCAACAGGCTACTAGGTGCAAAAGATTAATATCATTGAAAGTAGGGACTTTGAATGTTAGAACAATGAATGCAGATGGAAAATTATAAAACATCAAACAAGAAATGGAGAGAGAGAGAAGATTAACATATTAGGAATATCGGAAACGAGATGGAAAGGGGCAGGGATAAGGACAGGAGAGAATTATAAGATTATTTACTCTGGGGGAGAAGAACAGCAAAGAGGTGTAGCCATTATATTAGATAAGCAAACGTCAAATTCTGTCAAAGGATATCGAGCTGTGTCAGACAGAGTTCTGTTAGTAAAATTAAACGGAAGACCTTTTACAATTAATATTATTAAAGTATGTGCCCCAACAAGTGAATTCAGTGAAGCAAGTATAGAGGAATTTTATAATGACATGGAGTCTGCTTTGAAGAACTGCAAAAAATCAGAAATAAATATCATCATGTGTGATTTCAATGCAAAAATAGGAAAGCAAGGCGATGGATGCAGTGTAGGCAACCATGGTGTGGGAGAGAAAAATGAAAGAGGATACAGACTTGTAGAATGGGAAAAAGGACAAGAAATGGTTGTAGGAAACACCTGGTTTAAACAGCATCCTAGAAGATTATGGACATGGAGGAGTCCAGACAGCAGGATTAAAAACCAGATAGATTACATCCTGATTAACAGAAGGTTTCGAAATGCTTTAACAGTCGTAAACACAGTTCCAAATGCAGACTGTTACAGTGATCACAGATTAATTACAGGCACATTGAGGGTAAAATTAAAGAAAGTCAAGTATATAGCAGGAAACCCTAAATATGACTTGTGCAAATTGAAAACTGACAAAGAAATACAAGATAATTTTAACATAGAAGTAAAGAACAAATTCAAGATGTAGATGATCAGTGGGAAATGCTGAAGAATTCAATCAGTTGTGCAGCAGAAACAACTATTCCAAAATTAAAGAAAGTGGGCCGTAAGTCATGGATGACTGAAGAAATTTTACAACTAATGGAAACAAGAAGACAGAACAAAAATAATCCTGCCAAATATGAAGAAAACACAGAAAAGTCAGAACCTTATGTAGGGAGGCAAAAGAAACATGGCTTGAGAATAATTGCGGAGAAATTGAAAAACAACACAACAGTAAAAATGGGAAACTAATGCACAAAAGAATCCAGGAGCTTACTAATCAAAGAACACGTACATCAGCAGGCTGCCTAAAGACAAAAGATGGAAGAGTCATAATAGAAAAAGATCAGATCTCACATGTATGGTCAGATTACGTGAAAAACCTTTATGACGACAACAGAGACGAACACTACGATGTTCAAAATAATAATGAAGGGCCAGCAATTTTGAAGATGGAGGTTCAGAATGCTCTTAACCATATGAAATCTGGCAAGACCCCCAGTTCAGACAGCGTCACAACAGAAATGATTAATGCTTTAGAAGAATATGGAATAGATAAAGTTACCAGTCTGCTTAATACAATATCATTGGCACCTTGCCGTCTTGACAGACGATAGTTTGTGCTCTAAAAAGGCATAATAACTTTTAACTATGGCGGTAGCGAGTGTGACTGATAAGGCCAATTTGCGCTGTAAATGTCCGTTCACAGTGGGTGCATGCGAACACGTGGTCATTTCCACCATCATGCACCATCTTACGTCTCAAACGCTTGGTGTGTGACTTTTCTGCAATAATTTTCTCCTTTGACTTTATTCCATTTCTGATATTTGCCCTCCATGCAACACGTTCAGCGGCGACTTGCTCCCAATGTGCATTATCAATGCCTGTATCAATCATGTCCCGCTTACACACATCTTTGTATCGTAGTAGAGGCCGACCCTGAGATCTCTTACCCATCTGTAATTCACCAAAAAAGATATCCTTTGGTATTCTACCATCATCCATCCTCCTAAGATGTCCTATCCATCTAAGTCTACGAAGACTGAGCATGGAATAAACTGTCACACAACCTGATCTTTCCAATACTTCAGTATTTGTGATTTTGTCTTGCCACTTAATACCAAGAATTCTTCGCAGACACCGCATATGAAAGCTGTTTAAATTGTTCTCTTGGTGTGAGTAAGTTGTCCAGGTTTCACTGCCATAGAGAAGAGTACTAAGGACACAGGCTTGATAGACAAGGACTTTTGTTTTGGCAGTAAGCTTCCTGTTCTCCAGACTCTTTTTCTTAACCTGTTCATTGTTGTTGCTGCCTTAATACTAAATAATATAATACAATATATGATACTGGAAATATACCTCATGAATTATGAAATTCTGTATTTATTGCAATCCCAAAGAAATCGGGAGCCCTGTAATGTGATCAACATCGAACAGTTAGTATAATGAGTCACATCAGGAAGATTTTGCTAAGAATTATCATGCAAAGAATTAGGAGGAAAATACAACCTGAAATAGGAGAAGAACAATGTGGGTTTGTAGAAGGCAAGGGTACAGTAAATGCGGTGTATATACTGAGAACCGTAATCGAACGATCTATAGAAGGAAACAAAGATCTACACCTTTGCTTTATTTACTACACAAAAGCTTTCGATAAAGTGAGACATGTTGACATGATAAGGATGCTTGAAGATCTACAAATTGATGGAAAAGACCTTAGACCTGTAAAAAGCATATATTGGAAACAATAAGCTGCCATAAGAGTTGATAATGAAGTAGGCCAATATCAGCCTATTAAGAGAGGTGTGAGACAGGGATGTGTAATGTCTCCATATCTGTTTTCCCTGTACAGTGAAAGTATTTTCAGAAATATTTAAGATATGGAAGGAATCAACATTGGGGGACGATGCATCAATAACATTAGATATGCAGACGATAATGTAATGTCTCCAGATCTGTTTTTCCTGTACAGTGAAAGTATTTTCAGAAATATTGAAGATATGGAAGGAATCAACATTGGGGAACGATGCATCAATAACATTAGATATGCAGATGATACAGTCTTGATTGCATACAATGAACAGGATCTGCAACATTTAGTAGATGCGGGTGTTACACACAGTGAACAACTAGGGTTAGAATTAAATTGTAAAAAGACACAGATTATGGTCGTCACTAGGAAGAACGAAATACCACAATGTAATATACAAGTAAATGGGAATATTCTTCAACAAGTGAATAGGTACAATTATCTCGGAACAATAATAACATCTAATGGGAGATGCTTTGAAGAGATTAGAACAAGAATCGCCATGGCAAAAGTAGCCTTTAGCAAAATGAAAAACATACTGACCAATAAAATGATGTCAATTGAAACGAGAAAAAGAGTGTTGAGGTGCTACATAGAACCTGTACTTTTATATGGATGTGAAGCGTGGACAATGAGCAGTCAAGCTGAAAAACATCTGATGGCTGTAGAAATGTGGTTTCTGTGGAAAATGCAAAGAATACCATGGACAACCAGAAAGACTAATGAACAGGTCCTTCAAGAAACAAATGAAGATCATGAACTGATTAGAGCCATTAGACGCAGACGGTCAAAATATTTTGGGCATGTTATGAGAAGAAATGATTTGGAGAACTTGGTGACAACTGGCAAGATCGAAGGGAACAAACCAAGGGGAAGACCGAGAAGTAAATACCTGGATTGCTTGGCCTCGTGGCATGGTCGAAACAGAAACACTGAGCTGATCCCCTAACCCTAGCCCTAACATTAACGCCAACCCCTTAATCCCAACCTCCTAACCCTAGCCCTAACACTAACCCCTATCCATAACTCCAATCCCCTATCCCTAATCCCTATCCCTAACCCCTATCCCTAACCCCTAACCCTAGCCCTAACCCCAATCTCTAACCTTAACCCCAACCCCCTAACCCCCTATCTCTAGTAACAACTTGAGTATACCTCGGGTTTCGTCATAGATGAGCCCGGAGATGCGCTGACGGTGATGGGTGAGCAATCATTTGCTCTCATGCATACGAAATCAATAGAAATTCTGTCAATCTTCAAGTATTCTCATTCACACTGAGACTTTTATTTAAACCAGTTTAATGGTACCGCGGAATCTTTTATACTCCAAATATTCTCATTCATTGTTGGCTTCTGAAAAATGTATGTATCTACAAAATCTTTCATAAATTAAACATCGCAAAAGACAACCCATTTTACAAAATGTAAACAGGTAAATATGGCGTTTACTTGAGAACGCACGCGCGCGTTCGAGAGAGAGAGAGAGAGAGAGAGAGAGAGAGAGAGAGAGAGAGAGAGAGAGAGAGAGAGAGAGAGAGAGAGAGAGTCCTCCGGACACACTCACAAGTGCTCAGTCTCACCCAAAGACAGACAAGACACATAGAGAATCTCTGGTGCATTCAGGAAGATCGCTGAATTGATGAATAAACATCGGTGGTCAATACCGACAATACCTCAACTGACATTGGCTTAGAGAAAAGGGAATTCCCGTTCACGAAGATGTCCGTGCCATCATCGGTGGCTGGTGTCTTGCAGAAGTACCCCATCGTGACAGAATGGCTCCTCCGTGAAGATGTGCAACATGGACACTGCCAGCTACAATGGACCCCCTTCTTCAGGGGGAAGGTCAAGCTTGGCATCATCCGTACTTCTTCGGGATGGATACCACTCTAGCTGCCATGACTCCCTTCTTCAGGGAGGAAAGTTAGGATGGCATCATCCGTACTTCTTCGGGATGAATACCAGACTAACTCCATGACCCTACTTCTACAGTAGGAAAACTAGGATGACACCATCCGTACTTCTTCGGGATGTACACCAAGCCAACTCCACGGCCCTCCTTACTCCTGTCTTCAGGAGGATAGCTGGCTTGTCAACATGGACATCTTCAGGAGTCTGGCCAAGCCACGCTGGCAAGGATGGACTCGATTGCAGGAGGACAGCCGGCCGCTGGCAGCACGGGCCAGGTCTACGTGAACCTTGTCTCCAAGTCGATGTCAGTTGAGGCTGCTGTTGACCACTGGTTGACTGGTATTGCTACCAGGGTAATATAGTTATAGCGCGGACCTGAGAGAGAACAAGAGAAGTGTTCAATTACAAGATGGTTTCCGGAAGCCCGCGATGTGAACGGGCAAACAGCTCCGACCTGGGGGTAGAAATAGGGTTAGGGGGTTGGAGTTAGTGTTAGGTTTAGGGGGTTCGTGGTTGGGGTTAGGGCTAGGTTTAGGGGGTTGGGGGTTGGGGTTAGGGCTAGGTTTAGGGGGTTGGTGGTTGGGGTTAGGGCTAGGTTTAGGGGGTTGGGGGTTGGGGTTAGGGTTTGGTTTAGGGGGTTGGGGTTAGGGCTAGGTTTAGGGGTTTGGGGGTTGGGGTTAGGGGATTGGTGTTAGGGCTAGATTTAGGCGGTTAGTGTTAGGGCTAGAGTTAGGGGGTTGGTGTTAGGGGGTTGGTGTTAGGGCTAGAGTTAGGGGGTTGGTGTTAGAGCTGGGTTAGGGGGTTGGTGTTAGGGCTAGAGTCAGGGGGTTGGTGTTAGCGCTAGAGTTAGGGGGTTGGTGTTAGGGCTAGAGTTAGGGGGTTGGTGTTAGGGCTAGGGTTAGGGGGTTGGTGTTAGGGCTAGAGTTAGGGGGTTGGTGTTAGGGCTAGAGTTAGGGGGTTGGTGTTAGGGCTAGAGTTAGGGGGTTGGTGTTAGGGCTAGAGTTAGAGGCTAGGTGTTAGGGCTAGAGTTAGGGGGTTGGTGTTAGGGCTAGAGTTAGGGGGTTAGTGTTAGGGCTAGGGTTAGGGGGTTGGTGTTAGGGCTAGAGTTAGGGGGTTGGTGTTAGTACTAGAGTTAGTGGGCTTAGTTTTAGGGCTAGATTTAGGGAGTTAGTGTTAGGGCTAGAGTTAGGGGGTTGGTGTTAGGGCTAGAGTTAGGGGGTTGGTGTTAGGGCTAGAGTTAAGGGGTTGGTGTTAGGGCTAGAGTTAGGGGGTTGGTGTTAGTGCTAGTGTTAGGGGGTTAGTGTTACGGGCTAGAGTTAGGGGGTTGGTGTTAGGGCTAGAGTTAGGGGGTTGGTGTTAGGGCTAATGTTAGGGGGTTGGTGTTAGGGCTAGAGTTAGGGGGTTGGTGTTAGGGCTAGAGTTAGGGGGTTGGTGTTAGGGCTAGAGTTAGGGGGTTGGTGTTAGGGCTAGAGTTAGGGGGTTATTGTTAGGGCTAGAGTTAGGGAGTTGGTGTTAGGGCTAGAGTTAGGGGGTTGGTGTTAGGGCTAGAGTTGGGGGGTTGGTGTTAGGTCTAGAGTTAGGGGGTTGGTGTTGGGGCTAGAGTTAGGGGGTTGGTATTAGGGCTAGAGTTACGGGGTTGGTTTTAGGGCTAGGGTTAGGGGGTTGGGGTTAGGGGGTTGGTGTTAGGGCTAGAGTTAGGGGGTTAGTATTAGGGCTAGGGTTAGGGGGTTGGGATTAGAGGCTTGTGGTTAGGGGGTTGGGGTTAGGGGGTTAGTGTTAGGGCTATGGTTAGGGGGTTGGTGTTAGGGCTAGGGTTAGGGATAGGGGTTAGGGTTAGGGATAGGGGTTAGGGATAGGGGGTTGGGGTTACGGGGTTGGTGTTAAGGTTAGGGTTAGGGGGTTGGCGTTACGGGATTGATGTTAGGGTTAGGATTACGGGGTTGGGATTAGAGGGTTGGGGTTAGGGGTTTGAGGTTAGGGGGTTAGTGTTAGAGCTAGGGTTAGGGGGTTAGTGTTAGGGGTTAGGGATAGGGGTTAGGGATAGGGGGTTGGGGTTAGGCGTTAGGGATAGGGGGTTGGGGTTAGGGGTTAGGGATAGGGGTTAGGGCTAGGGTTAAGGGTTAGTGTTATGGGGTGGGGGTTAGGTGTAGGGGGCGCGGTTTAGAGTTTGGATTATCTATCTAGCCAAGTAGTCATATCTACCTAGATATCTAGTCACATCCGTTTAGCCTTCTAGCCACATCAGTCCACATCTATTTAGCCATCTTCCCACATCTATCGTGCCATCTAGCTATATCTATCTAGCTATCTAGCCACATCTAGAAACATCTCGTCACATCTATCTAGTCATCTAACAACATCTAGAAATATCTAGAAACATCTAGTAAGATCTAGAAACATCTAACCCATCCAGAACCATCTAGCCACATATATCTAGCCATCTAGCAACATCTAGAAACATATATCTAGCCACCAAGCCATATCTAAACACATCCAGTATGATCTAGCCACATCTATCTAGCCATAATTATCAAGCCATCTAATATATCTAGGCTTAGTTCTAGAAACTGGAACTATTAGTGTTGGAACTCTTCGCTGGTTGCTGAGGATAGGGACGGAGCGCTTATGGGAATGTCCCGAATGCTGTGATGTCGGTTCCAAGATCAATCAATCATATATCTAGGCACATCAAGCCACATCTATCTAGCTACATCTATCTAGCCACATCTAAAAACATCAAGTCACGTCTATCTAGCAATCTAGCCCTATATAGAAACATCTAACCACAACTAGCCACATCTAGAAACATTTAGCTACATCTAGAAACACCTATCTAGTCATCTAGCCACATGTAGCCACATCTTGAAACAACAATGTAGCCATCTGGCCACATCTATAAACATCTAACCGCATCTTACTAGCCATCTAGCCACATGTAGAAACATCCAGCAACATCTATCCAGCCGTCTAGCCACATCTAAAAACATCTAGCCACACCTAGAAACATCTAGCCACATCTATCTAGCCACATCTAGTGACATATATCTATTAATCTAGCTACATCCAGAAACATCCAGCCACATCTAGAAACATCTGGACACATCTAGAAACATCTAGCCACATATAGAAACATATATCTAGGGTGATGCACTATCGCCGCTCCTTGTGAATCTGGCTCTAGAGAAAGATGTAAGGAACGAACGAACAAATGAACGAACGAAAATCTTTATTTTTAAAGGGTTAAGAATTGGGCACGCAGGCCCGTCTGACATTCTGCCCTTCTTCTCTATTTCTTCTCATATATTCTTTCATTCAACATCTCTTATGAAGCAATTCTTGACAACAAAAGAACAATAAGCATTCAAAATGCATGAAAAATAATCAATAATACATGACTCGTTGAGGCAATGTTTAACATGGGCATCATAAATACCCTAGGTTGGTGTAACGTGCCACAAATATGGGAATGTTTTTTTTTAAAATTTGGCTAGTTGTCGTTCGAGATAATTTAACATTATTATTGTCTTTGTTGCTGTTTTTTTATAATTGTCTTTAAACTTATCACCATTAATTAGACGCACTGCCCTTTTCTGGAGTGAATAAAGGCGTTTGTTATTGATTTGGAGCATCCATCCCAGATTGTGGAGCAATAATCAATATGTATTTGTATGTGAGAAGTAAAGAATATCTTTCTTGTGTTTTCGTCGAGAAAGTTTTTAATTTTGGCAAGTTGGTATACTTTTTTGGCTATTTGTTTAACTAGAGCATGAAAATGGGAATTAAAGGATAGATTTTGATCTATGATGAGACCCAGTGCCTTGTGCTCGGTTACACTTTCTATAGGCGTGCTACCAATGTGCAGCTGAAGAGTCCTCTGCGAGTTTAGAGTGTGAAGTCTTTTTCCTGGTTCCTATTAACATAGATTTTGTTTTAGAAATGTTAATTTGCATGCGGCTTGCATGACTCCAGTTAACTACACTATTTGTTTCCTGTTGCAAGGATAATTATAGCATATTACGATCAATAGCGTTTGTATATACTGTGCAGTCGTATGCAAATAGATCGCAGGACGATGACAGATATAAGGGAAGATCATTTATATAAATGGCAAATAACAGAGGGCCAAGTAACGACTCCTGAGGTACTCCAGTATTAATGGTAATGGCTTGGGATAGAGATTTAATGTGTGATACTACTTGTTTTCTGTCTAATAAAAATGAGTTTATTAATGTCACTATATTAAAGCTTACTTTCATTGTTTCTAGTTTTTTAATTAGGGTAGTATGATCTATCATATCGAATGCTTTTTTAAAGTCTATAAATACCGTTCCACATAAAGCTTTGTTGTTAATATTTTATGCCAGTTTTCTATCATGTTTGTTAGGGCCGTATGGCAGGAATATTTTGGCCAAAATCCTGACTGACTGTCAGCTATTAGTTTGTGGCGAACTAAGTGCTGTAGTGTTGTTTTGTGGATGTGCTTTTCTAGCGGTTTGCTAGTTGTTCGAAGTAATGCTACGCTTATCCGCTGCCTAGTCAGCGAAAGACCTGTTGAATAGAGACACTCAGCGACTGATAGTCCTACTTCTGTCAGAATATCCAGGATGTATCTCTGTATTTAATTGTCCATCAAGATAAATGAAAATAAAGATATTCAAAATAGACCGACAACAGAGTATCGTCTACTTTTAAGTCTGGGAGATACCACCTGGTACGCCATCTATCCGCGAGGTCAATGAAACCATAGGACATTCCCAGTTTCTTGTTCAGGATTGAATAATCCTTCAATCAGTCATACAGCGGCAAACTCAACACCAAGTTCTAGATACGAACACCAACTCAAACAAATGGGAAAAGACACTGAAACAACATAAGCCAGTACAACCAAGGTACCAACTGAATACTAACTTAAGATCCTCTAAAACACAACTGCGAAACCAGATTACCTCAAGGTTCCAAAATCTGAAACACCCTGAAAAGAAGCAAGATCCACTTGAGACCTCAGACCTGAACACCATCAAGAAGACCATATGAAAGCAGCTAGCGGAGTAAATGCCTCTACGCTTGCAACAAAAAGAATCCTCTGATTATTTGCAACCCTGTTTCTGTGATGGAATTATTCATCTTCTGATCCATGTATGTGCAGATCAATCCTGGACATTTTCACAGATGCTACCAAAGAATGACCCTCAGCATATATGTTCCGACACTGGACTAGATCATAAACGAATGACTCTTTACTGGTCCCATGTCAACCTAAATGCCATCATCAAATGTGGAATGGGTTATAGACTCGAGACTGGGTGGGTGAAACCTCTGTGTGAGCCTAATTTGGGATTCGTATAGTTAAAGCCGAAAAGCTGAAAGGACGTCGACATTCATCAGACATGGTGAAAAAGGGAATTACCTTCTGCAGAGCTTAAGTGGAACTCCTGAAGTATAACCAACCTAAGGCCCCAATTTCGCAAAGGCATCGAGCCCCTGGCAACAGAATATTCGTGAATCTAGCCCCACGGAGGGGATATGTGGTGTGTGATATTTCAATTCCTGGAGTATGGATTATAAAATATTCACCAGCCAATTACCAGTGGATATACATGTGAGGAACACAACTGAGTGCATTTATTCTAGGTACCCAGATAATGGGAATAGGATCTAATCTACATTAGAGATGAACACTGAACCGCACACCAGGAGATAAAGGACTCTATTAATTAGTTTAATTAAGAGTACCAACTGCTTTTATATGTGTTTTTTCTATGCCATGGATTTATAAGGTCAGTAGTTGTTTTTTTTTTCAATTGAAGGGTAGAACCAAATAGTAGTTATGTTTTGGTTAAATATTCTGACACCATCTCATTAATATTTTTAAATATGAGAATTGTAACTGGTGTCAGAAAAAAATGTTTTATATGTCTGGTTTTTATGAACTCATACCATGGTTTATTTTTGTGTAAAAACCAATGGATGGTTCAGTGGTGGTATAACCAATTATTGGTTGTTTGGGGTGAGTACATGAATATGATTATAATGATTTTGGGACAATGCGGTTGTCATATGGGATTGTACACCTTTGTCATATTTCATGTGATTTTATACCTATGTCCTATGTCATGTCATGCAAAGCCGGGAACTGAATATGGCCATTATATGTTTGTATGTTACCTCTGATTTGAGTTTATTCTTGAACAGTATGTCCAAATGTTGATGTCTCCATCAACTGTGTTGATATTTGTTCAACAGTGGTTGTTTCTATGTAGTAAACAATCAATGTCCTCTAACACTATAGTAAATTTAACGGGTGATGTAGTGGGAGGGGAAACATACACACAGATACCATTGTTTTAAGGATTGAAATGGTTTCTCTTTGTATTTGTGGTAAATTTCCCTGATCACCCTGCATTCTAACAGTGACCAGAGAATCAAACCTAAATCCCCTAGACAATTTTAACAAAATATTCTCATAAATTAGTATCCATATCCCACACTGGGGTTCTTTTGTAGTTCGTAATATTTTCTCCAGAATTTCGCAAAATATTTTTCCAGTATGACTCAACAGTGAAATTCCTCTGTATTGTGTGCAGTTTCTTTTACTGCCTTTGTTTTCCCAAATTGTAATGGCGTTTCCCCAGTCTCGTGGAGTCTTTTGTTCTACCCAAACATGTTTAAATAGTCTATGTACCCAAGCTGTCACTACTTCTGGTGCTGCTGTTTGTAGTTAATTTGTTATTTCGCCTTGTGCCGTTGTTTTATTTTTAATGGGGCTAACATGACAGCTTCTCCAAGGTCTCCTGTTAGTATGTCTGGTTTTAGTTCTTCGATGACATCTGTGTCGGTTTCCTGAATTCATGTTGCATCTGATGGAATGTTGAGAAGTTGTTTGAAGTACTGCTGCTATCATTTTAGGATTTGTCTTTCTTCACTTATTGGTTCTCCTTTTCCGTTGTTAATTGTTTCAGTTCAGTCATAGGGTCCTCATCTGATTCTCATCGAAGTGATCTTTTTGTAGAAGTTTATAGTTGCCTCATTGTAGTTTTTAATTAAGGATTTCTCCATATTCCCCCAGTCGTTTTGTTTTTCTCTCTTATCTATTCTTTTCGAACGGCTTCTTGCTATACCATATTCTATGTAATCGCTGTCTTGTTTGCTCTTCAACTACTTTTTATGTTTGTCCTGGTTGTCTTTTACAGCTTTCTTTACCTCTGCGTTCCACCAACTTGTTATTTGTTTTATCCACGTTTTGCGTTTTTACGTCGTTCCACATGCTATTTTTGCAGTATTTAAGATGCTTAATTTTAGCATCTCCCCTTTTTCTTCCACTGTTTTTCTTTCTATAAGTAGTGTTACAAATATTTCGGTTAGTTCTTTCTCATAATTTTCCCTCAGTGCTTCGTATTTGAGGTTATTTGAGTTTACTGATTCGCATGGCATGTTTTTGCCTGGTCTTTGTTTAATTATTATCTTGGTTCTTATTGCGACTTTAACTGCTTTGTGGTCTGTGTTTATACTTAAGTTGGGCACTGCCCTTGCATCTAATATATTTCTCTTTCTGTTATTTCTGGTTAAATTAAAATTAATTTTATATTTTTGTTTAAATCGTTCAATTCTATGTGTATTATTATGTTTAGGTGTATAATTGTGAATCTCTGTATTCATAAAATGTGTTTGTTATATAGAGGTCGTATTTACAGCATAGCTCTATCAGTCTACTTCCATTTTCATTTCTTTCACTGTGTATTTTCTATGCCCGCTCTGTTACGTCATAGTCTTGCATTGAAATCTCACATAACTATGATGCTATCCTGTTTCTCGATTTTATTTAGTACGTCAAGGATGTCTTCGAAGAACTCCTCGCAATCTTGCTCATATGTATTTGTATTTTACGGTGCGTATATTCGTACATATGTAAGATTTTTCTGTTCTTTTACTCTCACTGTTATGATTCTTTCTTATAAATATTTTATTTCTAATTTTTTTCTAGTTAGGCGTGGCTCGATGATTATTCCTACACCGTGTTTTGGCCTTTCTTGCTATTCCATTCCGCAGTAGACTAACATATAACTGTGGTGGATCTCCTTGCAGCCTCTCCCTTTTATTCGGTGTCGGCTATTCCCATAAGTGCACTTTATTTTATCTTTCCCATTGTTTCTATGAGTTCTTTTTTACTATTAAAACCGCAGATAATAATTGTGCCTTCTTTTCAATCGCTGATATATATCGTAGTCTTTTAACATTGCCTGGTGTATCCATTTGGGTTAGTCCTTTTTACGTCTTTGTTTTTCTAAGAGCAGTATGAAAATCCCCTGCTGGCTTGCTAGGCCAGTCACAGGTTTAGGACATACATCTGACCAATATTTAATGACGCTGTTCTAGAGATCAATTGTTTACATCACTATACAGCACCAATAAGAGCTTGTAAGAGTTAACGTTTACTAGTTAGATTAAAATAATAAATTAATAATTTCTATCATTGAGTATGGTTTTGGGCTACTGACAGTATCAAAGAGCCAGCTTGAAATGTTGGAGCGCATACAGAATGCTGCCATGCGGTTAATCCTGGGGTGCACAAAGGACACACCAGTTATATGCATGAGGCATATCCTGGCGCTACCAACAATGACGGATAGGCATAGGGTCCTTCAGGCCAAATGGTACCTGAGAGATGCTGCACATTGGGATCACCCGCTGCGTGCAGCCACGGATATAGTCAAGGTTCATAAACTAAGACGAGGCAGGTACTGGATGGCACAGGCAGAACTTTCTATACGTCAGGTGTGTGATCTAGAGACCATCAATCGTGAAAGAGAGTGGGTTGACGTTGCGGAAGACATGACGGACTGGCACAATGTAATAATAACACTGGGTCGTGAGTGCAGGGAATGGACAGCGGGCAGCACTGAGTTTGAAGTGCAACAGCTGATCCAGAGTAACACACATCAAGATGACGTAGTCATCTACACCGAAGGGTCAGTGGTGAGAAACAGACGTAGTGATTGGGGCTTTATTGCAAAGGCTAATGGATGAGTCTTGAAAAAGGAGAGTCTGGCATATGAAACTACGACCTCCAGCATGAGAATGGAGGTGGAGGCAGTAACAGCGGCATTCCGGTGGCTAGAGGAGACCACTGCTACACACGTTGTATTCATTGCGGATTCAAAGAGTATGCTTAGTAAGGTGGAGAAAGGAATGTTTCGTGCGGAATGGCTCTCGTAGCTTCAGAGGTCACAGATTGTGAGAATTGTATGGATATTTTTCCCTGACCATGCGGGGGTGCGGGGGAATGAACAGGCTGATAGGCTAGCAGGGAATGCACCTCTTGGTGACAGAGTGCCTATGTACAAGGGGGAGGTGGTCGTGCGCTTGTGGGACTAGGTGGAGAAGGCGGAGGAACAGATTGAGAACCCATATGTGGAAAGAATGAAATTGCGGGGGATCGGCAGGGGTTCTGGGAGAATCTCAAAACAGAGGGAAGAGCAGGAGAACTGTTAATCAGATAGCGGTGGGAACGATTAGTAGTATGACTCTTCGCTGGCTGTTGAACGATGGGACGGAGCACGTTTGGGAATGTCCTGAGTGCAGTCATGTCGGTTCTTAACTCAACTCAACTCATCTCAACTCAACTCAACTAGTTAGATTAGATATGCATTTAAAATTTCCGAATACACAAAAGCAATTATAATACGTTATGTCATTTGTCGGCGTTGTGGCAAAGGGGCAACGAACAAGATTCGCATTCTGGCATACAGCCTTCTAAATCAGCTAAACCCGATGTGGAAGCAGCCAATTTTTATTATTATTATTATTAATATTATTATTATTATTATTATTATTATTATTATTATCATTGATAACAATTGTGTAAGCGTTGTTACTTAAGTAAACAATGGCAAACTACTAAGCGTAAACGCGTCTTGTAAATCACGAACAGCCAAAACATGCTGGTGTAGAATGGGATATCCTGTAAAGGATATGCAACTAACGTGTTAATGTTAGTTTAGGGAGCTGTTTAAGCTGTATATATTGTAAACCAGACAACTATATACGAGACGAACTGTTATAGCGCAATATGATATAATGTTATTATTGGTGTCTGGCAATTACAGAACAGACATGTAACGCCGCAGGTTTTCTTGCATGGTAATATAAATGTCGGAGACATAAATGGTGGTGTTCTTTTACAGCATTGATATAAATCACTACAACAACCACATAAATATATGCAATTATTGCTTTAATATGTAGTCACTGGATCTTGTTAGTTGTCAGAGATGACTGACTGTTGTCGATGTGATGACGAGTCCATCATAATTACTTTCTGTATTCTGTGTCGATCCATTTCTCTCTTGTGTTAAATGTACACATGAATAGATAAACACACATGATTTTGGATTGTTGTTACAAAAATAAGAAAATGATATAACGTAAAGATCACCAAAATGGGTAAAGCATATAGTTAAAATAATTGATAAATGGGTCATCTAAGTCGCTTCGGGGATAAAGGGTATGTGAGAATAGCAACCTATTTTTAGTCCCATCGACATGCAAAGTATAATACCGGCCGCTTATACTTACCGTGGTATTTCCTGGTCCCAGGTTTAGGCTGAGTGGAACTGTAAGACGTTACCCAGTCTATACTGCTACTCTTGCTGCGCTACGTAAACTGTACGCGAGAAAACTCTGAGCGAAAACTGGGAGGTCGTGATTTTATGTGTATACATAGGGGGATTTTTGGTTGCGATGACGGTGATAGCGGTGGTAAACTGCGAGCAGCGCTATCTATCTCTTCTATACGAGGGTCTGGTCCCTTCTGTTTTTGAGTATGCAATGGCGATTCTGACTCAGCCATAAGCAGGTGGACAGGATGGAGAGAATACAGAACGAAGCTATGCATATTATACATGGGTGTACACAAGATACAGCATACAGGGCTATGCGCTTCGTTATGATTGTCCAACTATTGGGGATATACTGCAAATTTGTCGGGTACATGCTTACCTCAGAGTTAACGCAAACACACAACATTCACTACATAGTGAAATTAAGAATGTGAAAGGCAGCAAGTTAAAAAGAGGAAAGTCGTGGATTTGTCAAGCTGAAGACATTCTTCAACAGGTGTTTCTTCTTCTTCTTCTGCGTTCATCCGGAGTTTTTTTTTTCTTTTTCGGACGCGATTGCGTTGTGCCTGTTTACAGCAGAGCTGCGTTCTTGCGCCGTTAGGCCGACAAATCCGACTTCTGCGGGCATTTGTTGACCGGGTTAACCTTCCCGGGGGTCCTGATATGAACACCAGAGAAAACTTTCTTTGTTTTCGCATATCCTTTACAGGACATTGCAGTCAACACCAGCATTTTTCAGCTGCTGTTGATGTCTTGGCGTAATATTTTGACATATGTTGTCTATTTATGTTATGAACAAGAGATGGGACAGGACACAACCTTGTCGTACTCTGGATCTTATGGTGAAGGGTTCTGAGTGTCCTCCAGTTGCCCTCACTATGCATTCACTGTTGTTGTATAAGCTTCTTCATAGGTTTGTTAGATGTGTACTCACTCCATATTGTTTAAGGATTTCCCACAGCTTGTTTCTATCTACTCTATCAAATGCCTTTTCTTGGTCGACAAAGGCTAAGTAGAGTGTTTAACTGAATTCGATTGATTTTTCTATAAGTTATCTAAGAGCAAGAATTGCATCTGTGCATCCTTTGTTTTTCCTAAATCCAAGCTGTGTTTCTCTTAGCTGGGGTTCTAAAGTAGTTCGTAATGGCACATGACGATGGCGAAATATTCAGTGTCATTTGTTGTTGTTCTTATTGCGTTTGAACTCCTTCCTATCTATTGTTGGCTCTTGCACGGATTGACAGAATCCTCCATGCAACTAGACTCTTATTCCGACCATGGTCGCCTTCTCTCCTTGCGGGCTGTGCAACACGTGGGTGTTAGTTTTCCATCATCATCACGGAGATCACTGTGGCTCTCGTGCAATCTGATATTGTGGTGTGGTTTGATGAGTTCCACCGTAGAAAAAGCACGACAGGGGGCTTCCGATCGTCATATGTAGCCATGCCTCAGCCGAATGTTTCGCTACTTTACCTTCTTGACAATATCATTTATCAGGACAGGAACAGGCCTAACGGGTGACTCCCAGGTGTCTTTCTGTTGTCATGATTTCGCATTCGCAGTCTCGAGACATATAATTCTAGCTGAATATACGAACGCACGACAGGGGAAGTTTGTAGTCACAGCGGAAACATGGTTGCTCTTACCTTCGTTAACGATATTGTCTGCATGTTCCATGTGAGGCCAACAGAGGTCATGGTCAGTCTGATTCCAGGCCGGCCCAGCTTTTCTGCATCGCCTGGCGACCGTATACAAGTCCAACCGGTGTTTTAACTTGAGGACATAGAACCTAGTGATAATTGGGTACAGGTGCCAACATAGTTGTGTAGTCCTTTTCAGTTTGCATTCAACTAGACAGAAAATGAAGACAAGAAAATCCGGTTGCTGTGGAGGCGTAAGTTTAACCTTTGATCTTCGAGAAATCTTTAGAGGGTGATGCTGTCATGTACACAGATGGGGCGGTCGTTCGAGGAGTGAGAATTGCATGGGATTTTACTTCTCATGCTGAAGGGATAATTGTGAAGGCAGATGTGAAGGCAAGTAGTCTGACTATGGAGGTCATGGCAGTAAGTTCATTTTCGTGTCAGGTTATGAGGGTGTACACGGACATGAGCAGGCTGACAGGCTTACGGGTAAGGCTACCGTTGAAGGGCTGACGAGCCATGGATCCGGCAGATATATTGAATGCTCTACGAGAGGTAAGACTTACGAGATCCAAGTGATGCCTGCAAATCTACTAGTATGATCAGACTGCGAGAGCAGCAAGATACAAGAGATGTGGCCAGACAAGAATACTATGCCGGAATCAAAAGAAGATTGATAAACCAACAAATAATTGGTGTCGTAAGCCGCTACACGCTGTTGGTTTTACTGATGAGGGCACCCGAGCACGTATGGGTTGCATGTTCAATGAGGACGATGTGTCGACTACTTAACATATACCACGATTTCTTTAGTATCACTGTTATTACAGTCGACATAACTTGCTATGGCTACCAGGCCATGCTAAAGGAAGTAAAGACAGCTATAGTGATATTCACCACATCAGCCTTCGAGTGCCAGTATGTCTATACCCATATGAGGTTACTTGTACATGCCCAGTACACATCAAGAGGGCAACAGTACTCACGTTACCACCAGGTGCAACAGGTCTATAAATATATGTGTGCCAGTTCGAGAGTTTGAAATCAGCTGCTGGCAAACTGGAAGCAATTTGCTTAGCGTTAATTACGACTTGATGAGTCGTCGGACCTTCAGACACAACTGGCAAACTATTAAATATAAAATTACCTAGTAAATTAAAAACGGACATCACGTGATGCAGTTGATTGCAATGTCTTATTAAAAGTCATGCAATTAATTGCAACTTTAACTGACAGGGATATTCCTATCAGTGCTCCATTCCCCTTCCACAGATCACACATTAAGTATCTCGGATCTAACTGCTACGCTGGTGAGTATCCCATTGTGTATTCAAGAATCACCCAACTTATAATGTGATTTTGTGTTGTTTTGTGAGCATTGATTCTATTTTAGACATGTTAATTGGGCTGTGGCCTCTAAGGCCTACTATTTTCGACTTTTAGCTGTCAACGGATTTTTAATTATCTCAACAAGCAGGCGTGTCATCCGCGTTTTTATTTCTTACCCTTGTCTGAGAAGAACAGACGTCAAATCCTCAACCCTCCACCTCAGGGTCGAGAAATTTCTGGTCCGTGGACCGTATAGTGCCCACGAAATAATGTGGTCTGGCACTGACAGAACGGGCTCTAAATTCAATACATCTAGGAACGGTTCTCATTCCAACATAAATTTATATTAAATAAATCATATCAATAAAATAGATTTTGATGGACAAGCTTGGAATGTTCATTATGGAATAGACAAGAGAGATACCATTACATAACGGGACAGATAACTGTGAGAGAGAAAAAGCTATAATTGAAGGTCATGAACAGCATTACCATAGGTAGGGATTGTTTCAGAGACGTGTTTAAACAATTACACACCGTGAGCTACCATTTGAAAAGATAATGGCCTTATTGCAGAAGGATCTCCAGCCATGGTTAGCTTGCAACCATGATTTATTGCATTAATCAAGAAAGAACTTAATAGCCTCAGTCAGTGATGATTTCACAATTCTTCGACATAGCCAGTTGAAGGTTTGAAACCAACCTTCGGCGTTTTGGAAGAACAGCACTTTGTGCTTATTTCTGTGGTATAAGGAAGTCCACCTTTCAGAAAGCAATGGCATAGTAATTAAATACAATTTCCCGGCCGTATCACAAAAAGCCATAAATTGCCGTGATTGATGCCACAGTTTGGGAAAGGTCGTGCAGCTATGTTTCGTAAGAAATGTAAGAAGTGCAATATAGCCAAGCCACCTTACAATAAAGTCCAAGGTCCATAAGGGGATATTAGCCACGCCTTTTGAGATGATAGCTACTGATTTCACCATGAGAGAGAGAAAGAGAGAGAGAGAGAGAGAGAGAGAGAGAGAGAGAGAGGGAGAGAGAGAGAGAGAGAGAGAGAGAGAGAGAGAGAGAGAGAGCTGTTGTTGTTGTTGTTTTGAACGTACGTTGATTATAAATGATATGTCCTCTACATATACAGTTGCTGTCCCCACAAGAGATCTGAAGGCCTTGACATTTGCCAAAGCATTGATTGCGAATGTATTTGTTTATTTACGAGTACCATATAGGGTAACTTCATGTCAATGTTCGAATTGTGAGTATGCTATAATTAAAGGATTATGAAGATAGTAAGGCATTCAGAAGAGTCGCTCCACCCATTCGAACCCACTGCTGAATGAATGCTGTGACAGATTAAATAGGACCTTGCTTCTCTTACTCTGTCCAACACAAGGGAATCAGAAAAGGTGATGGTCAGACAATATCACTGATGTCTTGCTGGTATAACTTTCAATGCCTCATTTACATCATGGCATTCTCCATATTACCTGTTGCCTCATTTACAACATGGCATTCTCCATATTACCTGTTGCCTAATTTACAACATGGATTTCTGCATATTACCTGTTGCCTCATTTACAACATGGCATTCTCCATATTACCTGTTGCCTCATTTAGAACATGGCATTCTCCATATTACCTGTTGCCTCATTTACAACATGGCATTCTCCATATTACCTGTTGCCTCATTTACAACATGGCATTCTCCATATTACCTGTTGCCTCATTTACAACATGGCATTCTCCATATTACCTGTTGCCTCATTTACAACATGGCATTCTCCATATTACCTGTTGCCTCATTTACAACATGGCATTCTCCTATTACCTGTTGCCTCATTTAGAACATGGCATTCTCCATATTACCTGTTGCCTCATTTACAACATGGCATTCTCCATATTACCTGTTTCCTCATTTACAACATGGCATTCTCCATATTACCTGTTGCCTCATTTACAACATGGCATTCTGCATATTACCTGTTGCCTCATTTACAACATGGCATTCTCCATATTACCTGTTGCCTCATTTACAACATGGCATTCTCCATATTACCTGTTGCCTCATTTACAACATGGCATTCTCCATATTACCTGTTGCCTCATTTACAACATGGCATTCTCCATATTACCTGTTGCCTCATTTACAACATGGCATTCTCCATATTACCTGTTGCCTCATTTACAGCATGGCATTCTCCATTTTACCTGTTGCCTCATTTACAACATGGCATTCTCCATATTACCTGTTGCCTCATTTACAACATGGCATTCTCCATATTACCTGTTGCCTCATTTACAACATGGCATTCTCCATATTACCTGTTGCCTCATTTACATCATGGCATTCTCCATATTACCTGTTGTTCAAGAGAGAGTCTGATGGCTGTGAGATTTCTGAAGAATTGGAGAAGATAGGCCTACATGAATAGGCCAGAGCGGAGGTAAGTGGGGCAATATTGGCGGTTAATAGAATGTCCAGGTGTGGTAGAGATGGAGACAGAGTCACGGGGTATTTCAGGAGAAACTAGCCGGTCTGAGCTAGAAGACATATTTTTTGCACTCGCTCGTCTTGAACAAAATCGTAGTCCATACACACTACTTCTAGTAGTGCTGGACTGAATTTTGCGCGTGGATTAGTTTTCCCTATTAACTGTGTCCCTCGTTATCAGACCAGCCCACTCCGACTTCAGAGGTACTTGTAATTTACGTCCCCAAGCAATGAAAGGTCAACATTTTTAGTCCAACTGTCTGGTGTAGGCATTAAACACCTTACCTCAGCATCAGTACACGGCGTTCTCATCCATTCGGCCACGCTAACCTACAACAGGAAGACTGGAGCATGAAGTACTCAGAGAGAATCGGTCTCAGACAAGTAGATGAAGTTCTCAAGCTACTTGGAATTATTTCAATGTGTTCTTGCTTCAAACGACATATAATCGTGTGTCTGGGTGACTAGAGTATTGTTTATGATCATATAATTTAATTGCTTTTTCCCTATTATGGTAATGTTTATGCCAGTTATTTGTTTCGTTTATATATATATATATATATATATATATATTATATATATATATATATATATATAATATATATATATATATATATATATATATATATATATACCGAAGCCGGGCCGGTGGCATACAGCAAGTATGTATATATATATTTGATGACGGTGAGAATCAGCAGTGGTTCGAATCGCATCGGTAACTTACGGGGAATGTGAGCCGGCCGCTCAAAAAGTAATGGCAATCTACTGAGCGTAATCTTGCTAAGAAATCAACATACAGCTGAACGATGCTGGTGTTGACAGCGATGTCCTGTAAAGGATGTGCAAAAAAAAAAAATATATATATATATATATATATATATATATATATATATATATATATATATATATATATATATATGTAGAGAGAGAGAGAGAGAGAGAGGAGAGAGAGAGAGAGAGAGAGAGAGAGAGAGAGAGAGAGAGAGAAGCAGAGAGAGAGAGAGAGAGAGAGAGAGAGAGAGAGAGAGAGAGAGAGAGAGAGAGAGAGAGAGAGAAACTAACAGAATGGGCAAGTATAAGTGATATGCTCAATCGAAACACTTGGTTTAAACATCATAAAAGACGACTTTACACATGAACAAGCCCTGACGCTATCAAACATATGAAGAAAGGGAACAAAAATAAAAACAGGCGCGCCAGATGGAATCACAATGGATGACTTAGAAGTACTAGAAGACTTTACGACTAGTTTATTTTACCTTAATGATATGCTGAAATCTGTATTTATAGCTATGCCGAAAAAAGACCAGGTACAACTGAATGTTAAGATGATCATACAATTAACCTCATAAAACATGTCACTAAGCTTCTACTCAGATTTATGAGAAGAACAAGAAAGAAAACAAACATGTAATTTGGTGAAGAATAGTATGGATTTGTGTAATGAAAAGGTACAAGCAATATAATATAAACATTGAGAGCACTAATACTAATAGAAAGATCAAGAGACAGTAAGATATACACTTGTGTGCTTTATATATTATGCCAAGGCATTTGATAATGTAACACGAGATGAACTGATTACAATGTTATAAGATAGATGTCAACATTGATGGGAAAGATCTCAGAATAATAAAGGATATTAAATGAAACATCTTTATTTGATATTATAATTGTACATTACAAATGAAACAAGCTGGATGTTAATGCACATCCTTGTCTAATAATTAGTTAATATGTTGATAAGCTGTAATTTGGTTCACATTATTATTCTGGATGTTTGTTTTTACTGTATAATCATTTAAAATTATTCTCATGTCATTAACATTAATGTTTAAATATTTAAGCATCGAAAATATGTCTTTACGTTTTAGATTATCACGTACTATATCTCTAAAGTCCCAGATGATTGGCAACAGGCAATAATAGTACCAATATGTAAAAAGAAAGGCAATATGAGAGAGTGCGAAACAGAGGTATATCACTCCTGAGCCATATAGGGAAAATGTATGCAAAACTTTTGGAACAAAGAGCTAGACCAATAGTTGAACAACAGTTAAGCAAAGCACAATTCGGTTTCCGGAAAGGTAAAAGTTGTACTGATGCATTATTTACACTTAGACACATTTGTGAAAAAACTATTGAATATAGTGACCAGCAGAATATTGTGTTTGTAAATCAGGAACAGGCTTTTGATAGAGTAGACAGATACAAATTATGGACCATCCTTGAAGACTATGGGATAGAAGGGCAACTGCTAGAAAACATCATAGCCATATACCACTCAAGCCAAAGTGCAATAAGAACACAGGAAGGTATATCAGATATGTTCACAGTCAATACAGGAGTGAGGCATGGATGTGTGCTCTCTCCCCTGCTATTCAATATCTACGTGGACAGAATTTCCAAAGAAGCAAGTCTCGACAGACCAGATTCAGAAAATTTAGAACTCTTTACTCCAGATGAAACAACTGACCCACAAGGAATAAATGAACTTCTATTTGCAGTTGATCAGTGCCTGTTTTACAGCGATGAGGGCAGACTACAAAATCATATTACTAATCTGAGTTCAACCTGCAGCAGATACAATATGAGTATAAACACAGCCAAAACCGAAGTAATGCAAGTTAGCAGATCGCCAGGCCCACTAAGTATACAGATAAATAACACACCTCTGAAACAAGTTAAAGAATTCAAATACCTTGGAAGTATGATCACAGAAGATGGCAGATTGGACAGAGAAATTGAAATCAGATGTCAAAAAGCTAGTGCACTTACATATCAACTATCACCCTTACTGAAACATCCAAACATACCCATGTCTGCAAAACGACAGATAATAAACAGCATATTCACACCAACCCTATGCTACCAATCTCAAACCTGGACTTTATCCAAATTACAATTTCGCAAAATCAACACCTGCGAAATGTCGCTTATTTTCCCGGGAGGAACGTGGAATCAACAAGCACATCTTCAAGCTGATTATCTTTTGGGATTAATGACTGACTTCTGTCTACACTCCTCCCTTCTGTCTTCCCTTCCATATATCTATTCCTTTCTCTCTCTCTCTCTCTCTCTCTCTCTCTCTCTCTCTCTCTCTCTCTCTCTCTCTCTCTCTCTCTCTCTCTCTCTCTCTCTCTCTCTCTATTATTCTTTCATCACATACTCCGACAACAGTTTCTTTCAACGATTAATAAAATATTTATTAAATAAAACTATGTCTTGTGTATGGATGGACTGTGTATATGTAGTTGGTATTGTCTACTAGTGTGAATGCAAGATAGGACGGTTGATTTCGTATGTGCCGTAGATTTTCTCGCCTCTTCTGTCGGGCAAAACACAGGACAGCACACATATAAATGGAGTGATCTCACCCTGGATGATCTCCTCCTGCTTGAGTCTGGACTTAATCCAATTCTTGAAGAAAACAACTGTTCAATGTCTTATCACCAGAAAATAATCCGATTTGGTAAGTCACTGAAGTTCATATATTTCCCGTTTTGGAAGGTATTATAATCCACCTCTGAATACACACCGCCACTATCCAACATTGTCTAGAGTTACTATGAATGTTCTACACAATGTCTCCTGTTAATAGAGTTTAATGTTTCTGCACAGTGCAACCGCATGCAGTTTTAAGTATCCCTGCTTGCCACAGGTTAACGTCTTTTCCTTTTAAGGGCTTTAGTTGTATATTCGTTTGTGCATACAGTGTTCTGTATTTGACGTTAAGTTATCACTTCTTCATATTAAAACATGTCTATGTTCTTGTTGGTTCTAAATAGGTACTTTATTTGTTCAAGTGAAGTAACCTTCATTTCTTCTCTGATTTCAATAGGGAGATTGGAACCTGTGGAGAAGATAGGTAATCTGGTGATATGAGTCTGCTTCCTATACTTTTCTTATGTGAGAGTCCTTCTCTAGCCATACTGAGAAGACTTCGAAAAACATACGGACATACGATTTATGAGTGCACTACAGTTTACACGACTAGATAACGAATGCAATTCCACACGTTAAGAACAAACACCTATATCCCTATGCTACTATTACACTAAGATTATAATACCTTATATATTCAATAATCATCCCGGAATCGAAATTAATAATTAAGCACATCGGCACTAATATCCCATTGCCTTAAACAATACGGGACTATAATTTCTTTTCCCACCGGGGATTAATAGATATCTCTGTCCAGTTTGGAACACACACTAACCAGAAGACCCAGTTGCTACTATTTATATTGAGTGTCCAATCCTCCGTTATTGTTAGATGTTCATACCTCAACCCTCGTCTCTTGACGTATCCTGCACATCAAAAAGCGGTGAAATCACGTAGTGGTTAGTTGTTCGTTTCTTTCCGTTGTTACGCTGTTCCCCTGAGTTCCCTCGTTAATCGCTCGTCGCACTTCAAAGAGATCTATTCTTTGATCACCGTCTCCCGGTGTTTGTCCGGTGTCGAAGTTTCCCCGTCGTTCTGTCCGTTCGTTTTCCCGTTGACAGAGCTGGTCAATGACTCCTTACACGGTATCATATTTTTATATTCGGTCACTAACCTTCCATTTATCCTTCTCTCAGATTGAACGACTCGATTGTTAACCCTTCTCCTATATTCCCATTAATGTTACATTTAATTTTATCTGGGAATCACTAAACTATCATCATTCTGTGACACTAAATGAGATGCCTGAGGAGAGCTGTCAACTTAACAATCCGAGACCGAGTAAGAAATGCTACTATCAGACAGACTGTGAGATCAACACCTTGGTGCCACATTTATTGAAAGACAGAAGATAAAGTGGTTTGTCCATGTCGTTAGAATGCAACATCAGCAACTACCATCACTGGCCTTACATCAAAGATCATCTGCGACGAGACCACGTGGACATCCAAGAAGAAAATGGATTGACGACATCAGAGAAATTGTACAACCACACGGAATGACACTATCCAGTGCCGTCCACCGGGCGCTGGAACGCAAATTATTCCTCCCCACGACGCTTGACGGCAGAAGTGGAAGGTGATGATGATGATGATGATATCTATATCGCTCTCTCGTTTATTGTCTGTCTGTCTGTCTGTCTGTCTGTCTGTCTGTCTGTCTGTCTGTCTGTCTGTCTGTTTCATAGATGTGCCAACAATGAGAGGTTGGAGTAGCCAAATGTTGGACGGGCCTGCTGGTCCAGATTGTCCATTTTAGAAAACAAAAATAAGCTCCCTCTTTCTTCCCTTCTCCTTTATTTCTTTCTCTCTCTCTCTCTCTCTCTCCTTTATTTCTTTCTCTCTCTCTCCTTTCTCTCTCTCTCTCTCTCCTCTCTCTCCTCTCTCCTCGTCTCTCTCTCTCATTCTCTCTCTATATATATATATATATATATATATATATATATATATATATATATAATTATATATATATATATATATATATAGTGTGTGTGTGCAGTCTCTTTTGCTGCCTTTACCTTTCCAAACTGGGATAATTATGGTATTATATACATATATCCGCGTGCTCGCCTGCGGGTATATGTGTGCGTTTATTGTCACTATCAAGTGCGTCGACACATGTCTCACCTACTGGGAGCCATGTTAAACAATATGGATTAATCTAACCTACAGTAGTGATTCACTAATAGATCTAATCAAAGATGTACATGAATCCTTTCTGGAAAACACACGATATGTATATATCACTCAATCCCATGTTCGTCTTTTCAAGCCTCAAGTTTGTAAGTGGCAAATGATCAATTGCATTTAGTTTGTTTTGTTATACGTAATTTCATTTGCCTCGCGTGTCAAAATGGTGTAATTGTGGTAACAATACTATTGACAATTGTGTTTGATGTCCGCTACCTCCTTATCTTAATAATGTTTTAATGTCATTCAAACGGGTTATATAAACTACCCGCTTTCTTCGCATAAGATGTATGGATGTATGAAGTAAATTGGGAGGGAATAATCTAAATATGTCTCACCCTCGCAAATATTGATCACAACCCACTACTGGCAACGGTGATCGTATTCCGGTACAAACATAAGGCCTTGTCCACGTCAATTTGGAAGCACTATACACGAGTTTCGCTCTTGTTTGAGCTCGTCAGTAGTGCATATCCTTGACTGGACCCGGGATCAAAACCAGATCACTGGTGTGTGACACGGGTTTGTAAACACTCTAAACCACGCGGCACACACTAGACGCGACCAAATTCTCACACTAGAATATCACAACGTCGCCCATCGTAGGCTATAGCTTAAAGTTTGCCCGATCGCTGCGACTGAGATCAGTCAATCGATGTGGCCCCTAATGATCAGGACTTCTCGACTGGCAAGGCACACCAGGCCGCCCAAAGTCCAGCGAGCAATAATCATTTGATTTATTTTATATTATAATAGCCATGTCACGTCAAGAATGTGAAAAAAAGGACGAAAGGACACATTTCCATATAGGAAAACATACTAGTTATATACGGTCCTGTCCACTGTTTTTTGAACAAACTGACTCTCAGTAATTGACATGGACAAAATAACAGCAATCTCACTGGAGTAAATGAAGGAACGGACACTAATCCAGGCCTTCATGTCTATTGGGTAAATAGCAATAAGCGCATACTTTGATAGAACAATGGGTAATGTTGTGGTCAGTATCGTATTGCCATTGAATGTATAACTAGTCGAGTGCCGATTGATCTATCCCATTTTGGGGATAGCGCGATATACCCATTGACTATTATGGTGTGTATAGGTGTTCTTTATTTACTTGCTTACCTAAAACTTAATAACCTCAAAGCATAAGGAACGTATATTTACTTAATTTATATTAAGGGTAGTAGTTATAGGCTACAATCTGAAAGGCTGTTTACTAGCATTCAAGTCCTTGTCAACACAATCACTCCAATATTTAGAGGACCAAACAATGTAACACGCCATATTCAAATGTATTGCTACACATATTGCCATAATTGTTTGAACATCAAAAGAGGCATGATTAATATATATATATAGCGTATTTGTATAAAGAACTGAATTTCAAGAAGTGCAGGCATGATTCAGACAGGGTAGAGGAACCATGGTCCATATTTTCAACATGGAAACAATCTTTGAGAAGTGGAGAGAATGCAATTTAGATCCCCATACTTGCTTATTAGAGTACAAAAAGCTTTTCGGCTGCGTTCAATATCACATACATACGAGGTAAGAAGTTTACAGAAAATTTCATTCCGTTAAATTAATCATTACACTTATACAATGAGCAGTTGTCCGAGTACTCTGTGAAGCATCAAACTGGTTTAAGGAGGAAAACGGATTAAGGCACGGATTTCTCTACACCTATCCAACATACATGCAGGGAATGTAATGCGACATGTCAAAAGTGATATGACCAGAGACATGTTTTACCCATTTATAAATGATGGAAGTCCACCTCTACCGTTCTGCTATGCAGATGGCACAGTACATCACTCAAATAGTGTTAAGATATTAGTGGAGTCCAAACTTCTTGTTAATTATTTAACATATTGTAGATCAAACAACTAAAACAAAACAAAAACTGATATAACAACAAATATCCACAAATAATATTACAAGCCGTCTACACGTCTCATCCACCAATGGATAGACTGGTTTTATCACAAAGGTTTCATTATGGACTGCATAATCATCAGCAGTGGGGGGATCCACAAATGCATTCTGACTATTCTTATCATAGCAACGCATGGATTAAACAATGTTAAGAAAAAACA
>JACEFZ010011420.1:0-15000 GCA_014155875.1 Cepaea nemoralis
TTCCTTCCCCCCATATGTTGGCACCGGAAATATGCTTCCTTCCACTCCCCATATGTTGGCCCCGGAAATATGCTTCCTTCCACCCCCCCATATGTTGCCACCGGAAATATGCTTCCTTCCACTCCCCATATGTTGCCACCGAAATATGCTTCCTTCCACTCCCCCATATGTTGGCACCGGGAAAATATGCTTTCTTCCCCTTCCCCCTATGTTGGCTCCGGAAATATACTTCCCTCGACTCCCCATATGTTGCTACCGGAAATATGCTTCCTTCCACTCCCCCATATTTGGCACCGGAAATATGCTTCCTTCCACTCCCCATATGTTGGCACCGGAAATATGCTTCCTCCCTTCCATTCCCCATATGTTGGCACCGGAAATATGCTTCCTTCCTTCTTCCCCCATATGTTGGCACCGGAAATATGCTTCCTTCCTCCACTCCCCATATGTTGCCACCGGAAATATGCTTCCCTCCCTTCCGATATGTTGCCACCGGAAATATGCTTCCCTCCACTTCCGATATGTTGCACCGGAAATATGCTTCCTTCCACTTCCCCATATGTTGCCACCGGAAATGTGTTGCTATTTAAAATACAAAAATAAATCCTTCTTCTTCTCTCGTTCACCTAGGCGAATACCACCATGCTTTTGCACGGACTTAATTAATTTCCACTTCCCATTAAGGATACTGCTGCTGCTTCTGCTGCTGCTGCTTCTGCTGCAGCTATCATTTTCATCATCTCATCTCATCTAATCTTGTTCCTCTTGCACCTTGCGGTGTCGAGGGAAGTATAAAAAACGGGAGAGTGCCCGTTTATGGGCTTCATAAATCGAGATTCGCATGGACTCTGCTATTCCCCTCTGTCTATCGTTTACGTGGTCAGCCTCTTTTTCTGCTACCATTATTATTATTATTATTATTATTATTATCATCATCATCATCATTATTCATCATCATCATCATCATCATCATCATCATAAAAAGGCCTTTCCGACTGGCGAGGGTTATCGTGCTTCTCCACAATTTGCGATCTCCAACAGCATGTATCAAGCCGTGAACCAACACCTTCGTTGCCATGACATCAAACTGCCAATAATTTTCTCTCGCGGTCTTCCTCTATGTCTTTCGACAAATCTTTCAAGCTTCACAATATATTATAGTATGCGTCTTCTTGTCACCAAAAATGATGACTGCCTTTCTCTGTTTGTGTTAAGTTGATTTAGTGATTCATCGCATTCAAACCTCTGAAATGACTCATGTTGTCTGCCCCAAAGGGGATGCTACTATTATATATAGATATATATATTAAAATTACTGACATCCCATTCTATCCTTTCCATTTCAGATAGGTCATGGCTTTTGACCCAGTTTTTAAAAATAATGTGTAGGAGGAAAAATATCTGGCAATGATTTCTCTTCATAACCCGCTGTCTGTCCCAGTCTGTAGCCTGCAGAGTGAACACAAAAATGGCACATATTTCGCAGGCGATGTTAGCGCCATTGGTGTACGGTGTCCTGCAATCACCGGAAATGTGACTCAGGCATGAGCAAACAGGATCCCCGCACGGAATGTCGACGGCTTGAGTTGTGTTGTTGGCTTGTGCAGTGGTGTTTGGGCATGTCAGCGACGTAGAGATGACATTCTATTCTTTATAAACGTTGACTTCTCGTGCAGAAGCATCAAGTGCCATGCCAGCTGGCGTAGGCGTTCATGTCCTCTCCATAGATCTCGGTCTTTGGTGTTGTTCTGTATCAACCCTGCTGATGATATTCCTCCATGCCACTGTCTCAATCCACCCATCATCATTTCTCTTGGTCGGCCACTGCCTCTCTTCTCCTCGATCTTACCAGTCGTCACGGTGTTCTCTAATGCCCCTCTTCTCATCACATAACCAAAGAAAGCTGTTTGTCTCTTTCTTATTGTTATATATAATGGTTAGTTTCATTCGCCTCTTTCAGGCAATGTCGTTAGTTACTCTCGCAGTCCAGGAAATTCGTAACATTAGTCCTCAGGAACCACATCTCTGTTGCTTCCAAGCTCTTCCTGATTTGTTCATTTACATTCCAAGATTCACTGCCATACTGAAAAAACAGGTTTTATATAGCACTTAGCACTTACATTCAATGATAGTGATAGCATAACGTACTTTCATTTTCTGAAATTCAGCTTCTGCTTGCCATATTCTCCTCGTAATCCTCCGTTGTGCCCCTCCCGTCTGATTTTATATGGCAAAACTACTACACCTAAAATTGCATAGAAAATTAAGCTGGGGTCGGTTGCAACGTCCTATAAAGCAGGTACTATTTAAATAATTTAGCGAGCGCGATGGTCTAGTGATGGTGTAGTGAGCGATGGTGTGGTGATGGTGTAGTGAAGGCGTAGTGAGCGATAGTGTAGTGGTGGTGTAGTGGTGGTGTAGCGATGGTGTAGCGGTGGTGTAATGATGGTGTAGCGATGGTGTAGCGGTGGTGTAGCGATGGTGTAGCGGTGGTGTAATTATGGTGTAGCGAGGTGTAGCGGTGGTGTAGCGCTGGTGTAGCGATGGCGCAGCGATGGTGTAGCGATGGTGTAGCGGTGGTGTAATGATGGTGTAGCGAGGTGTAGCGGTGGTGTAGCGCTGGTGTAGCGATGGAGCAGCGATGGTGTAGCGGTGGTGTAATGATGGTGTAGCGATGGTGTAGCGGTGGTGTAGCGATGGTGTAGCGGTGGTGTAATGATGGTGTAGCGAGGTGTAGCGCTTGGTGTAGCGATGGAGCAGCGATGGTGTGTAGCGGTGGTGTAGCGCTGGTGTAGCGATGGAGCAGCGATGTGTAGTGGTGGTGTAGCGATGTTGACATTGGCATGAGTACGGTCGGATAAAGTTCGATGCTAGCTCTCGGCGTTCCCAAGGGAGTTAAAGACTGACCACCTATCCTCCATCCATTTCGGCTTACATACGGTCACAACCCTTCACGTAGCCACGGCAGCTTCCTGCTAGGGGACTTGCTTTATTGTTTTGAAGTAATACAATAAGTTGGATGTCGCCAGATACAAGCAGAAATAGTGCGCGTGGTAAAACATCATCATCATCTTCATCATGCATCTCCGCAGTGAAGCTTGCTTGTCAAAGACACTAAACTATCTGCAGCCGACTTGCAGAAAGAGACCCGAGCCATTTGGGATAAAACCCAGTTCAATGAAGTCGAGCCTCTTGTCGCCTTTTTATACTTATACCCAATGGCTAGGGTGTCGGCTTGCTCCATGGCGAGCGGGCCCTGTAGGGCTATGATGAAGTGGGCCCTGTTGAACCCTGACGAAGTGGGCCCTGTTGAACCCTGATGAAAATGGCACTGTTGAACCCTGATAAAGTTGGTCGTGTGAACCCTGATGAAGTGGGCCCTGTTGAACCTTGATGAAGTGGGCGCTGTTGAACCCTGATAAAGTTTGTCGTGTTGACCCTGATGAAGTAGGTCCTGTTGATCCCTGATGAAGTGGGTCCTGTTGATCCCTGATGAAGTGGGCCCTGTTGATCCCTGATGAAGTGGGCTATATTGAACCCTGGAGAAGTGGGCCCTGTCGGACCCTGATAAAGTTCGTCCTGTTGATCCCTGATGAGTGGGCTCTGTTGATCCATGGTGAAGTGGGCGCTGTTGATCCCTGAAGTAGTGGGCCCTGTCGAACCCTGATGAAGTGGGCTCTGTTGATCCATGATGAAGTGGGCCCTGTTGATCCCTGATGAAGTGGGCTCTGTTAAACCCTGGAGAAGTGGGCCCTGTCGGACCCTGATAAAGTAGGCCCTGTCAGACTCTGATGAAGTGGGCCTATCGAACTTTGATAAAGTAGACCCTGTTGATCCCTGATGAAGTAGACCCTGTTGAAGTAGGGCCCTATTGAACCCTGGTGAAGTGGGCCTTGTTTGAAGCTTGATGAAGTGGGCCCTGTTGAACCCTGATGAAGGGGGCCATCTTGAACCCTGATGAAGTGGGCCCTGTCGGACTCTGATAAAGTGGGCCCTGTTGATCTCCGATGAAGTAGACACTGTTTATCCCCGATGAAATAGACCCTGTTGAACCCTGGTGAAGTGGGCCTTGTTGAACCCTGATGAAGTGGGCCCTGTTGAACTATGATGAAGTGGGCTCTTTTGAAACCTGATGAAGTGGGCCTTGTTGAACTCTGATGAAGTGGGACCCTGTTGAACTCTGATGAAGTGGGCTCTTTTGAAACCTGAATGAAATGAACCCTGTTGAACACTGATGAAGTGGGCCCTGTTGAACTCTGATGAAGTGGGCTCTTTTGAAACCTGATGAAATGAACCCTGTTGAACTCTGATGAAGTAGAGCGCCCTTAGACATGAGACAATGTGTTCAAAATGTTCACTGATTTAGTGTCGAAGGATAATATATCGGCCACATGTGATAGAAGGATGTCAGATCGCCATGCGAGGGTCATCATGTTATGTGTTTTATTTCGTGGCATCTTCCGCAATATCAATGCTCGTTGAACCGAAATTTACATTATAATACTTTTTTATTTGACCTACTTTTTGCTTGGCGCTGATTCAGTTAAATGTCCTTGTGCTGGCATTACCTTCTGGCATTCAATATGTTTAGAACCTGTCCACTTCACCACTGCTTATAACTAAATATATTCCACGGATATACTCTATATGTTTAACTGATCAAGTGCCAAGGGATGATTAATTGTCGTAAGCTACTTCCTTTATCTGCCATGGGCGTGTATATCGCCGAAATATTGTCAATGCTCATAATTAACTATAGTCCACGGATATATTCTGTATGTTTAAAGACCCTGCTGAGCTTGACTCTAGTCCGACTATGTGAAGACACATGAAAGATGTAGCATAGGTGGGAGCGCAAGCGCAATTGAAATACCACTACTTTTATCGTTTCTTTACTTATTCAGTTCAGTCGTGAAAATGTGTCCGCAACAGACGAGCAGTATCTCCGGCGGGCCTATTCTCGCTGGTCGCGAGATCCGCACAGTAGCAGGCAGGGAGATTTGCTCGCAGCAGACGAGCAATATCTCCGGCGGGCCTACTCTCGTTGGTTGCGGGAGCCGCACGAGTCAGGCGGGGAGTCTGACGGTAGTACACGCTTACAAGGTCCAGACACTTGCGTTTGACAGGTGTACGCGACCAGTGGTCCGGACGCGTATACGACCCTTACCTGCGGGATTTGGCTGAACGCCTCTAAGTCAAATCCCAAGGGTTTAGGATCTGGCCATCGCTCGTCTCCTGCTCGTGGAGGCGAGGTCTCGGAGGTTTGACGCTGAGCCGCCAGCGTCTGCAGCCTACCTTGTTCCAGACGTATTGGTTATCCATTCCTCTGGGTCAAACGAGGCAAGGCCGAGAGAGGGAACATGTCGTTTGGGCACCACATGTTCTCTGAAGCTCTGCCCAGGCATTGTGATGGAATTTTGGCCACATTCCAACTCACATACTTTGGTCTGTCAAGACTGCAAGGTGCCACTCACATCATTAAAAAAAAAAAGTCAAGTGAAAAGTCGGATTTCATAGTTTCATTGGTTAGCATGGAGACGTCTGCCTTCATGGATTTATCGTGATTTGTAAAATGTTAATTATTATTTTGGTGCAATGTTGTAAGCTGCAAAGATTGCAGTTGGGGACGGTACATGTAACAGGATTTCAGTTGTCGACATTTGAAATAAACGTCAAACACATTTGGTGGAAATTTATATATATATGTGTGTGTGTCTGTGTGTGCGTGTGCGCGTGTGCGTGCATGCGTGCGTGTGTGCGTGAGTGCGTGCGTGCTCGCGCATGCGTGTATGTATAAAAATAGATTTCAAACTGTGGAGATTTCAAATATACGTCACATATATTTTGAAGAAAAATTGTTCAATATTTTTAACAAGCTACAGAATTAATTAATTCCTTAAAAAATTAAAAAATAAATAGAAACCGTGACACGTTATCTATAAATATTCTATAGAAGCTTGTAAAAACCATACTGGAAGGTAAAGTTGAAAGCACGCGAGCAAGAAGTAGACAACGATACAAATGGTAAGATAACATCTAGAGATGGACGTACAACAATCATGACAGAATGTACAATCAAGGCGCGAGACAGACAGTGTTGGAAAACCATTGCAGCCAACCTTCATGTAGAGACGGCACCCGATTGAATCATTGATTATGAAGAGTATGTGTACAAGATGTGGTGTGTCGTTCTTTAAAACCTGGACAGTTAATTAAACATTTTGAGCTTAAAATTCAATTTTGAAACGATCATTTTTCTGATCGTAGTGCGGTAAACTACGCTGCCTTTGCGTTTATTAACTGGCACTGTGGCTTAACGTATCAAGTGCCATGGGATGATTAATCGTATTAAGCGACTTCCTGTATCTGTCGAAATGTCATTGCGTTATAATATAACATGCCTGTTACGATATTAACAATTGTTAAGTCACAACTGTGACGCACCTACTTCCCATCTACCGTCATACATTTTTGTTTAATCCAAACCAAATGTTTGTTTGCCACTGACTCTGTTAGAGTATAGTTTCACAAGTCCCTGATATACCAAGTTCAGGGTTCCATATCAGACGCGGTCGATTTAGAAGCAGACTGTTTTACGTTGATTTCGATGTTAAATGGTGTCAGTCGTTCAGAAAGACACGGCAAACTACGGAACTAACATTTCCTAGTAACTCTCAAACAGCCAATTAATGCTGAGAGTGAATGCAGCGACCAGTAAAGAACATGCAGTTAACTTTGTTTTTACCTGATTAAGTGCCATCTGACCATTAATTGTCCTAAACGACTTCACGTATCTGTTGCGGGAGTATATCTGTCGCGGGAGTATATATCGTTGAAAAGTTTTCATTGGATTGTAATACATCATGACTGCTACCAAATTAATAACGTTGAAGTCATAACTGTGACACTATTACTTCCCATTGTCCGTCTTTCATGTCTGTTTGGTGCAAACCTACTTTTTTGTTTGGTGCAAACCTACTTTTTTGTTTGGTGCAAACCTAATTTTTGTTTGGTGAAAACCTACTTTTTTGGGTGCAAACCTACTTTGTGTTTGGTGCAAACCTACTTTGTGTTTGGTGCAAAAATACTTTGTGTTTGGTGCAAACCTACTTTGTGTTTGGTGCAAACCTACTTTGTGTTTGGTGCAAACCTACTTTGTGTTTGGTGCAAACCTACTTTGTGTTTGGTGCAAACCTACTTTGTGTTTGGTGCAAACCTACTTTGTGTTTGGTGCAAACCTACTTTTTTGTTTGGTGCAAACCTACTTTTTGTTTGGTGCAAACCTACTTTTTGTTTGGTGCAAACCTAATTTTTGTTTGGTGCAAACCTACTTTTTTTGGGTGCAAACCTACTTTGTGTTTGGTGCAAACCTTCTTTTTTGTTTGATGCAAACCTACTTTGTGTTTGGTGCAAACCTACTTTGTGTTTGGTGCAAACCTACTTTGTGTTTGGTGCAAACCTACTTTGTGTTTGGTGCAAACCTACTTTTTGTTTGGTGCAAACCTACTTTGTGTTTGGTGCAAACCTACTTTTAGGTTGGTGCAAACCTACTTTGTGTTTGGTGCAAACCTACTTTGTGTTTGGTGCAAACCTACTTTTAGGTTGGTGCAAACCTACTTTGTGTTTGGTGCAAACCTACTTTGTGTTTGGTGCAAACCTACTTTTAGGTTGGTGCAAACCTACTTTGTGTTTGGTGCAAACCTACTTTGTGTTTTGTGCAAACCTACTTTGTGTTTGGTGCAAACCTACTTTGTGTTTGATGCAAACCTACTGTTTGTTTGGTGCAAACCTACTTATTGTTTGGCATAGAATCTGTAAACTTGCTTTTATTGATTCATATGGTTTTTCTTAGATTTCGATTCACAGGGAAACTCTTCAAGCATTTAACACACGCTATGGTTGGTTTCATGTTCCCTTGCATTTCCCATAAACGCGGCTGGAGCCACATTTGTGTACGTTCACTATTTTCACTCAGGCAGGAGTGTAGAAGCCTTCATAAGACTATTGGCCAACACACACACAGGAGCCACGGTAGCGTTGCCTCTAGAAGCTCATCTGTCGTACAGGTCGTCTTGAGTTCGATCCGAATCAGGGCGATTTCAAATTTTAAAATTGACCTAGGCGCCCAAAAATGGGAACCGGGAAATGTCTGGGGAAATACAGACGGCCGGTATAATATCGAACACATCAGCCACTGAGTGGTCTCGAGGTATGGTGTCCGCCTCGAGTGCTGGAGGTCCCAGGTTCAAGCCCTGGTGAGGGTCGGGAGTTTTTCATGAGGACTTCTACTAACAAAATTTCCCCTGGTCTCTGGGTAGTGAGATCGGACGCTCGTGTGTATTTTTGCGCACGTAAAAAATCCCTTGGCCGTTGGAAATCGAAAAAGAATAGCCTAACGACGCTGCCCGGGCAAAATTTCGAGTTAAAAATCTACCCAAAGTATTTCAGGAACCTCGCCGGTGCAACGGAGTTCATGCACTGATCTGAGATTCTCCGGACTCACGTTTGAGTTAGGAGTAGAACGGAACACTTATGGGTTACACTCGTGTGCCGTGATGTTGATCCGTCCACTAAATTAAACTAAATCAGCCACTGAGTGCCGTTTGGTCAATGAAAATATGGGTCTGGCTCCATGTGCGCAATGCGTAAAGCATCCCTGTTCACGCCACGGGGTATATGGTGCTAGACACATATTCACAGACCCATCGGCACTCGATGGGTGTTGCAGTCAGTATCTCGCCGGCCGTCTTTACACGCCAGGTCAATTCATGTTTTAGGATCTGTGTCCAGGTCGGTGAAAACAATCCCCGCATCTAAGGAGGTTCGAACATCTGACCCACGGGTCGGCGTTGTTGTAGTTTCTAGTTAACATTTACATAGAAAGATTCGGGAGATGTCCATCGCGTTAGGGATTTACTTCTTCTTCAGCATTTCGAGCCATTGATGTTCTTTGCTGCAGATACAATCCGTCTCCATTCGTCTCTCTGGTTGACCTTCATTTGCCAGTCGCTGATTCCAAGTGCTTGTAGGTCTGTATATATATTATCTCTCCGCCGTCTTCTTGGTCTACCTCGGGGTCTACGGTCATTTATTTCCTGAGTGTAAGCGAGTTTTGTTTCCCGAGTATCTTCCATTCTTTCTATATACCCCGTTGCAGTCTATTAGCCTTCATGATACCAGTGATTAGCGGGGACTTAAACAGACCATAAATGTCTTTGTTGCTTCTTCTTTTCTACTCTCCACTTTGTGTATCCCTAATGGGCCCAAAGATGCGTCTTAATACTTTGTTCTCAAAGGTTTGTAACAAGGCTTCGTCTCCTTTAGTTGTACTCCAGGTTTCAGAGCCATACAGCACAACCGGTCTAATCAGTGTTTTGTATGTTAGGAATTTACAGCATTTGAAATTTATATTTTCATTAGCTTTCATAAATAATGCCCGCTGCAGACTTTACTCGTTAAATAACGTTGCAAAAATCTGCCCCAAATTCTACCCATCAAGAGATAAGTTGGGAAACTTCCCACATCGAGATTAAAAGGTTGGAAATACTGTTCCAGATTTCTGACATCGAGAAACAAGTTGGGAAACATTGCTTCAGACTTAGCCTATCAAGAAACAAGTTGAGAAACACTGCTCCAGACTTCGCCTATCAAGAGATAAAAAGTTGAGAAACACTGATCCTGACTTCGCCTATCAAGAAATACAAAGTTGGGACACACTGCTCACGACTTCACCTATCAAAAGATAAAAAGTTGAGAAACACTGCTTCAGACTTCACCTATCAAAAGATAAAAAGTTGGGACACACTGCTCCAGACTTCGCCTATCAAGAGATAAAAAGTTGAGAAACACTACTCCAGACTTCGCGTATCAAGAAACAAGTTGGGAACCACTGCTCCAGATTCTACCCTTAAAGAAAAGAACCTGGACTGACGCGGGTGCCCGGATGTCTGATTACAGCTGCTTGCATCCTGTCAAGCTTTGTTCAGATGACGTGCAGAATCCATTCTCAAAATGACCTTTCTACATACTGCTCTTGTCTTCTGTTACATACACAAACCTGCATTTGTTTCATAACATTTCTGATCACTTCGCTGTCAGTAAATGCAAATTGGCGTTCCGCACCTGGCGAAAGGAATAACAATTTATTTGTTTAAGCTTAGAAGTCACAAACAAGTTGTTTCACGATGTACTGCCAGCAATTCACTGCATCTCGTCATGTGAATACCGCAGAGTTATATATCATATCAAGTGAATAGATGAGTCATATTTTGGCTAAAACAGACACACATAGTCGCTGATTTTGTTCAAATGAGGGGCATTTTTTATCCCACGGTAGTCTCAGTCACTATGAAGTCGTTATGTCTGTATAAACCTGGTTCTGTGTGCCGTAATACTTGTGAGTGCAGACAGTATTCACGCCAGAAATAAGTTGTAAAAATACTATCGGCTAGACGAGGATAGCTCCAGAAATCCAATTTCTATCATTGTCGTTACTATTTACGATATCGACTTTTGTCCCCCTTTTTTGGCCCGTGCCCCCCTTTCACCATATTTTCAGAACGTCATTCCCCCCTATCGTATTTCCTACCTAAAAATCCCACCCTGCCCCTACACAGTATATGTAATAATGGAAGCTAAATTTAATAGCACATACTAAAACAAGTCTAGACGTCCACATAAAACATGATTTGTGGGTCTACTTACTTTATAAATTGAATTTTAGAAGGATTAGACATACAGGAACCGTACAGTATTAAGGGAAAAACAATATCAAGTAATCGGTTCTTGTATTAACGCGATCTTGAAATAATCTTAATTCCCCCCCCCCCCCCCCCCCCCCCTGGAAACCCAAAAAAAAATATTTTTTTTTTTTTTTTGGGGGGGGGGGGAATTCCCGACCGGTTGAGAACCACTGCTCTAGTTAACTAGTACCTTGTGGTGTCGAGTTGAAGTATAAACACAGGGAGAGTACCCGTTTATGGGATTCATATATCGTGATTCACATGGATTCTGCTATTCCCTCTGCCTTCGTTAACGTGGTCGACCTCTTTTTCTGCATCCATTTTGTCTGTACATTATTGCTTCTTGTGGTATAATGTTAGATGGTAATCAAGTTACAAGACCAAACCATTCGACTTGCTGCCTTCTCATAAAATCTAGCACTGCCATAACCCCCACTTTAGTGCTGATTTCTTCTTTTCTGATTTTCTCTCGTCTTGATACATTGGGTATTTTTCTCAGGGATCTCATTTCTGTTGTTGTGATTTTTCCTTTCTCTTGTTCTGTCATTCTCCGGGTTTGGCATTGGTAGCATAGGGTTGGTAGGAAGATTGTGTTGTAGATTTCTTTCTTAATAACTATTGATACGTGTAGGTTCTTTAGTATTGGTGCCATTTGTCCAATGAGTTATCTTGCATTATTGCATCTAGTTTCGACCTCGTCTTCTGATTTGCCATTTGATGATATTATACTTCCGAAGTACTTAAAGCTGAACCGGCTGTTGCTCATACTATTGAAATCAACGCAATGCGATCTCCTTCTCAATCGTCTGCTCCTGATTTCGAACCTTCCACTCGATATGTCAGGGAATTGGGAAATACGTTCACTGCCCTAGGCCACACCGTGCTATTACCATTCGTCTGGATAATAACACGGTGTCTGCTATTTGTCTTGATAATAATAAGGCGTCTGCTATTTGTCTGTCTGATTTAACTGAGTCATGACGATGTACCCAGTGCCGAGCTAGACTACAGTCACAAGGAACAAGTAAACATATCGACGTGTCGGACAACTCTCTGTCTCGTCTCCAGACTCTCTGCCTCTCTCACACAAACACACACATCAGTTAGAAACCAAATGTGAACAAATACGTTTCCCCACCGGGTCAAAGTTCACCAGTGCTTTGTGTCACCTCGTCAGAATTGGAGTGTTTCTGGTGGACTCTGACGTCATGCTTGGAGCCGTGCCGGGGTGCATGTGGTAGAAACAAGTTAGTTGCATATCCTTTACTGTATATAGTATTGTTTGGCGCTCAGAGAAGGAGATGAAGGAAGTAGATATTAGAGGACGCTCTAGACAACATAACATTTGAAAGCTATAATTACCGACCGGGATTCGAACCTGACACCTCCAAATGACGACAGCGCATCGCTGCAGGAACAAGTGTACTTCGACGCATGACCAACTAGACCTAAAAACACCTGCAAAAAAAAAAACATATTTCGAACGCGTGTTCCATACGTCCTTTCAGACAGTATGGCTGAACACAGCACTCATACCGTACGAGTGTACAGTGTACACACCCGTATGAGTACGGTGTTCAGCCATACTGTCTGAAAGAACGTATGGAACACGCGTTCGAAACATGTTTTTTTGCAGGTGTTTTTACTCTAGTTGGTCATGCGTCGAAGTACACTTGTTCCTGCAGCGAGTTGCTGTCGTCATTTGGAGGTGACAGGTTCGAATCTCGGTCGGTTATTATGACTTTTACATTTTATGTTGTCTAGTGCGTCCTCTAATATCTACTTCGCTCTTCTCCTTCTATGAAGGCCAAACAATACTATGTGTGTTTATTTATGTACTGTCTCGGTCGCCTCAAAAGGTTCCCAATTGATTTTCTGTATATCTTTTACAGGACGGTGCAGTCAACACCAGCATTATTTGCTGTTGTGATCTCTTGCAAGTTTACGTTCAGTAGTTTGCCATTGCTTTCTGAATGAACGGCACCCATACCATTTCATAAAAAAAACAAACGCAAGGTGGTTTGCTGCCAAATCACCCACAGCTTTCTTTCGAACGAGGGTATGCGGGATTATGAACTCTTGGCCACGGAGCCGGCTGCATGTGGTAGAAGATAGTAGAATATGGTGGAGTGTGTTAGAATGTGGTAGAAGATGGTAGTATGTGGTAGAAGGTGGTAGAATATGGTAGAAGGTGATAGCATGTGGTAGAAGATTGTAGCATGTGGTAGAAGATGGTAGAATGTGGTAGAAGATGGTAGAATGTAGTAGATGATGATTGCATGTGGTAGAAGATGGTAGTATGTGGTAGAATGTGATAGAAGATGGTAGAATGTGGTAGAAGGTGATAGAAGATGGTAGAAGATGGTAGCATGTGGTAGATGATGATAGCATGTGGTAGAAGATTGTAGCATGTGGGAGAAGATGGTAGAATGTAGTAGAAGGTGGTAGAATGTGGGAGACGGTGGTAGATTGTGGTAGAAGATGGTAGCATGTGATAGAAGTTGGTAGAATGTGGTAGAATTAATAGAATGTTGAAGCAGGGGTGAGGAGGGGACGTGGGGAGGGCCCGCACCCTAAAAGCCTGGAAAAACTCGCCTCCCTTCTGATCGTCATACATTCGTCTCTAAGTGATATTGTACAACATTCTTCAAGACGACTTCTAAATTGATGTCACTAATTGTACAGTTTGAACTGGTATTCCAAACTTGTCTTAATTGAGGTGGTGTCGGTTGGAGATCTTCTTTGTTCGAATCTAGAATGGCAGGTGCACCAACCAGCGCAGTGTGCGATCATTAGCCCCAGGTAACTGATACAGCTGGGGCTGGATGCAATTATCTTCGTTTATCGCACTATGGCGCACTGAAATAAAACAGACCTGAACACGAACATCTCAGCTGCAAGAGCCTGAGAAATACATTCGCAGGTCTTGATTGGCTTTCATAGAAGTAAAGTAGAGACTTATCAATGTGCCGTGCCGTTAGACGTGGAAGGTCAAGGTTTGCCGTGTCCACTATCATCGAAGTCTTTGACTCAGGTCTGTCTTCTTGTTTCCATTATGCCATGTGCCCAAGCCACCCGGAATTTACTTCTTTACCTTTCTCTTTTTCCATCGAGTTTGCCAGTTATCTCCACGTTTTCTAGGTTATATTTCCATCGAGTTTGCCAGTTCTCTCTACGTTTTCTAGGTTATCTTTCCATCGAGTGTGTCAGTTGTCTCTAAGTTTTCTAGGTTATTTGTTTCCATCGAGTTTGTCAATTGTCTCAAAGTTTTCTAGGTTATATTTCCATCGAGTTTGCCAGTTCTCTCTACGTTTTCTAGGTTATATTTCCATCGAGTTTGCCAGTTGTCTCTAAGTTTTCTAGGTTATCTTTCCATCGAGTGTGTCAGTTGTCTCTAAGTTTTCTAGGTTATTTGTTTCCATCGAGTTTGTCAATTGTCTCAAAGTTTTCTAGGTTATTTTTCCATCGAGTGTGCCAGTTGTCTCTAAGTTTTCTATGTTATTTTTCCATCGATTTTGCCAGTTGTCTCTAAGTTTTCTATGTTATTTTTCCATCGAGTGTGCCAGTTGTCTCTAAGTTTTCTATGTTATTTTTCCATCGATTTTGCCAGTTGTCTCTAAGTTTTCGGTAGAAGATGGTAGTATGTGGTAGATGATGATAGCATGTGGTAGAATGTGATAGAAGATGGTAGAATGTGGTAGAATGTGATAGACGATGGTAGAATGTGGTAGAAAATGGTAGAATGTGATAGAAGATGGTAGAATGTGATAGAAGATGGTAGAAGATGGTAGAATGTGGTAGAATGTGGTAGAAGATGGTAGAATGTGGTAGAATATGATAGAAGATGGTAGAATGTGGTAGAATGTGATAGACGATGGTAGAATGTGGTAGAAGATGGTAGAATGTGATAGAAGATGGTAGAATGTGATAGAAGATGGTAGAATGTGGTAGAAGATGGTAGAATGTGGTAGAAGATGGTAGAATGTGGTAGAATATGGTAGAATGTGATAGAAGATGGTAGAATGAGGTAGAAGATGGTAGAATGTGGTAGAAGATGGTAGAATGTGGTAGAAGATTGTAGAAGGTGATAGAAGATGGTAGAATGTGATAGAAGATGGTAGAATGTGATAGAAGATGGTAGAATGTGGTAGAAGATGGTAGAATGTGGTAGAAGATGGTAGAATGTGATAGAAGATGGTAGAATGTGATAGAAGATGGTAGAATGTGATAGAAGATGGTAGAATGTGGTAGAAGATGG
>JACEFZ010011420.1:20000-21402 GCA_014155875.1 Cepaea nemoralis
AAGACAGGCATGCTTCCTGCAGAGTGGCACGCTTCCATTCAACAATACAAAATAGAAAGCATTTGTTGGATGTTGTCCTTAGGACATGTTGGGGTGGTGGGAAGCGAGCAGGAGGACAGATTGCTGGGTGTGCACCCCTTGGAGGGATATTGATGATTGATAATGCAGACGTGGTCAGGGCCCTTTTGGGATTATGTGTATAGTGCAGACACAACAGGTGAATTATCACGGGCTGGGGAGAATGTTGCTTCAGGTAGTAATCAGAGAATCTGGCCCACACTCAGGACTCCGAACAAAGGCCAGATGGACACATAATGAGACTGCTGTTGGTACCATTCTTATTGGGACTCTTCGCTGGCTGTTACAGATTGGGACGGAGCGCGTATGGGAATGTTCCAGGCACTGTGTGATGTCGGTTCTTGACTCAACTCAACTGCAAGTGATCTGATTGGAAAAGATGCTAAGATACTAGGAAAGAGTCAGAGTGAGTAATCAAGATGTTCTAAAACTGAAATAGCTTGAAGGGGAACTTGTCTTAGGAAACAAGTTAATCTGACATGCTGTACTCATAATATGCTGTATGCACTTGAAGAGGCTCAAAAACATATTGCATAGCACGAAGAAGACAAGCTCAAAAACATATTACAGATCACACGGAGCAGATGGACTGATAACATCAACACCTTCAGCAACATAGATTTACATTAGTGATCGCACATACCTGGCACTAGAACATGAACTGCAGCTCCCCACAACAAACCAGTAAAGATAACAACACGTTTCGTTTGTTGGTTTGACAGTGGATAGACAGGACAAGACCTGGAATTACCGATTGATTTAGCCTTAAAATGTGTACCAGGAATTTGTTGGGGATGTTAAGTCTTCCGGCCTGATATAGGTCACATCACCCATGCAGTGCTGATTGGTACACAAATATGGGGCTAGTATCATATACACGATAAACTCCCGGCGGCTGGTGTGTTGGCGGGACGGATAGGAAGCTGCGCTGACAGTGATAGGAGCGCGGTAGGGCGACAGTGACAGGAGCGCGGTAGGGCGACAGTGACAGGAGCGCGGTAGGACCTGACAGTGACAGGAGCGCGGTAGGACGACAGTGACAGGAGCGCGGTAGGACGACAGTGACAGGAGCGCGGTAGGACCTGACAGTGACAGGAGCGCGGTAGGACGACAGTGACAGGAGCGCGGTAGGACAACAGTAGTAGTAGGTTAGCTGGTATTTGATTATCATTTCTGGATTGTGGTGCTGGATTGACCCCAATCCAGCTGGATTGGGGTTAAGGGTTAGGGATTAGGGGTTAGGGTTAGGGTTAGGGGTTAGGGTTAGGGTTAGGGGTTAGGGTTAGGGTTAGGGGTTAGGGTTAGGGTTTAGGGTTAGGGTGTT
>JACEFZ010011421.1:0-22627 GCA_014155875.1 Cepaea nemoralis
TTACACAGTCATTAGCACAGTGTCTTACACAGTCATTAGCACAGTGTCTTACACAGTCATTAGCACAGTGTCTTACACAGTCATTAGCACAGTGTCTTACACAGTCATTAGCACAGTGTCTTACACAGTCATTAGTACAGTGTCTTACACAGTCATTAGCACAGTGTCTTACACAGTCATTAGCATAGTATCTTACACAATTATTAGCACAGTGTCTTACACACTCATTAACACAGTGTTTTACTTATTAACACAATGCTACCATGTCTCTGTACAGTTTTTGTGTTGTTGCTACCATGTCTCTATAGTTTTTGAGTTGATGCTACCATGTCTCTATAGCTTTTGAGTTGATGCTGCCATGTCTCTGTAAAGTTTTTGTGTTGATGCTGCCATGTATGTGTAGTTGTTGTGTTGATGCTACCATGTCTCTGTACAGTTTTTGAGTTGATGCTACCATGTCTGTGTACTGTTGTGTGTTTATGCTACCATGTCTGTCTACTGTTGTGTGTTGATGCTACCATGTCTGTGTAGTTGTTGTGTTGATGCTACCATGTCTGTGTAGTTGTTGTGTTGATGCTACCATGTCTGTGTAGTTGTTGTGTTGATGCTACCATGTCTCTGTACAGTTTTTGTGTTGATGCTACCATGTCTGTCTACTGTTGTGTGTTGATGCTACCATGTCTGTGTACTGTTGTGTGTTGATGCTACCATGTCTGTCTACTGTTGTGTGTTGATGCTACCATGTCTGTGTACAGTTTTTGTGTTGATGCTACCATGTCTGTCTACTGTTGTGTGTTGATGCTACCATGTCTGTCTACTGTTGTGTGTTTATGCTACCATGTCTGTGTAGTTGTTGCGTTGATGCTACCATGTCTGTGTAGTTGTTGTGTTGATGCTACCATGTCTGTCTACTGTTGTGTGTTGATGCTACCATGTCTGTGTAGTTGTTGTGTGTTGATGCTACCATGTCTGTGTACTGTTGTGTGTTGATGCTACCATGTCTGTCTACTGTTGTGTGTTTATGCTACCATGTCTGTGTAGTTGTTGTGTTGATGCTACCATGTCTGTCTACTGTTGTGTGTTGATGCTACCATGTCTGTGTAGTTGTTGTGTTGATGCTACCATGTCTGTCTACTGTTGTGTGTTGATGCTACCATGTCTGTGTAGTTGTTGTGTTGATGCTACCATGTCTGTGTAGTTGTTGTGTTGATGCTACCATGTCTGTCTACTGTTGTGTGTTGATGCTACCATGTCTGTCTACTGTTGTGTGTTGATGCTACCATGTCTGTCTGCTGTTGTGTGTTGATGCTACCATGTCTGTGTAGTTGATGTGTTGATGCTACCATGTCTGTGTAGTTGTTGTGTTTATGCTACCATGTCTGTGTAGTTGTTGCGTTGATGCTACCATGTCTGTGTAGTTGTTGTGTTGATGCTACCATGTCTGTGTACTGTTGTGTGTTTATGCTACCATGTCTGTGTAGTTGTTGTGTTGATGCTACCATGTCTGTGTAGTTGTTGTGTTGATGCTACCATGTCTGTGTACTGTTGTGTGTTGATGCTACCATGTCTGTGTAGTTGTTGTGTTGATGCTACCATGTCTGTGTAGTTGTTGTGTTGATGCTACCATGTCTGTGTAGTTGTTGTGTTGATGCTACCATGTCTGTGTAGTTGTTGTGTTGATGCTACCATGTCTGTCTACTGTTGTGTGTTGATGCTACCATGTCTGTGTACTGTTGTGTGTTGATGCTACCATGTCTGTGTAGTTGTTGTGTGTTGATGCTACCATGTCTGTGTACTGTTGTGTGTTGATGCTACCATGTCTGTCTACTGTTGTGTGTTGATGCTACCATGTCTGTGTAGTTGTTGTGTGTTGATGCTACTATGTCTGTGTACTGTTGTGTGTTGATGCTACCATGTCTGTGTACTGTTGTGTGTTGATGCTACCTTGTCTGTCTACTGTTGTGTGTTGATGCTACCATGTCTGTGTAGTTGTTGTGTTGATGCTACCATGTCTGTCTACTGTTGTGTGGTGATGCTACCATGTCTGTGTAGTTGTTGTGTTGATGCTACCATGTCTGTGTACTGTTGTGTGTTGATGCTACCATGTCTGTGTAGTTGTTGTGTTGATGCTACCATGTCTGTCTACTGTTGTGTGTTGATGCTACCATGTCTGTGTAGTTGTTGTGTTGATGCTACCATGTCTGTGTAGTTGATGCGTTGATGCTACCATGTCTGTGTAGTTGTTGTGTTGATGCTACCATGTCTGTCTACTGTTGTGTGTTGATGCTACCATGTCTGTGTAGTTGTTGTGTTGATGCTACCATGTCTGTCTACTGTTGTGTGTTGATGCTACCATGTCTGTGTAGTTGTTGCGTTGATGCTACCATGTCTGTGTAGTTGTTGTGTTGATGCTACCATGTCTGTGTACTGTTGTGTGTTTATGCTACCATGTCTGTGTAGTTGTTGTGTTGATGCTACCATGTCTGTCTACTGTTGTGTGTTGATGCTACCATGTCTGTGTACTGTTGTGTGTTTATGCTACCATGTCTGTGTAGTTGTTGTGTTGATGCTACCATGTCTGTCTACTGTTGTGTGTTGATGCTACCATGTCTACTGTTGTGTGTTGATGCTACCATGTCTGTGTACTGTTGTGTGTTGATGCTACCTTGTCTGTCTACTGTTGTGTGTTGATGCTACCATGTCTGTGTAGTTGTTGTGTTGATGCTACCATGTCTGTCTACTGTTGTGTGTTGATGCTACCATGTCTGTGTAGTTGTTGTGTTGATGCTACCATGTCTGTGTACTGTTGTGTGTTGATGCTACCATGTCTGTGTAGTTGTTGTGTTGATGCTACCATGTCTGTGTAGTTGTTGCATTGATGCTACCATGTCTGTGTAGTTGTTGTGTTGATGCTACCATGTCTGTGTAGTTGTTGCGTTGATGCTACCATGTCTGTGTAGTTGTTGTGTTGATGCTACCATGTCTGTCTACTGTTGTGTGTTGATGCTACCATGTCTGTGTAGTTGTTGTGTTGATGCTACCATGTCTGTCTACTGTTGTGTGTTGATGCTACCATGTCTGTGTACTGTTGTGTGTTGATCCTGCCATGACTCTGTACAGCCACTGAGTATATCTGTGGAAGACAACACCATCAAGCAGATAGAGAACACATTGGTCAGTAGCTGCAACAAGACAGACAATGAGAATGTGTTGCGGTCCATGTTCCAGGCTGCCAGACAGTGCCTGCACACAGACATTGCCGATTCCTTGTTGGAGTTCACTATCAAGAAGAATCTTGGTTAGTCTGCTTTCTTTCTAGAACCAGGTGTTGTATCAGTGTCATGTTGTGTATGTATGTCACTGTCATGTTGTTTAGTACAAACATTGTTTGTGTCTGTCACCACTGTCATGTTGTTTAGTACAAACATTGTTTGTGTCTATCACCACTGTCATGTTGTTTAGTACAAACATTGTGTCTATCACCACTGTCATGTTGTTTAGTACAAACATTGTTTGTGTCTATCACCACTGTCATGTTGTTTAGTACATTGTTTGTGTCTATCACCACTGTCATGTTGTTTAGTACAAACATTGTTTGTGTCTGTCACCACTGACATGTTGTTTAGTACAAACATTGTTTGTGTCTGTCACCACTGACATGTTGTTTAGTACAAACATTGTTTGTGTCTGTCACCACTGTCATGTTGTTTAGTACAAACATTATTTGTGTCTGTCACCACTGACATGTTGTTTAGTACAAACATTGTTTGTGTCTGTCACCACTGTCATGTTGTTTAGTACAAACATTAGTTTGTGTCTATCACCACTATCATGTTGTTTAGTACAAACATTGTTGTGTCTATTCACCACTGTCATGTGTTTAGTACAAACATTGTTTGTGTCCTATCACCACTATCATGTTGTTTAGTACAAACATTGTTTGTGTCAATCACCACTATCATGTTGTTTTAGTACAAACATTGTTTGTGTCTATCACCCTTCATGTTGTTTAGTACAAACATTGTTTGTGTCTATCACCACTGTCATGTTGTTTAGTACAAACATTGTTTGTGTCAATGACTGTCATGTTGTTTAGTACTAACATTGTTTGTGTCTATCACCACTGTCATGTTGTTTAGTACAAACATTGTTTGTGTCTGTCACCACTGACATGTTGTTTAGTACAAACATTGTTTGTGTCTGTCACCACTGTCATGTTGTTTAGTACAAACATTGTTTGTGTCTATCACCACTGACATGTTGTTTAGTACAAACATTGTTTGTGTCTATCACCACTGACATGTTGTTTAGTACAAACATTGTTTGTGTCTGTCACTGTCATGTTGGTTAGTACAAACATTGTGTTTCGGTACGATGATGTTTACTGTGAGCACATTGTTTGGTGTTAATAGTTGTCCACTAAAACATCTGTCTCATATTGTTTACTCTAGACATCGTGCGTGTTACGCTGTCGACAGACATTGTGACTGCGAAGTTGTTGACAAACATTGTGTTAGTTTCAAGTTGTGACAAACATTATGTGAGGGAAGTTGTTGACAAACATTGTGTGAGGGAAGTTGTTGACAAACATTGTGTGAGGGAAGTTGTTGACAAACATTGTGTGAGTTTCAAGTTGTTGACAGACATTGTGTGATGAAACATTGTGTGAGTAAAAGATTGTGTAAGTGTGAAGTTGTTGACAAACATTGTGTGAGTGAAACATTGTGCGAGTGAAACATTGTGTGAGTGAAACAATTTGTGAATGAAATATTGTGTGAGAGTGAAGTTGTTGATAAACATTGTGTGATAAAACATGTAGTTTGTGCTCATCTATTGAGTTGCTGACATGTACACAACAGTTGAGATAAGTATGTAGTCTGTGCTCATCTATTGAGTTGCTGACATGTACACAATCGTTGAGATAAAACATGTAGTCTGTGCTCATCTATTGAGTTGCTGACATGTACACAACAGTTGAGATAAAACATGTAGTCTGTGCTCATCTATTGAGTTGCTGACATGTACACAACGGTTGAGATAAAACATGTAGTTTGTGCTCATCTACTGAGTTGCTGACATGTACACAACGGTTGAGATAACACATGTAGTCTGTGCTCATCTATTTAGTTGCTGACATGTACACAACGGTTGAGATAACATATGTAGTCTGTGCTAATCTATTGAGTTGCTGACATGTACACAACGGTTGAGATAACACATGTAGCCTGTGCTCATCTACTGAGTTGCTGACATGTACACAATGGTTGAGATAAAACATGTAGTCTGTGCTCATCTACTGAGTTGCTGACATGTACACAACAGTTGAGATCAAACATGTAGTCTGTGCTCATCTACTGAGTTGCTGACATGTACACACCGGTTGAGATAACACATGTAGTCTGCTCATCTACTAAGTTGCTGACATGTACACAACGGTTGAGATCAAACATGTAGTCTGTGCTCATCTACTGAGTTGCTGACATGCAGCTATCTGTGTATTTAGTGTAGTGTTTGGATACTGGCATTCAGGCTGTACTTGTGGACTTATGGTCAAGATAGTGGCGGGTGGTTGTGTGATGTTGAAACCGCTCCAATTTTCACGCAGGAGGTGGATAATTTCATCTCATGCGTGTGTTTTCTGCGCCAGGATGTAAACCAGAAGTTTCTTCTCAAGATTTCACTGGTGCTACGGAGTTCGGGGCATCTGAGTAATCAACCCCTTAAGTGTTTTCCGTAGCGTGTTGGTTCTGTGTTGTTTTCTGGATTCTTAAAAATGGCGGATGAGCGTGTGAGCCCTGTACATAAGGTGAACAAACCGTTTCTACTTTTAAGACGTGGTCCATGACATAAGAGACAAGGTAGATGGGCTGGTGCCAGACGCCTCAGACGCAAATGCGACCCACGGGGCCCTCAATTATCCCGGTATTCTATATTGGAATTGTGCCAGCGCTATACAACGTGGCCCCATCTTGGAAAGCCTGGCATACAGGAACGATATAGTTGCGCTTCAGGAGACGAGGCTGGGCGTTGGTAAGACACTCCATATAGCCGGCTTCAAATGTTCTTATAACAGGCGACACCTGGGAATGGTGATTCTGATTCGAGACAGTATAGTGGTTTCAGAGCTGGACAGTGACGAGATAAATCTACAGACTGTGAGAGTTCACTTCGGCTTACCATTCGTGTTGGTGAATGTTTATGCCTGTAACGTGAGTGTGGATTCCTATAGATGGCAGTGTTTTAGTGATATATTATGTCAGGAGAGGAATGTCATTTTCTGTGGCGATTTCAACACTAAGGGACAATCATGGGGTAACATTTCTTCCAACACACAGGGAGAGGAGCTCGAGGTGGCACTTGAAACCAGTGACCTTGTGTGTATCAACAGTGGCTATGTCACCAGGACAGCAAGTCGTCCAGGTGATGAGAGCAGTGTTATTGACCTGGCGCTGGTGTCTCCATCACTCACTACAGTGTGTAGATAGGGTGTCCCCAGGGCCCATGGCAGCAACCACCCCCCCTTGCAGCAAAATTGATGGAGAACGGCAGACCCAGGCAGTACAAGTAAACAGTCAAAACCTTTAAGGAAAGACAGTTCAGGGCAAAATGTGGTGAGTAAAATAAGGAGTGACAAGCCCCAGGGAAAAATTTTGGCAGAAAAAAAAGAGGGGGAAAAGCTAATTTTTGGGGGAAATTTTGAGGTGGAGAAAGCCTGGGTGGATAAACATGGTGCAGTAAGGAAATGGCAAAATGCCAAGAAGAACAGAGTTGCCCATCCTAGTCTTATTATGCAATTAGAAAGAGAGATGGACACCAAAGTTAGCTATTTAAAAAAACTGGTGTAAGTGTTAAAAGTGAAAATGGGCAGAGTTGTGTCAAAGAATAAGCACAGATAAGTCACTGAAATTGTTCTGACGACTACATAAAAGTATGAATGGGGTAGTCAAGAATAAGAATGTTCCTGACTTCCAAAGCGCTGGCCTTTTCTGGCAGAGGTTTGACGAGAATAAGGGCAAAGCCCTTTTCGAATGCTATTTGAGCAGAGCAACGAGACATGAGAAGTCGAAATTTTGCCAAAGCGGTTACCTCAGATAGGTGTAAGGCCCTGAACATTGCATTTAAAGACACAGTGACAGTAAAAGAGATCAGGGCTGTGCTTCCAACAAGAAACGGGCGCACCCAGGGAAAGATGGTATAAGGTATGGGAACATCAGTATTGTACCAAGCAACAGCTAGAGGAAAATTTGCAGATAGGGAAAAACAACAGTATAGGAGGCTAGCATCAAGGAGGGAAATGGTTTCACAGCTATCTGATTCCCTTGCTGAAGCCTGGCAAAGACCACACAAAAATTTAGGGATACCAGGTAATAACCGCAAAATACAATAGGCAAGCTGCTGGAGAAGGTAATTGCCAGGAAAAATACAAACCAGCTAGATAGGCAAGGTGGTCTCCCACCTACCAGGAGGGGACCCCCAAACAGAAAACTACAAATGCAGCAGTTTTTGCCCATGAGTCTATGAGGGGGCCACTCAGGCCTTGAAACATGTGCCAGTGATTGATTTGAAGATTCGTACATTTGAGTGCCGTTGATGTTTTAATTTTTTAGCTGCTTGAAAATCAAATTAAGTCCCTTCTCCTTAGTTGGATCATGGCAGCCCTCTTCCAACGGAAAGTAGTTTTAGATTTGGGGAGTTGGGCTTCTGAACCAACAACAGTATATCCCGCCGCCACAGGGATCACCATTATTCCCCCCGCTATTCAACGCTTTTAAAAGTGAGAATCACCAATGAGCAGTCACTGGACAGGGGGGGGACATTGTCAATTTTGTAATGTGTTAGTGTATGTCCCGGGGAAGGATAAGATCAGGTTGCTGTGGAACTACAAACCAAAAATAAAAAGCATAAGCACATGGAATCCCGGGGGAATGGTCAACCCTTGTCACTTGAGGTCTTAAAAAAATATTTTTTTTCTCCGGAGAGTGAAGACGTGTTTTGTATCTCTTACTTCTCGGATTATTATTACTGCAAGCTGAATCACCTATCATGGATTTTTATATCAATGTGCTCGTTGTGATTCTGAGGATGTGGTGAAATAGTTTTTAGATTAATACAAGTGTTTAGTATCGCAAAAATGTGGGTTATATCTAATATTCATTTCGAGTGATAGTTGAAACACTATTAATTTTAACCAATCAAGTGCACGAGGCGTGTCAGATACAACCACGGGACCTCAAATTGCCCGCGGCGTGGCTAGATAACAATGCGATTGCTGCGTTCTTCAAGTTTAGTTAGTCGTAATATTATGCAATAATGTCAGGGGAAGGAGAGTGCTCCGTATTGGAAGTGAATGGTGAAAGGACTCGCTCAGGTTTACGATCGGCTGTCAATAAAACTTACACACTAAACAAAGAGAGGGCCGTGAAGAATAAGCTATCCAAGTGCATAAATCCCCAACGGCCTAGTCGTCAAACCACCCAACTCAGGACAGTGTGTTACTGTTTCCTTCAACAACACACTCTATTATGAGGCATTCCGAACTTGCCTACTCAACTACTACAGGCTTGAACTAATTGAACACAGGCAAGATAAGCACGGGGCCCACGTTGAGGATCTGATTACGACGCCAGTGATTACGATACATTTGTACCGCAGTAAAAAAAAAACTCATGACACAGGGCAGTAATGAAAACATTAATTCCTGGCTAAAAGTAGATTTTGTTGAACTTAAAAACTCGCCCACAGACATTCACCGAATCTACTCATACGATGAGTGTACATGACAACATCAACACGAGGCCTGCCAACCACCAGCGCTCTTGGCCTATTGAATACCCAATGGAGCGTATCCAAAACAACATAGAACCCAATGTTGACATTGTTGAAGAAGTACCTGCCTCAGATAACAATAGCATTTTAACTATCAATGGACATTCGTGCGACTGTAAACAGCGCATTGAGGAACTAGAACAATCACTAAAGGCGCTCTTTGTCACTGTTTCAACCAACATTGAAGCAAACAACAAGATAAGCAGTGATTACAATGCTCTCAAGACAGAAGTCGCACTCCTGCGAGACGAAAATTTGCTGCTGAGAAATCAGTTCAAATCTTACAGAATGCGTCCTCTACAAACCAAACCGAAGAAGCATGTAATTCTCAAGCAACCGTTTCATCCTTGGGAAATTTTGGGGGAAGCTCAATCCCACCCAGAACAGATAATCACTATGAAAACAACTCAACGCGCAGAGGAAGATAAAAAACAACAAACACCTCAATGTGCAGACGAAGATAAACAACAACAAGCAGTCTACCCCATTGACGTCAAAATAAGCAATAGGTTTGAAGTACTTCAAGAAAAGTCACCAAAAAAACTTACAGTGCTTTAACATGCTGAAAAAGGGCAAGACAAGCCAACAAGATACATGGGGAGAACCACATGGAGACATAAAGACTGCTGATAATCGGAAATGGATGAAACAACGGTCGAGACGTGCGGGAAAACCAACATGTACAGACAGCACGACCTGACTGTACACATATTATACTAGGCGATTCCTTAATGAAAGGTTTATACAGCGACAGGATGGCCACATCAGACAAAGACATTTTTTCAATAATCCCACTGCCTGGGGCTGGTGTAGACCGGCTAACAGACAAGATTAGCGGGTTTGGGCTGTTAATCATAGTGTCAGAAGGGCAAGCGTACATATTGGCATAAACCGACACCATGAAAACCAACAAAATCACAGGGTCTCAACTGCGGGCACTCTTGAACGGATTACGTCACACTTTTCCTAACTCATCCATTTTCTTCTCCTCCATCATATCACCGAGTTATGGACCCCAGCGCCGTCTAGCTGACATAAATAACAACATGTTGCAGAAGTTCTGTTCTCAAAACAAGATACAATTCATCAACAATACAGCATCATTCACTTCACAGGCTGGTGCCCCAAAAAAAGAGTCTTTACAAGGATCAAATACATTTATCTACTTTGGGGCACCAGTTTTCTCGCCAAAATTTTAAAATATCCAGAACGGACATACCATACATCCAAAGGGGGATCGCGCCGGACACTTTTAGCTACTCCTGAAACTCAAGCCAGACGACATACTCCCGTCACATCAAGTACCAATAGGACAGAAGTGTGCAGACCACTCATAACCACTGCACCTGAAATCCAAGCCAGACGGGACACTACCACAACACCAAGCCCCGTTAAATACGTCCTTTCACACAGGAGGGTAATAATTACGAAGATATGATTCCTATTCCCCCCAGAAAGGATCCGACTCTCAGCAACAACGACGTGCCAGCACAACCTCCTGTTAGCCCCAACCAGAGGCTCTAGTTGGTAGTCATTACATACCCTGAGACATCATCAGTACCCATTTAATTGTAATCCAGAATGGTTGCACCTCACACGGTATAGCCCAGCTACACTTCGTCAAGCACTTATAATGTCGCTATACCAAAAACCCAACAAAAACCTGGTATTTACTAGCAACTTGGGACAAAGCTACACCGGATCTCGGTACAAGAAAGAGCCTCTCCTTAAACGTTTATCTGCATATTTGGTTATAACTTGATCTAGTAACGTATTAGGTTATAAGTTATTACAAACATTGACTGGTTTTGACTTTATTTATTAATGTACTTAGCTGTATAGCTTTTATAATAATTCTAATTGTGTTTTCACGGTGGGGTGAGGGGGTCTTCACTGCTCTTCCTTACGGATCTGTGTACGTATTTTTATATATTTACAGAGATATTACTGTTTCTCTGTACTTTAGAGTGTTTTTGTAATAAGGGACGTAAGTTGTATTCACTTTGTGTGTGTGTGTTTTGCTTTTAAACTTGTGATTACGCATTGTTGAAATGTCTAATAAGTACGAACACTGGCTCAGGAATAATGGGCTCAGAATCGGGCATGTAAACATATGCCATCTATTAGGGAAGCTGCCCGAACTATCACTTATACTTAATCAAAATTTTCACATGTTTGGCGTTAGCGAAAGTCGATTAAATGGCAACATCTCAGATGATGACATCGCTATCAGAGGGGTTTTAAAAACCCTTAGAAGAGATCCCTATCAGAAACAAGAGACGGGTATTGCAGTTTATATTTCCAACTCGCTTAACGCCCACCGCAGGCTAGACTTTGAAACCTGTGAGATTGAGTGTGTATGGATAGAGGTTAAACTTCAAAATTGCATACCGCTAGTAGTTGGCTATCTTTATCGAAACCCCAGTGCAGGAAATATCTGGTATGAAAAAATTTACCACTATGATGGATGTAGTCTTTAGTAATGCTAGGGAAATAATATTGCTAGGTGACTTCAACATAGACGCTAACAAATCAAACAAACATGGGGGAAAAAATAATAGAGTCATATAATTTCCAACAGTTAGTCAAACAAACCACTAGAATCACTAAATCATCTGCAACACTTATAGATCAAATTTTTACTACGTGTGCTGATAACATCACAGAATGTAGTGTACCTATCAATGCAATGAGCGATCACTATCCAGTATGTTGCACGTGGTCGAAAAGAGGCACCAAAACTCCCAAACACAAACATATAAGCATAAAATATAGAAATTACAAAAATTTCAATCGAGACGTCTTCTTACAAGATTTGGTCAACTCATCTCTAGATTATGTTTACCAGCTTCCTGACCCAGACGATGCTCTGGACCACTGGCTAAAGACCTTTCTAAGTATATTTGATAAACATGTTCCATTAAGAAGTTCGTGTTAAACATCACACAAAGCCCCCGTGGATCACACAGGAGGTAGTTGAACTTATGAGAGATCGCGACAGGGCTCACAAAAATAGAGATCTAACTATGTACTGTAGTCTGAGAAACAAAGTTCAATATCTTATTCGGAAGGAAAAGAAAAACTATTTAAGAACATAGTAATAGATAAAACCAACACTAAAGATATAGGAAAGCAAGTAATACCTTGACAAACAAACACAAATCATCACAATCATTACCATCAAATCAGGTTACATGTGATAATTCAGTAGATACTTTCAGTCCGACGTAAACCAACTGAAGGCTGCAATACCAGATTGCGCCTCATGACATTATCCTTATTATCATCATTCTGTGAGAACAAATGCTATGGACACATTTCCTCCAACATACCGCTAATGACGACAACTGAAAGTATTTACTCATCTCCGTAATCTAAAAAACAATAAACTCATCAGGACTAGATGGAATAAGTAGTCGGATCCTTCGCCATGCTGCACACGGCGATCTGCGAGTCACTAACTTTTATATATAATCAATGTATAACCAGAGGTCACTTCCCATCAGCCTTTAAAATCGCTAAAGTGTATCCTCATTTAAAAGCTGGTCCTCTAGACGATCCGTCTCATGAGTAATTATAGACCAATTTCCATATTATCCTCATTATCCAAACCGCTAGAAAAGCACATCCACAAAACAAGACTAGATCACTTAGTCGCCATAAACTGATAGTTGACAGTCAGTCAGGATTTCGGCCAAAATATTCTTGCCATACGGCACTAACAAACATGATAGAAAACTGGCATCAAAATATTAACAACAATACTCTATGTGGAGCGGTGTTTATAGACTTTAGGAACAGCATTCGATATGATAGATCATACTATTCTAATTAAAAAACTAGAAACAATGAAAGTAAGTTTTAATATAGTGACATTAATAAAATCATTCTATTAGACAGAAAGCAAGTAGTATCACACAATAAAGTTTTATCTCAAGCCATTACCATTAATATTGGAGTACCTCAGGGGTCTATTCTTGGCCCTCTATTATTTGCCATTTATATAAATGATCTTCCATTAAATCTGTCGTCGTCCTGCGATCTATTTGCTGATGACTGCACAGTATATACGAACGCTGTTGATCGTAATGTGCTAGAATTATCCTTGCAACAGGAAATAAATAGTGTAGTTAACTGGAGTCATGCAAACCGCATGCAAATTAACATTACTAAAACAAAGTCTATGTTAATAGGAACCAGGCAAAGACTTCACACTCTAAACTCGCAGAGAACTCTTCAGCTGCACATTGGCAGCACGCCTGTAGAAAGTGTCACCGAGCACAAGACACTGGGTGTTATCATAGATCAAAATCTAACTTTTAACTCACATGTTCATGCTCTAGTTAAACAAATAGCCAAAAAAGTATACCAACTTGCCAAAATTAAAAATTTCCTTGACGAAAACACAAGAAAGATATTCTATACTTCTCATATACAAACACATATTGATTACTGCTCCACAGTCTGGGATGGATGCTCCAAATCAATAACAAAACGCCTATATTCACTCCACAAAAGGGCAGTGCGTTTAATTAATGGTGAAAAGCTTACCGACAATTCTAACCTATATAAACGTCTCCGGTTACTGCCACTCCACAAGCGCCTGCTTTTTAATAAGACCAAACTAATTCACAAAATCCTATTTCAAAATGCTCCAAGCTACCTTTGGCCATTGTTTAAATATAACGCTAGACATAGCGAACGACTAAATATACTTCATGTCCCTAAACCTAGGATAGACTTATATAAAACAAGCTTAGCATACTCTGCCGCTCAGTTGTGGAACAATCTTCCACAAGAAATCAAAGACACCACCAATCATGATTCATACATTCGCAACCTGTTTGAACACTACCTTAGTACAGACTACATGCCCCCATAACAAATAACACAAAAAAGACAATAATGGTAACTTATCTCAAACGACAACTAGCCAAAAAACATTCCCTTATGTATGGCACGTTACACCCTCCTTAGGTATTTATAATGCCCATGTTAAACACTGCCTCAGTGAGTCATTTGTTATTGATTATTTTTCATGCGTTTTAATGTTCTTTTGTTGTCAAAAGTTGCTTCATAAGTGATGTTGAATGAAAGAATGTATGAGAGGAAATAGAGAAGAAGGGCAGAATGTCAGACGGGCCTGCGTGCCCAATTCTTAACCCTTTGAAAATAAAGACTTATTATTATTATTATTATTATTATTATTAGAACCTGGCGAGGAGTGGGTACAAGTGTCAACAGATTTCTGTACGTCTTTTTCAGTTTGCATCCAACTAGACAGAAAATGCAAACAAGAAAATTTGGCTACTTTGGAGGCGGAAGTACAAGCGTTGATCTTCGAGTAGTATATAAGGGGCTCTACCCGGTGTAAAATGTGGTGGTGGACACCATGGTGGTGTTGTGATGGTGGGATCGCGTGGTGTTCGGTGGTGGGGGTGTGGCGTCTATAGGGCATCAATGGCACCTTCTAGTTGTATATTTGGCTTGTTAAGATCGATATGTTTGGTTGGAAAATGTTTACAAGTCTACTAAGGGATGGAGGGGTGGTGTCCGGCATGTCCGGTCGCTGCCACTAGTCCAGTCAGTGCCGAGTGAGCACTAGTCTGGTCTTATGTGACATCCTCAGACTACCCTAACAACTGGATCCTCCGTGTGTGATAGGCATGTCTTTGCCTCGGTAAGGTCAATGATATTGGTGGGAAAATTCTGGTCTAAAGGTAGAGAGGGACTAGTGGTGAGGAGTCGTGGGTGTCAGGTATGAATCCCAGTGGGGTGGTCGCGTGGTAGAAGAAATAGTGATTATTTGTTTTTGTAAATTAGTTGTGCTGGCGACATCTGGTGTTATTAATCAGATCGCCATTATATTTAACAAAGGAGAGATCGGTTGAGGCATGTGTCTAGTTGGTACCCCCAGTCACCTGGCCCTCACTTTACTCTGTATTCCCATAGCGTTTATTTGTTAGACGGTGATGCTGTCATTTACACAGATGGGTCGGTCGTTCGATGTGTGAGAAGTTCATGGGCCTTTACGGCTCAGGCTGGAGGGAGAATTGTGGAGGATTCTGGTGCTTTTGTTGTGACTACAAGTAGCCTGACTGGAAGTCATTGCAGTAAGTAAAGCAATAACATGGCTCGACACACAGAATTCACTAGGGCATGTTTCCTTAGCGACTCAATGAGCATGCTCAAGAGGATAGAAATGGAGTGGATCCGAAGAGAGTGGTTGCTGTCTCTGGAGCTGTCTCAGCTGGCAAAGATTAGTTTCATTTTTGTGCCAGGGTATGCAGGAGTACAAGGAAATCAGCGGGCTGGGAAGCTCACAGATAAGGCTGCTGTGGAGGGCGGACGCGCCATGGACCAGGCTGATATTCTGAATGCTTTACGAGAAATAAATCGTTCGCAAGAACCAAATGACATGTAAATCTACAACCATGGTCAGAATGCGAGAACAGCAGATTAAAAGAGGTGTGGCCAAACAAGAACACTACGCAGGAAGCCAAAGAAGATTGATAAACCAACACAGAACTGGTGTCGTTAGCCACTACACGCTGCGGAATTTGCTGAGGGGACCCGAGCACTTATGGACATAATGGTTCGATGTGCAATGAGGATGATCTGTTGACTAACTGACTGACTGACTGGCTAACTAAACCAACTAACCAACTGACCGACCGACCGACCGACCACCCAATCAACCAACCACCCAACTTCTCATCCACCCAACCACTCAACCACACAACCAACCACCCAGCCATCCAACCAACCACCCACCCAGCCACCCAACCAACCATCCAACCAACCAACTACCCACCCAGCCACCCAACCAACCAGCCACTCAACCAACCATCCAACCAACCAACTACCCACCCAGCCACCCAACCAACCAGCCACTCAACCAACCAGCCACCCAACCAACCATCCAACCAACCAACTACCCACCCAGCCACCCAACCAACCAGCCACTCAACCAACCAGCCACCCAACCAACCAACCAACCAACCAACCAACCAACCAGCCAACCACCCGTACTGTTGTGCTGAGTGTTTGATGTTCTCTCTGCGCAGGGATGGCCAGCCTGTACGGCATTCAGAATGTCTATGATAACATGGACCGGCCTCTGGAAATCCATGTTGTGGAAAAGTTATTGATGCCACATGTCAGATCATTCAGGTAAGCTGTCCACGTTTGGCCTGCTGTTAGTGGCTGTTGTCGGTTTGTAGACAGCCACTTGTTGTGTCTTTGTTGTCAGCTGTGTGATGTATGTTTGTTGTCAGTTGTGTGATGTATGTTTGTTGTCAGTTGTGTGATGTATGTTTGTTGTCAGTTGTGTGATGTATGTTTGTTGTCAGTTGTGTGATGTATGTTTGTTGTCAGTTGTGTGATGTATGTTTGTTGTCAGGTGTGTGATGTATGTTTGTTGTCAGGTGTGTGATGTATGTTTGTTGTCAGGTGTGTGATTTAATGTTTGTTGTCAGTTGTGTGATGTAGGTTTGTTGTCAATTGTGTGTTGTATGTTTGTTGTCAGCTGTGTGATTTGTGTGATGTATGTTTGTTGTCAGCTGTGTGATGTATGTTTGTTGTCAGCTGTGTGATGTATGTTTGTTGTCAGCTGTGTGATGTATGTTTGTTGTCAGGTGTGTGATGTATGTTTGTTGTCAGGTGTGTGATTTATGTTTGTTGTCAGTTGTGTGATGTATGCTTGTTGTCAGCTGTGTGATGTATGTTTGTTGTCAGTTGTGTGATGTATGTTTGTTGTCAGCTGTGTGATGTATGCTTGTTGTCAGCTGTGTGGTATATGTTTGTTGTCAGTTGTGTGATGTATGTTTGTTGTCAGCTGTGTGATGTATGCTTGTTGTCAGCTGTGTGGTATATGTTTGTTGTCAGTTTGTGTGATGTATGTTTGTTGTCAATTGTGTGATGTATGTTTGTTGTCAGCTGTGTGATGTATGTTTGTTGTCAGCTGTGTGATGTATGTTTGTTGTCAGTTGTGTGATGTATGCTTGTTGTCAGCTGTGTGATGTATGTTTGTTGTCAGTTGTGTGATGTATGTTTGTTGTCAGTTGTGTCATTGTACTTGTTTGTCAGTTGTATGATGTCTGTTGTTTATCGTATATCTCACCTACAGTCTAGGCTAGTGATGGCCAGTGAAGGTGGCTCTCCTCGTTTGCTCACAGAAGACATACATCTGACATCATGTCCTCGGCACATGCCACACACATATGTCATTGTCTGGTCACAGAAGACATACACCTGACATCACATGCCACACATATGTGTCATTGTCTGGTCACAGAAGACATACATCTGATGTCATGTCCTCAGCACATGCCACACATATGTGTCATTGTCTGGACACAGAAGACATACATCTGACTTCACATCCTCAGCACATGCCACACATATGTGTCATTGTCTGGTCACAGAAGACATACACTTGACATCATGTCCACACATATGGCATGTTCAGGGCTAACCTTGTGTCATGAGTAAACCTAGGTCGAGCACCTGTTTCTACATGTGGAGGTTTTTGAGTACTTGCTACCAGAGTCAGATGTGATAGGCCAGCCACTGGAGGCAGGATATTGTCAGTATCTTGCAGACCGCCTGTACATCTCAGAACATGTTCTGGTAGCCATGTTGGCTGGGTGAGTCAAGATGAATTTGAAATATCCACCTCCATGCACATTTTCACCCACGACCTCCAGCACCAGCATTCAGCCTGTTTGGCATTCTGCTACTGCAGCTGTCTAGTGTGTGATCATCTCACCTGTGTGTGCTAGTGTTGTGTGATCATCTCACCTGTATGTGCCAGTGTTGTGTGATCATCTTGCCTGTGTGACAATGTTGTGTGATCATCTCACCTGTATGTGTGATCATCTCACCTGTATGTGTGATCATCTCACCTGTGTGTGCTAGTGTTGTGTGATCATCTTGCCTGTGTGTGCTAGTGTTGTGTGATCATCTTGCCTGTGTGCCAGTGTTGTGTGATCATCTCACCTGTATGTGTGATCATCTCACCTGTATGTGCCAGTGTTGTGTGATAATCTCACCTGTATGTGCCAGTGTTGTGTGATAATCTCACCTGTATGTGTCTGTGTTGTGTGATCATCTCACCTGTCTGTGTTGTGTTATCATTTCACCTGTATATGTGATAATCTCACCTGTATGTGCCAATGTTGTGTGATCATCTCACCTGTATGTGTGTGTTGTGTGATCATCTCACCTGTATGTGTCTATGTTGTGTGATCATCTCACCTGTATGTGTCTGTGTTGTGTGATCATCTCACCTGTATGTGTCTGTGTTGTGTTATCATCTCACCTGTATGTGTGATCATCTCACCTGTATGTGCCAATGTTGTGTGATCATCTCACCTGTATGTGTGTGTTGTGTGATCATCTCACCTGTGTGTCTATGTTGTGTGATCATCCCACCTGTATGTGTCTGTGTTGTGTGATCATCTCACCTGTATGTGTGATCATCTCACCTGTATGTGTGTGTTGTGTGATCATCTCACCTGTATGTGTCTATGTTGTGTGATCATCCCACCTGTATGTGTCTGTGTTGTGTGATCATCTCACCTGTATGTGTGATCATCTCACCTGTATGTGTCTATGTTGTGTGATCATCTCACCTGTATGTGTCTGTGTTGTGTGATCATCTCACCTGTATGTGTCTGTGTTGTGTTATCATCTCACCTGTATGTGTGATCATCTCACCTGTATGTGCCAATGTTGTGTGATCATCTCACCTGTATGTGTGTGTTGTGTGATCATCTCACCTGTATGTGTCTATGTTGTGTGATCATCCCACCTGTATGTGTCTGTGTTATGTGATCATCTCACCTGTGTGTGCGAGTGTTGTGTGATCATCTCACCTGTATGTGCCAGTGTTGTGTGATCATCTCATCTGTATGTGCCAGTGTTGTTGTGATCATCTCACCTGTATGTGTGATCATCTCACCCATATGTGTGATCATCTCACCTGTGTGTGTGATAATCTCACCTGTATGTGCCAGTGTTGTGTGATCATCTCACCTGTATGTGCCAGTGTTGTGTGATCATCTCACCTGTATGTGTCTATGTTGTGTGATCATCCCACCTGTATGTGTCTGTGTTATGTGATCATCTCACCTGTGTGTGCGAGTGTTGTGTGATCATCCCACCTGTATGCTGCCAGTGTTGTTGTGATCATCTCATCTGTATGTGCCAGTGTTGTGTGATCATATCACCTATATGTGTGATCATCTCACTTGTCTATGTGTGTGATCATCTCACCTGTATGTGTGATCATCTCACCTGTGTGTGCCAGTGTTGTGTGATCATGTCACCTGTGTGTGCTAGTGTTGTGTGATCATCTCACCCTGTATGTGTCTATGTTGTGTGATCATCCCACCTGTATGTGTCTGTGTTATGTGATCATCTCAACCTGTGTGTGCGAGTGTTGTGTGATCATCTCACCTGTATGTGCCAGTGTTGTGTGATCATCTCATCTGTATGTGCCAGTGTTGTGTGATCATCTCACCTGTATGTGTGATCATCTCACCCATATGTGTGATCATCTCACCTGTGTGTGTGATAATCTCACCTTGTATGTGCCAGTGTTATGTGATCATCTCACCTGTATGTGCCAGTGTTGTGTGATCATCTCACCTGTATGTGTCTATGTTGTGTGATCATCCCACCTGTATGTGTCTGTGTTATGTGATCATCTCACCTGTGTGTGCGAGTGTTGTGTGATCATCTCACCTGTATGTGCCAGTGTTGTGTGATCATCTCATCTGTATGTGCCAGTGTTGTGTGATCATCTCACCTGTATGTGTGATCATCTCACCCATATGTGTGATCATCTCACCTGTGTGTGTGATAATCTCACCTGTATGTGCCAGTGTTGTGTGATCATCTCACCTGTATGTGCCAGTGTTGTGTGATTATCTCATCTGTATGTGCCAGTGTTGTGTGATCATCTCATCTGTATGTGCCAGTGTTGTGTGATCATCTCATCTGTATGTGTGATCATCTCAACTATATGTGTGATCATCTCACCTGTATGTGCCAGTGTTGTGTGATAATCTCACCTGTATGTGCCAGTGTTGTGTGATAATCTCACCTGTATGTGTCTGTGTTGTGTGATCATCTCACCTGTCTGTGTTGTGTTATCATTTCACCTGTATATGTGATAATCTCACCTGTATGTGCCAATGTTGTGTGATCATCTCACCTGTATGTGTGTGTTGTGTGATCATCTCACCTGTATGTGTCTATGTTGTGTGATCATCTCACCTGTATGTGTCTGTGTTGTGTGATCATCTCACCTGTATGTGTCTGTGTTGTGTTATCATCTCACCTGTATGTGTGATCATCTCACCTGTATGTGCCAATGTTGTGTGATCATCTCACCTGTATGTGTGTGTTGTGTGATCATCTCACCTGTGTGTCTATGTTGTGTGATCATCCCACCTGTATGTGTCTGTGTTGTGTGATCATCTCACCTGTATGTGTGATCATCTCACCTGTATGTGTGTGTTGTGTGATCATCTCACCTGTATGTGTCTATGTTGTGTGATCATCCCACCTGTATGTGTCTGTGTTGTGTGATCATCTCACCTGTATGTGTGATCATCTCACCTGTATGTGTCTATGTTGTGTGATCATCTCACCTGTATGTGTCTGTGTTGTGTGATCATCTCACCTGTATGTGTCTGTGTTGTGTTATCATCTCACCTGTATGTGTGATCATCTCACCTGTATGTGCCAATGTTGTGTGATCATCTCACCTGTATGTGTGTGTTGTGTGATCATCTCACCTGTATGTGTCTATGTTGTGTGATCATCCCACCTGTATGTGTCTGTGTTATGTGATCATCTCACCTGTGTGTGCGAGTGTTGTGTGATCATCTCACCTGTATGTGCCAGTGTTGTGTGATCATCTCATCTGTATTTGCCAGTGTTGTGTGATCATCTCACCTGTATGTGTGATCATCTCACCCATATGTGTGATCATCTCACCTGTGTGTGTGATAATCTCACCTGTATGTGCCAGTGTTGTGTGATCATCTCACCTGTATGTGCCAGTGTTGTGTGATCATCTCACCTGTATGTGTCTATGTTGTGTGATCATCCCACCTGTATGTGTCTGTGTTATGTGATCATCTCACCTGTGTGTGCGAGTGTTGTGTGATCATCCCACCTGTATGTGCCAGTGTTGTGTGATCATCTCATCTGTATGTGCCAGTGTTGTGTGATCATCTCACCTGTATGTGTGATCATCTCACCCATATGTGTGATCATCTCACCTGTGTGTGTGATAATCTCACCTGTATGTGCCAGTGTTGTGTGATCATCTCACCTGTATGTGCCAGTGTTGTGTGATCATCTCACCTGTATGTGTCTATGTTGTGTGATCATCCCACCTGTATGTGTCTGTGTTATGTGATCATCTCACCTGTGTGTGCGAGTGTGTGTGATCATCTCACCTGTATGTGCCAGTGTTGTGTGATCATCTCATCTGTATGTGCCAGTGTTGTGTGATCATCTCACCTGTATGTGTGATCATCTCACCCATATGTGTGATCATCTCACCTGTGTGTGTGATAATCTCACCTGTATGTGCCAGTGTTATGTGATCATCTCACCTGTATGTGCCAGTGTTGTGTGATCATCTCACCTGTATGTGTCTATGTTGTGTGATCATCCCACCTGTATGTGTCTGTGTTATGTGATCATCTCACCTGTGTGTGCGAGTGTTGTGTGATCATCTCACCTGTATGTGCCAGTGTTGTGTGATCATCTCATCTGTATGTGCCAGTGTTGTGTGATCATCTCACCTGTATGTGTGATCATCTCACCCATATGTGTGATCATCTCACCTGTGTGTGTGATAATCTCACCTGTATGTGCCAGTGTTGTGTGATCATCTCACCTGTATGTGCCAGTGTTGTGTGATTATCTCATCTGTATGTGCCAGTGTTGTGTGATCATCTCATCTGTATGTGCCAGTGTTGTGTGATCATCTCATCTGTATGTGTGATCATCTCAACTATATGTGTGATCATCTCACCTGTATGTGCCAGTGTTGTGTGATCATCTCACCTGTATGTGCCAGTGTTGTGTGATCATCTCATCTGTATGTGCCAGTGTTGTGTGATCATCTCACCTGTATGTGCCAGTGTTGTGTGATCATCTCATCTGTATGTGCCAGTGTTGTGTGATCATCTCACCTGTATGTGTGATCATCTCAACTATATGTGTGATCATCTCACCTGTATGTGTGATCATCTTACCTGTATGTGTGATCATCTCATCTATATGTGTGATCATCTCATCTGTATGTGTGATCATCTCACCTGTGTGTGCCAGTGTTGGGTGATCATCTCACCTGTATGTGTGATAATCTCACCTGTGTGTATCATCTCACCTGTGTGATCATCTCACCTGTGTGTGTGTAATTTTCACCTGTTATTTTTGTGATCATCTTAAATTATGTGCCAAAAGGGTTTTGTGATCATCTACCTGTAGTGCCAGTGTTATGTGATCATTTACCGGGAGTGCCAGTTTTTGTGATTTATCTCACCCTTATGTGTGTATATTAAATTACCTTTATGTTTTGATCATCTTACCTGTAGGTGGTTATCTCATTTTAACCTGGGGGCAACCCGTTTTGTTATTTACCTTTTTAATTTTGTGCTCCCCGTTTTGGGTATCCATGTGTGTATCATCTCACCTTAATGTGTGATATCTCACCCTGGTGTGATCATTCCTTTTTAACCTTTTTTGGGGTATCCAATTTTACCCCTTTTTT
>JACEFZ010011422.1:0-22456 GCA_014155875.1 Cepaea nemoralis
CTCTCACTCCCCCCTTTCTCTCCCTCCCTTGATCTCTCTCTTGCCCCCCCCCCTCTCTCGCTCTCACCCTCCCTCACTCTCTCCCTCTCTCTCCCCCTCTCTCCCTCCCTCTCTCTCTCTCCCTCTCTCTCACTCTCTCTCTTCTCTCCCCCTCTCTCTCTCCATTTCTCTCTATCTCTCTCCCTCTCTCTCTCCCTCTCTCTCTCAGTCTCTCTCTCTCCCTCTCTCTCCCTCTCTCTCTTCCTCTCCCCTCTCTCTCCCTTTCTCTCTATCTCTCTCCCTCTCTCTCTCCCTCCCTCTCCCCCTCTCTCTTCTCCCTCTCTCTCCCTCTCTCTCCCCCCTTTCGCGCTCTCTCTCTCACTATCTCTCTCCCTCTCTCTCACCTCTTACATCTGGCCTCTCTGTGCATACCTTCTTCACGTGCATTGCTAGTGGTTGGATCTTACACAACCCCAACAACTCTAGGACTGGGCGAGGGGCTCCTGAAGCGCGTTGTATGACTAGCAACCATACTGACTATTTCGTAGGTTACAATATACCCCATGTGGTAGGTCGCAGGCACTTTTCCTCTCTCGGTCTCTCTCTGTCTCTGTCTCTCTCGCTCTCCTCTCTCTCTCTCTCTCTCTCTCTCTCTCTCTCTCTCTCTCTCTCTCTCTCTCTCTCTCTCTCTTCTTGCATGTCAACATACACTAGCATTTTGTCTGTTGAAGTGTGTCTATGTAGAACGCGTGTTCCTACACACCAGTCCATTCAGACCAACAACACAATGGGGCCGTGGTCAATCTTACACGCCTCCTACCCCGCCCCCTTCTTTCTATGTGTTCACTGTACCGTAACATCCAGCACCGTTATAAAAATACACCTGAGATTTCCGTAAACATTCACAGGTCCGTACGTGAGGTGAGTATACAGTTTTTGGTTTGTTTTTTTCTCTATAAACAGTTTTTCTATTAAACATTTTCTTCGACTAACATTCTTTTCAATTAACATTTTGTCAATTCTCATTTCCTCTTCATTGCTTCCATTTTTCCATGCATTTGTTCCTCTCGTCCTGTCATCACCTTCTAATGTAGTCACAGGAGTTCTCCTTGACTGTATGTTGTGTTTGTGAATGTGTTTGTTTGCTGATGAAGGCTAACCGCCGCAACGTTCTGTATGTGTCGTAACTCTGTTATGTAAAGCTGCACTACTTTGTGTCATTATATATTGTTTGTCTACAATTGGCGTGGTTGTATAGTAATAATAGTAGAGTTGTTTCGTAGTAATATTAGTCATCATCATCAAGGGCCATTTTAGGTGGTATTTGTAATGGTGGTAGTAGTAGTAGTAGCAATATCAACAATATTACTAATTATCATCATCATCACGTGTCTTACCAACGGACGTACCACCCACACATTGCGATCTCCAACACCATTGAACAATTCCGGGGTTGACTCACACTACATAAATCCCCAATTAACGGCATTACCTTCATGTAATGGTGGTACTTATAGTACCAATAGCACCAGTAGTAATAGTCACCAACATCAGCAAGAGACTTATCGCCTGACATTGGTCAGTATGACACTCCATAAACTATGATCTCCAACACCATGGATACAAATAGTAATAATATTGGTAGTAGTAGTAGTAGTAGTAGTAGTAGTAGTAGTAGTAGTAGTAGTAGTAGTAGTAGTAGTAGTAGTAGTAGTAGTAGTAGTAGTAGTAGTAGTAGTAGTAGTAGTAGTAGTAGTAGTAGTAGTAGTAGTAGTAGTAGCGGTGGTGGTGGTGGTGGTGGTAATAGTAGGAGTAGTAGAATAGCGAGGGTGCTTGTTGTTTCACTAAGTATTTGTATATCGTATATAGTATAAAACTAGTTTGTGTTGTATGCCATGTAAGGTGTTACTGAAATATCTGTATTTTGTAGTTCTAAGAGGTGATGACGCCATAACCCACCACTCTATCATCTTATTGATAGTGTCTCCAGTGCCGCGAAAAAGGCTCATTGTGAGGTATCGATCATTTCTCAAAGCGACAGCATCCGGGGTGCATGCCCATTACGAGCAAACAACGATACGACATTTAAAAGGTAGCTACAAGGCAAATGGTGTCGAGTATAGTGTAACGTACAAAACTTATGAAGTCATCGGTTGTCCATTCCATCACGGTCGACAAACAGGCGCTCACTAACTTCACAATATGCTCACTCAAATAAACATATAGGATGATAAGGCACCGAACCAAACAAGGAAAACAGACAAAAACAAGGGGGAAAAAATGACATAAGCGTCAAAATATAACACATACAACAGTGACTAAAAAAAAAATAATAAAAATGACACGACAAAATAACACACACACACACACACACACACACACACACACACACACACACACACACACACACACACACACACACACACACACACACACACACACACAAACATATACACAATGAAAACTGAATCAACCTAATGGGAAAAAGTTAGGCCAAATACAAAAATATCTAACTCAAACTAATGAAAAGTAGGGAAACTTTGTTAACCAAAGGAGGGGAAAAACCTAAGTCAAGTAGGAAAATCTGTTACCCAAAAGTAAAAAATTTCAGCCAATACAGAAATAGTTCGTCCACACGTATGCAAACTAGGAAAATTTGTTAGTCGAACAGGATAAAATATTGCCCAAGTAGGGAAATTTGAGAGCCATAAGCGAAAAATTATAATCCAAAGAGAGGAATATTTCGTTCAAACTTATAAAAAGAAGGAAAATTCTCAACCAAATGAGAAAAAGTTAGACCAAGTATAGTAACATCTCAACCAAACTTATGAAAAGTAGGAAACTTTGTTAGCCAAAGTGAAAAAACCTAGGTCAAGTAGGAAAATCTGTTAGCCAAATGTAAAAAATGTCGGCCAAATACAGAAATACCTCGTCCGCACTTATTAAAATTAGGAAAAATTTATTATTCAAATAGTAAAAATATTGCCCAAGTAGGAAAATTTGATAGCCAAATGTAAAGAATAATATCACCCAAAGAGAGGAATATCTCGGCCAGACTTATAAAAAGTAGGAGAACTATGTGCCAAATGGGAAAAAGTTAGGCCAAATACAGAAATATTTCAACCAAACATATAAAAAATAGGAAAATTGATAACCAAACGGGAAATATATTGACCAACTAGGGAAATGTGTTACTCAAAGAGGAAAAATAATGACCAAGTAACGAAATACATCGCTCAAACTTATGAAAACTACGAAACTTTGTTAGCCAAATGGAAGAAACCTTGGTCAAGTAGGAAAAATATGTTAACCAAATGTGAAAAATGTCGGCCAAATGCAGAAATAGTTCGGCCACACGTATGCAAACAAGGAAAGGTTGTTAGCCAGATAGGAAAAGTATTAACCAAGTAAGAAAATGTGATAGACAAAGGTGAAAAAAATATCAGCCAAAGAGAGAAATATCTCATCCAAACTTATAAAAAGAAGGAAAATTCTCAACCAAATGAGAAAAAGTTAGACCAAATATAGTAACATCTCAACCAAACTTATAAAAACTAGGAAACTTTGTTAGCCAACGAGAATAAAAACCTAGGTCAAGTAGGAAAATCTGTTAGCCAAATGTAAAAAATGTCGGCCAAATACAGAAATACCTCGTCCGCACTTATTAAAATTAGGAAAAATTTGTTAGCCAAATAGTAAAAATATTGCCCAAGTAGGAAAATTTGATAGCCAAATGTAAAAAAAAATATCACCCAAAGAGAGGAATATCTCGGCCAGAGTTATAAAAAGTAGGAGAACTATTTGCCAAATGGGAAAAAGTTAGGCCAAATACAGAAATATCTCAAACAAACATATAAAAAAAAGGAAAATTGATAACCAAACGGGAAATATATTGACCAACTAGGGACATGTGTTACTCAAAGAGGAAAAATAATGACCAAGTAACGAAATACATCGCTCAAACTTATGAAAACTAGGAAACTTTGTTAGCCAAAGTGAAAAAAAAAACCTTGTTCAAGTAGGAAAATCTGTTAGCCAAATGTGAAAAATGTCGGACAAATGCAGAAATAGTTCGGTCACACATATGCAAACTAGGAAAAGTTGTTAGCCAGATAGGAAAAGTATTGGCCAAGTAGGAAAATTTGAAAGCCAAATGTGAAAAAATATCACCCAAAGAGAGAAATATCTCGTCCAGACTTATAAAAAGTTGGAAAATTTGTCAACCAAATGGGGTAAAGTTAGACCAAATACAGAAACATCTTAACCACATTTATAAAAAACGAGGGGAAAATGTCGACCAAATACAGAAATAACTCAACCCAATTTATAAATATGGCAACCAAACTTATGAAACGTAGGCAAATGTGTTAACCAAAAGTGGAAAATATGGTACACGTAACGAAATATCTCATCCAAAATTATAAAAAGTAGGAAAATATGTCAACCAAACGCGAACAATGTCGGCCAAATACAGAAATTTCTCAACCAAACTCATGAAAAATAGGAACAACTTGTTACCCAAATAGGAATAATATTGGTCAAGTAAAGAAATAGCGTGGTCAAACCTATAAAAACGTACCAACATTTGTTAACACAACTTGGCCACTTGTTCTTACAAACTTGCTCGCTGGCTCAAACAATGTTTCCACTTGCTATTACAATCGGTCGACCTATCCTATCAACTCACACACTTACAATAACAACTGTCCCTTTTCCCCAACAACGTGTCCACCGACTCTCTCATATTATCGACTCGCCCTATCAACTTACCCACTGACTCTAACAACTTCCCCACATGGGCTCACAAAATTTCCACTTGTTATTACAACTTGTCGACAGCCTCGCCCAAATTACCACTTACTCTTACAAACTGTCCCAACTGCGCGCACAAAGATGTCTACTTGTGATTTCACGGCCTCCTCACCCCATAGATAAGTAGCCCTTATAAAATACAAATGTATCCCACAAGTCATACAGAAGTGTCCCCCATATTGTCATTAAAAAAAAATAATATTTGTGTGTGTAGGTAAGTTCATGTCTTTGACAGTTCATATTTTGTAAATTCATTTCTTCAGCATAAGATTTGTGTAAGTTCACGCCCTCATCATAAATTTTGTTGTGTAAGTTCATGTCTTCGACAGTTCATGTTTTGCTAAGGCCTAGTTTTAGTGAAAATGCAGAAGTCTATTGGCTAGAATTTCAACCTGAGTGGTCAATTACTAACACTGCCTGTGGACAGCTATTCTTACCCATGCGCTAAAGTTGAGAAAATGAACTTCCGTTGAATGGAAGCTACCACAGACTTGAATTATTAAACCCCTCTGGAAGAAGTAGCGGCAGCTTAACCAGGAAAAGATCGAATTAGTTATCCCCCCTTAGTCTGGAAATTATGAAAATATATGCTCCCACAAGCGATATTATTCATGACGTCATATAAAAAAAATATAAACTATAACAAATGAGGCAGCGCCACAATTGTTATCCTTTATATTTTTTGTTTATATGACATTTATTATTTACATTTGGCTATCAAATTTTCCTACTTGGGCAATATTTTTACTATTTGGCTAACACATTTTTCCTAATTTTAATAAGTGCGGACGAGGTATTTCTGTATTTGGCCGACATTTTTTTACATTTGGCTAACAGCTTTTCCTACTTGACCTAGGTTTTTATTCTCGTTGGCTAACAAAGTTTCCTAGTTTTTATAAGTTTGGTTGAGATGTTACTATATTTGGTCTAACTTTTTCTCATTTGGTTGAGAATTTTCCTTCTTTTTATAAGTTTGGATGAGATATTTCTCTCTTTGGCTGATATTTTTTTCACCTTTGGCTATCACATTTTCTTACTTGGTTAATACTTTTCCTATCTGGCTAACAACCTTTCATTGTTTGCATACGTGTGGTCGAACTATTTCTGCATTTGGCCGACATTTTTCACATTTGGCTGACAGATTTTCCTACTTGACGAAGGTTTCTTCCATTTGGCTAACAAAGTTTCGTAGTTTTCATAAGTTTGAGCGATGTATTTCGTTACTTGGTCATTATTTTTCCTCTTTGAGTAACACATTTCCCTAGTTGGTCAATATATTTCCCGTTTGGTTATCAATTTTCCTATTTTTTATATGTTTGGTTGAAATATTTCTGTATTTGGCCTAACTTTTTCCCATTTGGCACATAGTTCTCCTACTTTTTATAAGTCTGGCCGAGATATTCCTCTCTTTGGGTGATATTATTTTTTACATTTGGCTATTGTCTGTCTGTCTCTGTATCTGTCTGTCTCTATGTCTGTCTGTCTGTCTGTGTGTCTGTCTGTCTCTGTATCTGTCTGTCTCTATGTCTGTCTGTCTGTGTGTCTGTCTGTCTCTGTATCTGTCTGTCTCTATGTCTGTCTGTCTGTGTGTCTGTCTCTGTATCTGTCTGTCTCTATGTCTGTCTGTCTGTGTGTCTGTCTGTCTGTGTGTCTGTCTGTCTCTGTATCTGTCTGTCTCTATGTCTGTCTGTCTGTGTGTCTGTCTGTCTCTGTATCTGTCTGTCTCTATGTCTGTCTGTCTGTGTGTCTGTCTGTCTCTGTATCTGTCTGTCTCTATGTCTGTCTGTCTGTGTGTCTGTCTGCCTCTGTATCTGTCTGTCTCTATGTCTGTCTGTCTGTGTGTCTGTCTGTGTGTCTGTCTGTCTCTGTATCTGTCTGTCTCTATGTCTGTCTGTCTGTGTGTCTGTCTGCCTCTGTATCTGTCTGTCTCTATGTCTGTCTGTCTGTGTGTCTGTCTGTGTGTCTGTCTGTCTCTGTATCTGTCTGTCTCTATGTCTGTCTGTGTGTCTGTCTGTGTGTCTGTCTGCCTCTGTATCTGTCTGTCTCTATGTCTGTCTGTCTGTGTGTCTGTCTGTCTGTGTATCTGTCTGTCTCTATGTCTGTCTGTCTGTGTGTCTGTCTGTGTGTCTGTCTCTGTATCTGTCTGTCTCTATGTCTGTCTGTCTGTGTGTCTATCTGCCTCTGTATCTGTCTGTCTCTATGTCTGTCTGTCTGTGTGTCTGTCTGTCTCTGTATCTGTCTGTCTCTATGTCTGTCTGTCTGTGTGTCTGTCTGTCTGTGTATCTGTCTGTCTCTATGTCTGTCTGTCTGTGTGTCTGTCTGCCTCTGTATCTGTCTGTCTCTATGTCAGTCTGTCTGTCTGTCTGTCTGTGTGTCTGTCTGTCTGTGTATCTGTCTGTCTCTATGTCTGTCTGTCTGTGTGTCTGTCTGCCTCTGTATCTGTCTGCCTCTATGTCTGTCTGTCTGTGTGTCTGTCTGTGTGTCTGCCTGTCTCTGTATCTGTCTGTCTCTATGTCTGTCTGTCTGTGTGTCTGTCTGTCTCTGTATCTGTCTGTCTCTATGTCTGTCTGTCTGTGTGTCTGTCTGTGTGTCTGTCTGTCTCTGTATCTGTCTGTATCTATGTATGTCTGTCTGTGTGTCTGTCTGCCTCTGTATCTGTCTGTCTCTATGTCTGTCTGTCTGCCTCTGTGTGTCTATGTATCTGTGCGTCTCTCTGTCTCTGTGTCTGTGTGCCTGTATGTCTCTGTGTCTGTCTGTCTCTGTATCTGTCTCTGTGTCTCTCTGTCTCTGTGTCTGTCTGTCTGTCTCTGTGTCTGTCTGTCTGTCAGTATCTGAATGTGCCTGTATGTCTCTGTGTCTGTCTGTCTCTGTATCTGTCTCTGTATCTCTCTGTCTGTCTCTGTGTCTGTCTGTATCTGTGTCTGTCTGTCTGTCAGTATCTGTCTGTGTGTCTGTATGTCTCTGTGTCTGTCTGTCTCTGTATCTGTCTCTGTGTCTCTCTGTCTGTCTCTGTGTCTGTCTGTCTGTCTGTCTCTGTGTCTGTCTGTCTGTCAGTATCTGTCTGTGTGCCTGTATGTCTCTGTGTCTGTCTGTCTCTGTATCTGTCTCTGTGTCTCTCTGTGTGTCTATCTGTCTCTGTGTCTGTCTGTCTGTCTGCCTGTCTGTCTGTCTGTCTGTCTGTCTGTCTGTCTGTCTCTATGTCTGTGTGTCTGTCTCTGTATCTGTCTCTGTGTCTGTGTGTCTGTCTCTATGTCTGTGTGTCTGTCTCTGTTCTCACCGCAGAAGTTGTCAGACTTGGTGGGCCCACCGAGCTCGAAAAAATACAATCCCCAATGTTCTGCCGCCTCGGCGATATTCAAACCACAAAAAAGAAGGCTCGCCTGGCCGTGCTAACAACCATTTGCAAATAGAATACCTTGGGCGGCATACCTAGGAGGCCACAAACCCACCTGGGATACAAAACACATAGCCGCCACCACAACCCACAGCATACAGTTCTGCATACACTGGGGAGATCCACACCGCTGCCGTCTCGCGCGAAATATGGCCCAAGATAGTAACCGGACCCTTCAACTCGGTAGCCCGCCGTTCAAGCTCCCCAAGATCTACCCACTCATGCTTCTCTGCCCGGCTATCGTATTCGGCCTGGGCAACACGAAATTGTTCGTATACAAAGTGGGGGGTACACCCTCCTCGTACAAAATCCATCTCACAACCAACCATAGGGGTTGTAGTGACCGACAGACACAGAGACATACAGGCACACAGACAGATACTGTCTGATGATACTGATGCGCCCAGGGGTGACAAGGTTTCTTGAGGAAATGCGCACGGTCCTGTGTCTGGAAGGTGGGTGCGGCCATTCCACGGGATGGAGTATTGTGAGGCGGCTCATCCTGTGTTGGCTTGATGAACATGCGCTCTATTTCACGCTCTGTGGTGATATGTCCATAGGCCCTGGTGGTAACACCATCGGCGCAAATCCATCTTTTTGTGTCCATGGGGCTGAGGGAGGTTTTATTCATCTCATAGACCCCGATCTGGTGGCCCTTGCTTCGTATGGCTATCTGTGTGTGCTTGTATTCACGCCGGTCGAACAGACTGTCCTTATACAGTTCATGTCTGAGGTCCTTTTTCACAACTACTCTGGAGACGCCTTTGGCTTTCTTGATGTTGGTGGCTTCTAGGATTGAGTACATCTTTGGTCTGAGGCCGATGAACTCACCTATGGGACGGCTGCAGCATTCGTCTTTGAATTTGCCGACCACCTTTTTGTTTGCTATCGAATAGTTGGGGTGATCTCGTGGGTAGTCTGAGAAGTCGTACCAGTCGGGGTGGGCTTTCATGTCTGCGTACACATCATCGGTCTCCACCTGGAACAGTAGAGAGTCTGTGTCGGTGTAGCAAAGCTCGAGTCTATTGCTGTATTGTGGTTTGAGTTTGTTGTACCAGAAGCTATACATGAGGTGCTTGGACAGGTCTAGGATGGCTTTCCCACAGTAGACTGGTTTATCCAACCGGACTCTGGTCTTGGTACTGTGCACAGCAATCAACCCACCATCAAAGATGGTACGTAATTCGAAGTTGGGGCAGGCTATCAAACGTCGGAGTCGATCGGTCTCTGTGGCTCGGACTAGGTCGACTCTGATACGTTTGCGAACGTTCTCCATGCTCTTCCCAAAGACCGCATTATTCATGAGTTTGAAGAAGTCCTTCTCAAATTCTGACTTGGCCTGGGCTCGTAGGGTGGTGTTCATTTCTATGTATGGCTTCATCCATGGGGATTGATTGAACTTGATGGCTCTGTGGATCTTGGTGACTAGTAGGCCCAGGCTGTGATAGAGCTTGAGATTGCGGTAGTGGACGATGTACTGCTACTTGTTGCGGAGGTTGGGGACTAGCTTTGTTTGCTCCGTGAACTTCCCCCCCCCCCCCCCCCCCAATTCGTTCTGGAGCATGTGTTGGTAGTCGCTCAACCACCACTCTGGAGTGGACATCGTTTCTGGAGTTAGTGGGTAATCACTGTGGGCTTCATGTAGATGCTCTGGGTACTTCATATCCACCTCAACAAGCCAACCCTCGGCTGTGTCGTCTGGTGTACTCAGTACCTCCTCGAGGGTTGGGCTGGCCCATTGGAACCCGCTGGTGGGGAGGTATTGCATCATCGCCCAGCCGTACAGATTATTCGCGTCGAGATACATGATCCATGATTTTGGGTTTTGGGGGTTATAGTCTGGGGTAATGGGATTGTTGGCCTTCGCATACCGCTTCGAGACCATGGCTACACCCCCTCGGAGGCCATTCTCAACAAAGAGGTGCATATCCGGGTCGGTCAGGTGCTCGAGTTGTACCTTCGTCTTGGGAGTGCGTCCCAAGCTAGACCAGGCACACTGATGTAGTGGGGCGGGTCTAGCCTAAACTCTCGCATACATGTGTCTCGGAATGCTTGGAAGACATCAGCTAGCAAGAGGACGTCTGTTTTCAGGTACAAGTCGAGGTAGCCTCCGAGTGTTTTGCAGCCGAACTCCTGCCACACTTTCTGGGCGTGGGCGTAGTCGCTGATTTCTTCCCGAGTGAGCTTGCTGTAGAAGGCCTCTTTGGGTGGTAGGTGGTCTTCTGCGAACCGCTCGGTACTATCCATGTACTCGTAAGGGTATACACCCTTGCGGAGGAGGAGATGTGAGCCGCCATGTTTTATTTATGGTTGCCTTGAACTTACCCTCCAGTATTGACCAGGGGGTGCACTTCTGGGCGATGGCTGTGCATGCCTTACATCTTCTACTTGTGATTACATCTCCTTCTCGTTCGAGGTGCTCTATAACCACTGGCTTGCCACAACAGAATGGTGCCAGCTCACTTAGATTTCCAACCAGGGTGTCTAGGGAGCTGTTCAGAAATTGGAGACTGTCGATGAACTGCAGCTGTCCGATGGTGAAGGAGGCGTACTTCTCCATGTTGTTCGGTATGCAGGTGATCTTTGCTCCATCCACCTCTTCTGTTGCCCACTTACCATTCTTCTTCTTTTACACGGTTCTCTTCCCCCAATCCATCTTACCCGCTGCCTGTATAATGAGGTGAGAGTCGTACCCTCTCAGATTGTGGAAGACTACTGGTATCCTCAGCTTGTTTTTGGAGATGCGCCATGATAGATTGCAGGCGTTGTGGGCTGCTCCTCGGTATCTACCGGTAATGTGGCAGTGGTCTCTCACCTTGTCCTTCCCCAATGGCTCATCACAGATTTGGCAGATGGTGGCTGTGGCGAAGAATTCGAAGTCCTTCTCACCCATCCTCATTAGGGCTGGTCGTTGTAGACTGTTGCGGATGGTGGCCCACTCTCGCCGCATATACTGGTGAAATTTACTGGTGGCGTCCTCTCCCCGGTAAATCACTGGGTCTGTGGTGTGGCCGTCAGAACGTACAACGATGTAGCTGAAACCACATGCAGGTTGTTCGGCTAGCTGTCGTGTGTTGCTTTGGCTTGGGTCCATCGCTGCACCATGTACAGGAACATTCAGCGCCTCAAAGTCTGCGTATATGATGTATGGCACCCGCATCTGTCTTTGGTATGATTTGCATTTCATGATGTTCTTTCCCTCCTCTGGCATGACATTCACTTGACATGCTTTGTTGATGCCTTGACAGAGTGGCTCATGCTGGGTCAAGAGGTCCTGGGTGGAGTATACATGGAGGCAGTTGAGGCATGGGTACTTCTTCCCCTCGTACTTGCTGTTTTTGTGTAGCAGGCGTGAGATGAGCTTGATCCAGACGTAGTGTTTGGTGTCGCCCTTACTCAGAAGTAGGAGGTTGATTTGGTTTCGCTTGTGGGTGGATTTCCGGAGTATCGTTGGTCCCTTGTCCCACCCGAAGACGTTGATGGCTATGGTGGGATTTTGGTTTTCGAATTTGTCGATGCTGGTCAGTTGCACTGGAAACTCGATTCCTTCGAAGTTTAGCTCACCTAGGTGCTTTCTATAATGGTACAGTTCGTCTACATGGTTGGGTGCCGGGTAGAGGGCTGAGAGAATGGCCCACTCGAAGCAGCGGTTGTCCTCGTTCTTCACATTCACCACCGTGCGTGGTGGGATTGCCTTGGGTGTTGCGAAGTAACTGGAGCCGCGGAATGGTTGATATCGTGAGAGGCGGAGGTCTAGCTGTAGGCACTTTTCAAACTTCCAGCCCGAGCCTGATCTCTCAAACTCTTCGATGTCGTGGAGTATCTTGGCCTTGGCTAGTTCCAGCCCCCTATCAATATCACCGGTGTGCAAAACCTCAAAGTTGTGGCTACCATGATATGTGTCTGCGTGTATAATCTCACCATCTTTGTTTCTACTCGAATACCTAGCATGTAGACATATATACATTTTGACGCCGCCATACCTCTCCAATGCTTTCTCTATGAGTGCTTTGGTGGATGGGAACATATGATCAAGGAATCCTCTAGCGTCTGGGTGTATGTGCCACTCTGGTACCGTCGCCCGGTAATCCACCAAACCCCATGCATCCTCACGCACGACTCTATATTCCAATGGGTTGTTGTATGACAGGTAGCCTGTCTCAAGTGGCCCTGGTTGGTCGGCGGCTGGTTGGATGGGGCGCTCGGCGGTTGGTTCGCGGCGAGATGTGCGTGGTTTTGGGATGGGACGCTCAGCGGCTGGCTCGGCGGCTGGCTCGCAGCGCAAAAAGAGTGTGCGTGGTTTTGGGATGGGGCGCTCGGTGGCTGGCTCGCGGCTCAGGATGGATGTGCGTGGCTTTGGGATGGGGCGCTCGGCGGCTGGCTCATGGTGCAGGATGGGGCGCTCGATGACTGGCTCGCGGCGCGGTGGTACAACAACTGGTCTACGTTGGGCCCCATATCGTAGGGTGGCTGGTAGTCTCAGCTTCAAGTTGTTCCACTCCTGTGTGTGTTGGGCCTCATCCTGGACCTGTCCTCGGAGTGCTGGATATCGCCCAGTGGTGGCGGCTCGCGCAAGTCGGTCTGTGCGAACCCAATCACTGCGCCTTGGCTATTTCCCTCTCGAGGACGGCTTTCCTCCTCCCACTGTATGGCATCCCATACTCGCGTGCTTGCTGCTGTAGCTGCTTAAGTGTAGGCATGGTTTGGTCCGTGATATACGGTGCACTATTGTGTGTGCATTTCTCTAATAGGGGTGGTGCTGCGCGCGCCGTTAGAATATTGTGATCCTAGCCAGACGGCGTACTTAAGATATGTACAGTTTTACCTTTTGGTGGTATCTGTCTTTGTAGTAATTCTTGACAAACACCCACAGCCCCTACATAATGTCTTGTAGTTGGTGACTCCCTTCCCACACTCGCTGGCATGGTTTTGTGGGTGTGCCACCCCTCCGCATCTGGGCTAGGTGAACCTTACAGTGATCTCCCCTGCACCGCTGACCACAAAGCCCCGTCGAGCTTTGTATAATCCATTTACAGGTATTCTTTGCAATCCCCATCGTGATATAATATATTGACTCTAACTCTAAATAGAGTATTGTGTTGTGTGTAACTTTTTGCAGGTGAACGAGTGAGTGCAGCAAAAAAATATGCCTACACCTAAACAGCTACAGCAACAAGCACGCGAGTCAACAGGTAATAGCGTATCTCTCTAATAGGTGCCTCAGTGTGGATGTGCCTGGTCTAGCCTTGGAGGTCTCAACATTCGTGGTGCCTCTACCACTGACCTCGGACCTCGATGCGCAGGGTCCCCACCAGTCAAACATGTGCTGGGCGGACCTCGACGCGCAGGGTACCCCCTCGACTACGGCTCAAACCGCTGGACCCCTTGGGGGTGGGGCCACATATGCCCCTCAACGCGCAGGGTACCCCTCGACTACGGCTCAAACCGCTGGACCCCGTGGGGGTCCGAGGCCTCGGATGCGCAGGGTACCCCCTCGACTACGGCTCAAACCGCTGGACCCCATGGAGGTCCGAGGGTCCCCACCACCAATAATCAGACATGTGTTGGGGTGTGTATTTGATTGATACGACGCTACCCTGGACCTCGACGCGCAGAGTACCCCCTCGACTACGGCTCAAACCGCTATTATACACCTACTCTTCCTCTATTACTAGTGTCTCTCGCCATCAGGCGAACCCACTCCGACTTCAGAGGTACTTGTAATTTACGTCCCCAAGTCAAGGACGACAAGTCGACATTTTAGGTCCGACTGTACGGTGCAGGAGGTGGAACCCTTTACCTCGGCATCAGCACGCCAGATGTTTAAGGACAAGAGCTCTTATCCACTGGGCCATGCTCACCCCAGGCCAACGTTAGTTAGTTAGTTAGTCGACAGATCATCCTCATTGCACATCGAACCATTCAGTCCATAAGTGCTCGGATCCCCTCCTCAGCAAATCCGGCAGCGTGTAGCGGCTAACGACACCAGTTCTGTGTTGGTTTATCAATCTTCTTTGGCTTCCTGCGTAGTGTTCTTGTTTGGCCACCCCTCTTTTAATTTGCTGTTCTCGCAGTCTGGCCATAGTTGTAGATTCACAGTCATCACTTGGTTCACGCAAACGTCTTACTTCTCGTAGAGCATTCAGAATGTCAGCCTGGTCCATGGCGCGCCCGCCCTCCACCGTGGCCTCACCTGCGAGCTTGTCAGCCCTGCTCATTTCCTTGTACTCCCGCATGCCCTGGCACTGAAGATGAAACTAATCTTTGCCAGCCGAGACCGCTCCAGAGGCAGCAACCATTCTCTTCGGATCGACCCCTCCTCTATCCTCTTGATCATGTTCATAGAGTCTCTAAGGAAACATGCCCTAGTGAATGTCTGTGTCTCGAGCCATGTTATTGCTTTACTTACTGCCATGACTTCCATAGTCAGACTACTTGTGGTTTCGGTGAAAGCACCAGAGTCCTCCTTCACAATTCTCCCTCCGGCCCGAGCCATAAAGGCCCGTGAGCTTCTCACATGTCGGGCGACCGACCCATCTGTGTAAATGACAGCATCACCGTCTAGCGAAGTCTCAAAGATCAACACTTGTACTTCAGCCTCCACAGCAGCAGTATTTTCTTGTCTGCATTTTCTATCTAGTTGGATGCAGACTGAAAGAGACGTACAGAAATCTGTTGGCACTTGTACCCACTCCTCGCCAGGTTCTAAGTCCCCAAGTGAACACACCAGTTGAAGAATGTTTTCGGCTTGACCTATCCACGACCGTCCTCTTTTTAACCTGCTGCCCTTCACCTTCATAATTTCACTATGCAGTGGATGTTGTGCGTTTGCGTTAACTCTGAGGTAGGCGCGTGCTCTGCAAAATTGTATTCTCTCTTCAATGGTTGGAAAATCAAGAAGGTAGCGCATCGCCCTGCATGCTGTATCTCTTGTACATCCAAGAATAATGCGCATAGCTTCATTCTGTATCATTTCCATCCTTTCTATCTGCTTGCGGCTGAGAGTCAGGATTGCCATTGCATACTCAAAACAGACATGACCAGCCCCTCGTACAGAAGACATAGATGGCGCTGCTCACAGTTTGCTGCCGCCATCACCCGCAACGCAGCCAAACCCCGCTTGGCCTTTGTTATCACCTGGTCTATGTGCTCATTATAAGCAAGGCTTCGATCAAACCGTATCCCCAGGTAATTCATTGCCTGCGTTCTTTCCACCGTCTCTGAACACAGCTTTACAGTTGGTGTTGGAGTGTTGACAATATGATTATTCAACGAGAACCAAGTCACTGTTGCCTTTGTTGGGTTGACCATTGCCCCAGCTTCATCACACCAAGTACTTATGCGATTGAGTTCGGTTTGTAGTTCCACAGCAACCTGCTCTCTATCCTTACCCTAGCGATACACTAAAACATCATCGGCATATGACAATGTCCTACCAGGTCCAGTGATCTGCTCGCTGGTGATTCTCACTGTGTAGGCGTTGAACAGTACCGGAGATAATGGTGATCCCTGTGGTAGTCCAGGATATATTGTTGTTGGCCAACGTGTTGATACCTAAGAATTCCCCCTGGTTAGTAGTTAATTGCATATCCTCTACAGGACGTCGCAGTCAGCCCCAGCAATTTGGGGCTGCTTTGTGATTTACTTGACAAGTTTACGAACGACCGACGCTCATAGCATTGTATAAATATCAACCAAGGCGGTCTGCTTCCACATCCCCTGCAGCTGTGTTTCGAACGCGGTATGCGGAATAGCGAATCGAATTCGCATCAAAAGGTCTGAGATGTCCTTAGATGTCCGGGGCCGAGCTCGCCCTACACTGGAGGGATCAGCGTGGATACATCCCTGGCCTGAAAAGCTAGTGCATCTTCTTATTTCCCCATTTATCCTCAATTTGAACACAAGCTCTCAACCAACTCTCCCAAACCGTCCTTTTGTTTGCTATCCCATGCAGCCCGTCCACAGTTTCCCAATATTAATTTTTTTTTGCTCCGTATATTTTTAGGCCTTCCTCTATTTAATTTGCTTTCCGTGAGTACATAAAATGAAAACCTGAGGTACAGTTACCCAATAGCAGATACTTCCTTTAGTGTGTGATGTTTTAATCCTTCCCATATTGTGGGTATTGTCTACGGGGTAATTTTGTGAGGTGGCTAGTTCCTTTCCTCGAAGCTACGAAATGTACTACTATGTACATACGAGATAGATAACTGATACCCTATGGATGAAATAAATAGGAATCAAATAGTTTAGCCACACTAATAGACATAACGTTAAACGTGCTGTATGGAAGGTGTAGAGGTAGACAGTGAAAGTAATCAGCGATATTATGAGAACTGACAGCAGGCAGTGACAATAGACAGCAATAGTAGGCAGTGATAATGGGAAGTGACAGCAGGCAGTGAAAATAGACAATCATAGTAATTCGAAGATATCAAGAAATAGACAAATGTCAGTTCGTGGGAGGGTATGGCTAGAGTGAGGCGAAGAAACGTAAGAAATCATGGCAGCCAAATATCTCCATGGAAACCGCATTGGACTGATCGAGCCAGCGGTCGTATTCCAGTGCAAGAAATCATCTCAGCTGTAGTTATACGGTATAAGAGATGTGTAATAGAACATGAAATAAAACTTCAAAATAAAATCTATGTAGATCATGGTTTTGGTATTAGATTATAAGTAAGGAAATGACCCTTTTACAAGCATTAATGTGCATTGGGAACACGGTGTTAGACTCACAATCACTCATATTTGTATAAACCACACGGTGGGTGATGTGCTTGGTAGCACGCCGACCACCTTTATTTCATGAAATATTTATTGGCCGCCTTTATTTCATGAAATATTTATTGGTAACCATTTAGGCTGGACCGACCTGAGAGTCCAGATCCATTTTTAAACTCCGGATTTGTCCCGATGCGAATTGAACACACGACTAGTGGGTAGACAGGCGAGCGTCTAACCACTACTCTACCGCAGTTCCCAGTATTACAAAAGCATTTTTTTAAAACTGATTTAAAATAAATAAACACACGGAGCAAGTACTACAACGAGGTCGTCGAGTAATGAAGCTTCAAATGAAAATAAATAAACATCTTACCTTATAAGGATCCAGTTGTTTATCGGCTGCTGCTCCTTTTCTTTCTGGGGCATAGTAGCAAGGTGTACCCCCACAATCTGACTTTGGCACTGTCGTCTGTCCAAAATCTCCTAGGATGGCGTTAAAGTCCGCGTCCAAGAAGATATTGTCCAGTTTGACGTCCAGATGTGCGGCATTGTTCTTGTGTAAGTATCGAAGAGCACACGAGACTTGACTGATGCACAGTTCCGTCAAGTCAGGGGTGAGTTGACCGACATAGAAATCCAGAGTTCCTCTAGGGTAGTAATACATACATATTGCCAGGTAATCTGTGCACTGAGCTGCAATGAGACACTTTGTTATGTAAGGATGATCGAAGGATTGCATGAATTGCACCTCAGCCTCGAACGCTTGCATGTTGCTGATTTTACGTTCCTCGTCCAGAAGAGAGGCGGGAGGGAAAGAGCGAAGCAGATGAGCGAGATAGACAGGTTGAGAGCAAGGGTGAGAGAGAGCGAGAGAGTTAGAGCGGGATAGTGAGCGATCCCATGATAGAGCGGTGAGAGAAGGACAGCGAGAGTGAGAGAGACAGAGCGAGAGAGAGACAGAGAGAGACAGAGAGAGAGCTAGAGCGGGCTAGAGAGAGAGAGACCACCTGAGAGAGTGGCGAAAATGCGAGAGAGAGACAGAGAGAGACACAGAGAGAGAGAGCGGGATAGAGAGAGAGACCACCTGAGAGAGTGGCGAAAGAGGTAGAGAGAGAGTGAAAGAGAGAGAGAGTGAGAGAAGAGGGAGAGAGAGCGAGAGCGAGAGAGCCAGCGGGGGAGAGAAAAAAGAGAGAAAGTTAGAGATAGACAGAGAGAGAGATAGTGTGAGAGAGAGAGAGAGACATAGAGAGCTCTAGAGATGTATATATATAGAGAGAGAGATCACCTGAGATAGTGGTGAGCGAGGACAGCGAGAGAGAGAGAGTGAGAGAGAGAGAGCGAGAATAGGAGGAGAGATCGAGGGTGCGAGAAGAGAGAGAAAGAGAGCCGGAGAGAGGGAGAGAGAGCGGGAGCACTTGGGAGAGAGAGATAAAGCTAGGAAGAGAGAGGTAGAGAGAGATTGGGAGGGAGAGAGGGAGGGAGACATAGAGAGAGGGAGAGAGAGCGAGAGCGGGAGCGCTTAGGAGAGAGAGATAGAGCTAGGAAGAGAGATTGGGAAGGAAAGAGGGCTGGAGACATAGAGAGAGTGAGAGAAAAGAGAGAGCGGGAGAGCGAGCGGGAGCGCTTGGGAGCGAGAGATAGAGCTAGGAAGAGAGAGAGAGAGTGGGAGGGAAAGAGGGAGGGAGACATAGAGAGAGAATGAGAGAAGAGAGAGAGAGGGGGTAAAGAGATACCTAGAGCTGGATAGAGAGACAGAGAGCGGGAGAGAGCAAGGGTGAGAGAGATATAGGGACAGAGAGAGTGAAAGAGAGATAGGGAGAAAGAGAGAAAGAGTCAGCTGGGGTGAGAAAAAGAGAGAATGATAGAGATAGTGAGAGAGAGAGGGACAGAGAGAGAGAGAGAAGCAGGAAAAGAGGGAGGGAGAGCGGGAGCACTTGGGATAGAGAGATAAAGCTAGGAAGAGAGAGATAGCGAGAGAATGGGAGAGAAAGAGGGAGGGAGACATAGAGAGAGGGAGAGAGTGGGAGCGCTTGGGAGAGAGAGATAGAGCTAGGAAGAGAGATTGGGAGGGAAAGAGGGATGGAGACATAGAGAGAGAGCGAGAAAAGAGAGAGATCGGGAGAGCGAGGGGGAGCGCTTGGGAGAGAGATAGAGCTAGGAAGAAGAGAGAGATAGAGAGAGAGTGGGAGGGAAAGAGGGAGGGAGACATAGAGAGAATGAGAGAAAAGAGAGAGAGAGAGGGAGAGAGAGATACCTAGAGCTGGATAGAGAGACAGAGAGCGGGAGAGAGCAAGGGTGAGAGAGATATAGGGACAGAGAGAGTGAGAGAGAGATAGTGAGAGAGAGTGAAAGAGAGAGACAGAGAGAGTAAGCGAGACAGAGAGGTAAAGGGAGAGAGAGACAGCCAAAGAGGGAGAGAAAAAGAGAATGATAGAGATAGTGAGAGAGAGAATAGAGAGAGAGAGAGAGAGAGAGAGAGAGAGAGAGAGAGGAAGAGTGACGAGCGGGAGAGAGAGAGGTAGAGAGAGAGAGAGAGAGAGAGAGAGAGAGAGAGAGAGATTTACAGCAAATAGAAAAACATATTTGCACTGAATTCTTGTATGCATGACCACTGCATATTTTCCAGTGACCACCGCTCGCCTAGCCGTCAATGGTAATTATCTTCAGGTTCTTATCTACCGGTTATCAGTACCCCGCTGGCCCTTGGCTATTGTCGTCTCGGTCGGCTCGTGGTCGGTGAAGCGTTCTGGATGAGTGGTATCGTTTAATCTCGTACGGCCGTCGCTGACTAGCCATTGTATTTTTCTCGTGGGGCGTTCTCGGTGAAGCGTCACTTGTTGCTTGTGCGCGCAGGTAAAGTTGGCGGTCAGGGGAAGTTAGTGTGTAGAAGGGGGACAATTCTGGTTGAGTCAAGGGACCGATTACTCTCCCCTCGGAATTCGTTTATAATTAAGGGGTATAACTTTGCTGTTTAATAATATTACATAATTTAATGTATATCTTGATACTCTATGGTTTAAATTAATGGAGACTCGTAGCTTTTTATTGACCTATCTATTCTCTAGTATACATACAAGAATTTAGAGGGTTTAATTAAGTTTTTAGGTTTAATTTTTAATAAAAGTCTATGACCGGTTAGAATATTCCTAAACCAGATTTTCACCATGCGCGTAATGTTAAAACATGGGGTAAGGAAAACCTGCCGAATTAGCATACTGAGCCGTGCAAAAAAGTTTATTCATGCAATCCAAAAAGGGATTCTCGGGTTACATCCAGAGATGGACTAAATCATTGTCATATTGAGTTCTATCTTGTCATCGAAAGGGTTGACTGGGGTTCGATCACACCACACACTGTGCTGGGTCGGTTCTCGCCACCGGGGTGCCCCACCCGCTCGGACCGGATCGCGCCGACATCCGCTCGAATCGGTTCGGTTCGGACCGGATCGCGTCGGATCCCTTCGGAGCGCATCGCCGCCGCCGCCACCGCCGCTGCCGCCACCGCCGCCGCCACACCCCTAGACCGGAAGTGACACCCGGAAGTAGTCACCGACTTGACAACCGGAAGTAGTCACCCAACAAGAAGATAACCGCCAAGTTCAAATATCTGGGTCATTTGCGGGCCGTTTTCACGGGGGGGGATGTGTGGGCGGTATAACATTCATATAGGGAAATACGACGTCCAGCCCTTCTCGATAGCCCCAAATGCGAAGTAAATACCACATTGTATACTACTTCTGATTATATGTCCGTCTCACCTTTCCTCTGAGCGTCGAGCGCCGGCCAGATCCCCTCGTCACACGTCGCTGCCTCATTCTAACGAGACCATGGTGATACATTTGCTCCTCCGAGGTGTACACGTGCTCCCACAAGGCCGCAACCACGTCTGTCTTGTCATGCATCAATACTCCACCAAGTTTTGCCGAGCCAGCCAATCTGTCCGCCTGTTTATTCCCCAGCAAACCAGCATGCCCCGGAGAAAAGATCCAGGTGATGCTTTCTACCCGTGACCTCCGAAGCGAAGCAAGCCACTCTGCACGAAGCCTGCCTGTTCTCACCCTCCTTAGCATGCTCTCTGAGTCAGTTACAATCACAATGTGTGTATGCATTGTATTCTCTATCCAGCGGAAAGCTGCACTGATCGCCTCCACCTTCATTTAAGCTAGATGTTGTGTCATCATACGCCAGGCTCTCCTGCACCAAACGCCGACCATTAGCTTTTGCTAAGAATCCCCAGGCACTTCTCCTACCTCTCAACACCGACCCATCCGTGTAGATAATCACATCACCCGGGCGAGAATTATCCTGAATTAGTTGCTGAATTTCCACTTCCGTGGCCCCTGCTGGCCACTCCCTGCACTCCCGGCTCAATGTGATTATAACTCTGCACAAGTCTGACTGCTCGGCTGGCACTCTGACCCACTCCTCTCCTCGCCTGATGTTCTCCAAGGGGCACACCTGTCTGATCGTATCCTCCGCCTGAGCCATCCATGATTTCCCTCTTATCAGTCTCTGACCCTTAACTACGTCCAGCGCCTCATGCAACGGGTGATCTGTGTCTGCAGCTACTCTGAGGTATGCCTTCGCCTGCATCACATTGTGCCTACCAGCAACAGTAGGCAGACCAAGGATGTAACGCATACACACTACTGGAGTGTCTCTGGTGCATCCCAGAATGACCCGCATAGCTTCGTTCTGTATGCGCTCTAATTTCACCAGTTGACTCTCTGAGACAGTGAGCAGTCCTAGTCCATAATCAATCACTGAGAGGATCAAGTGCTGGTATAGTGTGAAGAGCATTCTCTGCTCTGTGTCCATTGCAGCCATAGTTTTAAGTGCATTGAGTCCCTTTTGAGATCTTGTCACAACCGTCTCCACATGGTCCTTGAAGGACAGACTCCTGTCAAATGTGATTCCCAGATACTTCAGTTTGTTCTCTCTGTTGACACTTCTACCATCTATCGTGAGGCTTGGGGCATCATCTCTCACAATCCTGTTGTCTAGAGAGCACCACAACACAGCCGCCTTTTCCGGGTGGATGACAGCACTCATTTCAGTGCACCAGTCAATCACTTTGTCTACTGTCACCTGTAGCTCCTGGGCTGTTTGATCCCTATTTCTCCCCTGCCTGTTTGCAAGAATATCATCTGCAAATGTTAGAATCCTTCCAACCCCTGGTGCTTCTAGGTATGCAATCTTGCTTGAAGTAAAATCACACACAGACCTTAACGTATCTCCGACCTGTCAGCCGTATTGGACCGGAAGCCCGTTTTCCCCGGAATCTCATTTAGCTCATGGCACTCTTCCGAATAACGGTTCTAAATGGGGACATAACTCTGTAGTGTAAAAAGCATCCCTTACAGGGCCTCATTTGGTGATATAACAAAACAAATATTAAATACTACGAACTAACATATAGAACTGAGAAAAGGAATTAGGTACCAATAATATTTCACAGTTATATGTGGAAATTGTGGCAGAAAAGTTATAAATACTGTCCGAAAGCATGTTCTTTCTGGAAAAATTGTACATATCGGAACGAGCA
>JACEFZ010011423.1:0-38212 GCA_014155875.1 Cepaea nemoralis
GGAATAAAGACAAAGGAGAAAATGATTGCAGATAAAGCACACATAGAGCGTGAGAGACGTAAGATGGTGCAAAATGGTGGAAGTGACCATGTTTTCACATGCACCTACTGTGGGCAAACATTTGCAGCAAAAATTGGCCTTACCAGCCACACTCGCCACCGCCATGGATCGTAGTTATTAAGCCTTTTTGGAGCACAATGTACCAAACTATCGTCTGTCAAGACGGAAAGGTGCCAATGAAATGACTAAAACAAGTCTAGACATCCACATAAAACATGATTTGTGAGTCTACTGGCTTTATAAAATGAATTTTAGAAGGATGAGACGTACTTAACTGTAAAGTATGAAGGGAAAAACAATATTAAGTAATCGTTTCTTGTATAAACGCGATCTTGAAATGGTCTTCACCCCCCCCCCCCCCCCCCCCCTGGAAACCCTAAAATTCCCCCGGAATTCCCCACCGGTTGAGAACCACTGTTCTAATACGACCGATGTCACTTCTCTAGGCTGTTGGAAGTTAACCCAAGGACCCAAGGATCTCCTACGAATAGGGTTGCCAGATACGTGGGCACCAAAAGGAGGACATAATAAGACACACAAAACGAGGACACGGGAGGACATATTGAATGTTTCATTTGAATCGTTCCAGATTAAACCCACAATCAGTACAATTTTATTACAATAGCTGCCTATAAGTGTATTATACTCTTAGTGAATCGACTAAGAAACAATTATGTTAAAAAATATAAATTCAATAGAGGCCTTTTTCAAAATGCTAAACAACATTACTTAAACAGCCGATTATACAATTATTCCTCATAATCTTTATTAATTACACAACATATTTCTCGGAGGGGCCAACTTTTCGTAGAAGATCCTCGTTAGCAATCACACATACATAAAACTGTTCACAGGTAAGATTCTTCAAATTGTACTTTGTGAAAATGATGCCCTTTAAAGAGTTGAGTAAATGTCTGTTCCTTTCTTTGTCCATTGAGCATTAATCAAGGAGAACACTCTTTCCACATTGCCATTGTGTCCAGGGATGCAGAAGAATACTTCACAAATTTTAAGTAACTCTGAAAAGCAGCATGCATTTGGGCAACTTTGGAAAAATAAACTCCACTGTTCATGCAAGTCTTTCAACAAACTGTTCATTCTTGTTGCCACGTAGCGAGTCAGGATGAATGACGTAATGAATAAGTCACAAAGAATCTGAGAAGTAATCTCGAACCAACAAATAGGAAAAGTCGCTAAGTGACGTCAGAAGGTAGAAAACGTCACAACGATATAGTTTAGCAACCAACAGAGATAGAGCTTGGGCTGGCGGCACGGAAGGCGGCATGAGTCTATTCAAGGAGAGAAGATTGTCAACAAACCTTCAGGAGATGGCAGTGATAGCTAGGAACTACTTGGTAGAAGAGCTAGATCATTAAAGCATTATTCCTCTCAGTCAGGACCAACAGATGGCCATGAATGTGTAAATTAGGACTCGGCGAGAATGGCCAAGGTGACAGTACGGTCAACCGATAAGAAGCATTAGGACTGACGATAAGCGGTGAGACATTGTCTTAGGATTTGAATAGTAGGTTCAGCTGTGTGATTATGTTTATTGCTACTTTACCGGCCCTCCTGGCTGTACAGGAGCGGTATTCTTATGATTATTAGTATTATTAATATAATGGTTCATATTTATCACAAGCTGTTCACCGGAAATAAATATAGACATAACGGACACGTCAGCCGGCTTCTAGTTGTCAATGCTGTTAGCACATTGCTTCCGGATTCTGTTCAAATGGTTCCACCTGGACGACGAGTTGTTGTTTTGCTGATGTTTATTATTATATGTTATTCACCATTTGGCACTTGTCTTGCACACATGATTTAAGATTGCAGTATTGGTCAAATAATTGCACATCATCTACAATAATACCCTTCTTTTTCAAGTGCAATATGCATGTCAAAATGTCATCAGATGTACAGTCTTTGAATTTATGTAAGTACATATCTAAGAAATATAAGAAAAGCCGGACATTTTAAAGGTTTTTAGCTTTGCCTGCCGGACGGAGAATATTAGGCTAAAAATGAGGACATGTCCTCTTTTCGCTGGACATCTAGCAACCCTACCTAAGAACAACCCTGGCAACTGGCCGCCTTGACAGACCATAGTTTGTTGCAATGTGCAATTTTAAAAATGGCAAAACTACAACCTTTGGCAATAGCGAATGTGACTGATCAGACCAATTCGTGCTGTAAATGTTCGCCCACAATGGATGCATGTGAACACATGGTCATTATCACCATCACGCACAATCTTACGTCTCACGCGCTCAGTGTGTGGCTTATCTGCAATAATTTTCTCCTTTGTCTTTATTCCATTTCTCATCTTTGCCATCCATGCTATAAGATCAGCGGCGACTTACTCCCAAGGTGCATTATCAATGCATGTATTAATCATGTCCCGCTTACACACATCTTTGTATCGTAGTAGAGACCGACATCGAGATCTATTATCCACCTGTATTTCACCAAACAATATGTCTAAGATCTTTCCTATCAATTTGTAGATATGCAAGCGTCTTTATCATGTCGAAATGTTATACTTTATCGAAAGCATGTGTGTAGTCAATGAAGCAAAGATGTTGGTCTTTGTTTACCTTTTTCCCTATACAGTGAAAATATTTTCAGAAATGTAGAAGACCTAAATGGAATCAGCATTGGAGGACGAAACATAAATAACATTAGATATGCAGATGATACAGTATTGATTGCAGACAATGCACAGGATCTGCAACAATTAGTAGACGCTGTGGTTGTACACAGTGAGCAGCTGGGGTTGGAATTAAATTGTAGGAAGACACAGGTTATGGTCGTCACTAGGAAGAACGAAGTACCACAATGTAATATACAAGTAAACGGGAATATTCTTCAACAAGTGAATCGGTTCAATTATCTCGGAACAGTCATAACATCTGATGGCAGATGCCTTGAAGAGATTAGAACAAGAATCGCCATTGCGAAAGTAGCTTTAGCAAGATGAAAAACATTCTGACCAATAAAAAGATGTCAATTGAAACGAGAAAAAGAGTGTTGAGGGGATACATAGAGCCTGTTCTTTTGTATGGATGTGAAACTTGGACAATGTGCAGTCAAGCTAAAAAAACATCTGATGGCTGCAGAAGTGTGGTTTCTGAGGAAAATGCAAAGAATACCATGGACAGATAGAAAAACCAATGACCAAGTACTACAAGAGACAAATGAAAATCGTAGATTGATTAGAGAAATTAGACGTAGACAGTCAACATTTTTTGGACATGTTATGAGAAGAAATGGACTGGAGAACTTAGTGACAGCTGGCAAGATCGAAGGGAACAGACCAAGAGGAAGACCGAGAGGAAAATACCTGGATGGCTTGGCCACATGGCATGGACGAGACAGGAACACTGAGCTGATCCACGACTCTGGTGATCGAGTGAAATGGCGAATCATGACCGCCCACGCTTTCCGGCATGGCACATGATTGATTGATTGAATATACAAGTAAATGGGAATATTCTTCTCGGAACAGTCTTAACATCTGAAGGGAGATTCCTTGTAGAGATTAGAACAAGAATCGACATGCCGAAAGTAGCCTTTAGCAAGATCAAAAACATACTGACCAATAAAAAGATGTCAATTGAAACGAGAAAAGAGTGTTGAGGGGATACACTAGAGCCTGTTCTTTTGTATGGATGTGAAACTTGGACAATGAGCAGTCAATCTGAAAAAACATCTGATGGCTGCAGAAATGTGGTTTCTGAGGAAAATGCAAAGAGTACCATGGGACAGGACAGAAAAACCAATGACCAAGTATACAGATTGATTGATTGATTGATTGATTGATTGATTGATTTAGGAACCGACATCACAGCATTCGGGGCATTCCCATAAGTGCTCCGTCCCCCATCCTCAGCAGCCAGCGAAGAGTTCCAACAGGAGACAAATGAAAATCGTAAATTGATTAGAGAAATTAGACGTAGACAGTCAAAATTTTTTGGACATGTTATGATCAGAAATGGATTAGAGAACTTAGTGACAACTGGCACGATCGAAGGGAAAAAACCCAAAGGGGGAAGACCAAGAAGTAAATACCTGGTCGGCTTGACCCACATGGCATGGTCGAGACAGGAACACTGATCTGATCCACGACTCTGGTGATCGAGTGAAATGGCGAGTCATGACCGCCCAGGCTTTTCAGCATGGCACATGATTGATTGATTGATGGTCTAATATTCTTTGATGGATTTCAAACTATCCCCGTGTCGGCTCCGTTGACTAGAATTATGAAAAGGCCTAACGAATACACTCCATATCATATATTCGATTACGCATTTAATTTTAGACTGGATTTCCCCAGCGAGTGACAGAGTGGAAGTCCCGTTGCTACTTATCTTTCTCTATTTGCCCGTTCTGATTTGTCCGAGCCCCTGACGTGTCCGTACTTGGGCTTGCTATTAAAAATTTTAACATGGCAAAACGGAACATTCGAAAACATCGTGTGAATTCCTTGTAAACTAACTGATTTTTCCCGTTCTTTGTTACAGTTTTATGACCTTGGTACATTTCTTCTTTAGCATGTTGTGTTATTGGCTCATTCATGGCAAAACATTTAGTTAGTGAACGACGTTAGTGAATGACGTTAATGGCTGTCTTAGGGCATCCTCGTCCCGGGAGGGACAGTCATTAGCCAGCCACAGGTGACACCAGACCGTCATCCAGCTACTGATGCAAAAACATAACTAAAATAATAAATTTAGGGTAGGAACATGGAATGTTAGGACATTAAATGAGCTAGGAAAGTTGACCAATGTTCTAAGAGAGATGGATAGCATGAAAATGAATATACTAGGCGTTAGTGAAATGAGATGGAAGGGGTCGGGCAAAATTATAGCTGACAACCACACAATAATTTATTCTGGAGGGGACATGAAAAAGGTGTAGGATAATATTAGACGAAAACACAGCCAAGTCAATTAATGGATACTGGTGTATTTCAGATAGAGTTATGTCAACAACTCAACTGACAGGCATTATCGGATACTTCTCCCACACCAAACAAGAAAACTTGCAAGTCGTGTGCGAGGAAAATAACTGGTACATTTTTATTGCCGTTGGCTCGCTACACGCAGGTAACAGTCGCTAGTAAAACACACAACCTAAAGCCACAGAAATTATCTATCACTAGTTGCTAATGCCTATGCAACTCTCTATCTATTTAGTTAAACACAAAACCCCTATCGCTACTCTAACGAGGTGCACACTACAAGTCCTGTCCTCCCGTCTGACGTTCTTTCATCCCGTCGTCACACACACGGCGGATCGACCTTGACCTTGGTGCGTGTTGCCTCACATGGCACGCTGATCGCAGACGTGGTATGTTGAGTGGATACTCAACTTCTCCATGGCTACCACGAGGCGTGATGCTATCGTGATTAGAGTGCTGACTCTCTGAACAACGCCTGCGTGTCTCATGAGGGAATGGATAACCACCTCCCATTACCTCATCTCCCCTGCCCTTACCTCGGGCACCGTATCACCTCCTGGCCTCTTCAAGATTGACTGCTCTTCCTGGCGGAGGGATGCGGTCGAGTCTTTGACACACACCCCACCCCTCCTGTGTTGCGTCATCAACTTTCACTCATTGGTTGTGACGCAAGAGGTTTCTAAAAAAAATTTAATGTCTCTAATTTTTTTTTGTCAAAAACTCTAGATAAACCCGGCTTTGGGGGCTCAATTATCTCGGAACAGTCATAACATCTGATGGCAGATGCCTTGAAGAGATTAGAACAAGAATCGCCATTGCGAAAGTAGCTTTTAGCAAGATGAAAAACATTCTGACCAATAAAAAGATGTCAATTGAAACGAGAAAAAGAGTGTTGAGGGGATACATAGAGCCTGTTCTTTTGTATGGATGTGAAACTTGGACAATGTGCAGTCAAGCTGAAAAACATCTGATGGCTGCAGAAATGTGGTTTCTGAGGAAAATGCAAAGAATACCATGGACAGATAGAAAAACCAATGACCAAGTACTACAAGAGACAAATGAAAATCGTAGATTGATTAGAGAAATTAGACGTAGACAGTCAACATTTTTTGGACATGTTATGAGAAGAAATGGACTGGAGAACTTAGTGACAGCTGGCAAGATCGAAGGGAACAGACCAAGAGGAAGACCGAGAGGAAAATACCTGGATGGCTTGGCCACATGGCATGGACGAGACAGGAACACTGAGCTGATCCACGACACTGGTGATCGAGTGAAATGGCGAATCATGACCGCCCACGCTTTCCGGCATGGCACATGATTGATTGATTGAATATACAAGTAAATGGGAATATTCTTCTCGGAACAGTCTTAACATCTGAAGGGAGATTCCTTGTAGAGATTAGAACAAGAATCGACATGCCGAAAGTAGCCTTTAGCAAGATCAAAAACATACTGACCAATAAAAAGATGTCAATTGAAACGAGAAAAAGAGTGTTGAGGGGATACATAGAGCCTGTTCTTTTGTATGGATGTGAAACTTGGACAATGAGCAGTCAATCTGAAAAACATCTGATGGCTGCAGAAATGTGGTTTCTGAGGAAAATGCAAAGAGTACCATGGACAGACAGAAAAACCAATGACCAAGTACTACAGATTGATTGATTGATTGATTGATTGATTGATTGATTTAGGAACCGACATCACAGCATTCGGGGCATTCCCATAAGTGCTCCGTCCCCATCCTCAGCAGCCAGCGAAGAGTTCCAACAGGAGACAAATGAAAATCGTAAATTGATTAGAGAAATTAGACGTAGACAGTCAAAATTTTTTGGACATGTTATGATCAGAAATGGATTAGAGAACTTAGTGACAACTGGCACGATCGAAGGGAACAAACCAAGGGGAAGACCAAGAAGTAAATACCTGGTCGGCTTGACCACATGGCATGGTCGAGACAGGAACACTGATCTGATCCACGACTCTGGTGATCGAGTGAAATGGCGAGTCATGACCGCCCAGGCTTTTCAGCATGGCACATGATTGATTGATTGATGGTCTAATATTCTTTGATGGATTTCAAACTATCCCCGTGTCGGCTCCGTTGATAGAATTATGAAAAAGGCCTCAACGAATACACTCAATATCATATATTCGATTACGCATTTAATTTTAGACTGGATTTCCCCAGCGAGTGACAGAGTGGAAGTCCCGTTGCTACTTATCTTTCTCTATTTGCCCGTTCTGATTTGTCCGAGCCCCTGACGTGTCCGTACTTGGGCTTGCTATTAAAAATTTTAAACATGGCAAAACGGAACATTCGAAATCATCGTGTGAATTCCTTGTAAACTAACTGATTTTACCCGTTCTTTGTTACAGTTTATGACCTTGGTACATTTCTTCTTTAGCATGTTGTGTTATTGGCTCATTCATGGCAAAACATTTAGTTAGTGAACGACGTTAGTGAATGACGTTAATGGCTGTCTTAGGACATCCTCGTCCGGTAGGGACAGTCATTAGCCAGCCACAGGTGACACCAGACCGTCATCCAGCTACTGATGGCAAAATCATAACTAAAATAAATAAATTTAGGGTAGGAACATGGAATGTTAGGACATTAAATGAGCTAGGAAAGTTGACCAATGTTCTAAGAGAGATGGATAGCATGAAAATGAATATACTAGGCGTTAGTGAAATGAGATGGAAGGGATCGGGCAAAATTATAGCTGACAACCACACAATAATTTATTCTGGAGGGGACATGAAAAAGGTGTAGGGATAATATTAGACGAAAACACAGCCAAGTCAATTAATGGATACTGGTGTATTTCAGATAGAGTTATTGTCAACAACTCAACTGACAGGCATTATCGGATACTTCTCCCACACCAAACAAGAAAACTTGCAAGTCGTGTGCGAGGAAAATAACTGGTACATTTTATTGCCGTTGGCTCGCTACACGCAGGTAACAGTCGCTAGTAAACACACAACATAAAGCCACAGAAATTATCTATCACTAGTTGCTAATGCCTATGCTAACTCTCTATCTATTTAGTTAAACACAAAACCCCTATCGCTACTCTAACGAGGTGCACACTACAAGTCCTGTCCTCCCGTCTGACGTTCTTTCATCCCGTCGTCACACACCACGCGGATCGACCTTGACCTTGGTGCGTGTTGCCTCACATGGCACGCTGATCGCAGACGTGGTATGTTGAGTGGATACTCAACTTCTCCGTGGCTACCACGAGGCGTGATGCTATCGTGATTAGAGTGCTAACTCTCTGAACAACGCCTGCGTGTCTCATGAGGGAATGGATAACCATCTCCCATTACCTCATCTCCCCTGCCCTTACCTCGGGCACCGTATCACCTCCTGGCCTCTTCAAGATTGACTGCTCTTCCTGGCGGAGGGGATGCGGTCGAGTCTTTGACACACACCCACCCCTCCTGTGTTGCGTCATCAACTTTCACTCATTGGTTGTGACGCAAGAGGTTTCTAAAAAAAAATTTAATGTCTCTAATTTTTTTTGTCAAAGACTCTAGATAACCTGGCTTTGGGCACTCTAATAGACTTCTACTGACTATTGTCACAATGTAGCAAAACTTTACTTGGCTACTGGCAATCGCCACAAACTTGACTGGTTGGCGTGAGCCCTCTTCTCACATGCTATATTATATTTATTAGAGGTATGTCTGAACCGGACCGTTGTCTTATAAGACCTGCCCTCACATAGTAAATTAACTTACTACCCATACAAAGTTGACTTTTTTAGGGTCAACACATGAATTGCTTCATGTCCCCCCATATAATATTTAACAACCATTATACAAGAGTGTGTGCGACAGGCTTTACCTACTTCGCTTCCGCGTGTAAAGTCCTATTTCACTGTTAAGTTAGTTTTTCGTTGTCTATTATGTCCCCTGACCCGAAGTTATCTCCGTTTGATCTAGAAAAAGTGTATGTAATTTATCTGTTTGTTTTTCTGGTTGTTTGTGTGTTTGGATGTAATTAATCTACTAATCTAACTTCTAACCTATGTTTCTACCTCCTATGTGTATGTATGTTAGTTTTTTAAGTGTCATAATTTGGTTAAATGTGGCCACAAACAGGTGTATAACACTAATTCGTGACTACATTCCCTTGTTATGAAACCCAAAATACACTAATCTAAGTTCTAAACTATCTTACAGACACACATTCACACTAACACATTCTCAATAACGAAAACCAACACTAAAACATTAAAAGTCGCGCCAGGCAGCAGAAGAATTTGCTGACTGATCTCACTCTCTCCCGTCTATTTTCCATTCGCTCTCACTTTCACACTTCTGTCACACTTCTTTCATCCTTAATTCTGTCACACATCTTTTATCCTTCCACACTCATCCTTCCGATTATTTAAAAACCTTGGAGTGACACTGTACAGGTTTGGCTCAGTTTGAGATAGTTGAGCCCAATGACTGTGCGAAAATCGCTGCACGAGTCATGTATTTACACTATATTTACATGGACGAGAAAGGGTTGATGGTGTATCCCCTTGGTCTCATCATCCATTATATTATACTAACTACCACTCTAAATCCTAACATAATAATATTAATTCTATAAATATGTATTTAATGTGTTAACTAAATTTTGTCATGTTAATTATATGATATGTTTATATTAATCGTTATGTTTGTCTAATCTAAGGGATGTAATCTAACTATTTAAATGTAATTAATGTGACGTGAGTTATGTACCTTAATTACATGGATGATGTGAACACAAATTATGTAATTTTCTAACACTCTACTAACTAATGTTTTTAAATGCACAAAGGAATTATATGAGTGATATTCTTAATCTAAATGGTGTAAATGATGTATGTACACTTATCTAATCTTTTTATCCTATTGTGATGTAAAATGATGATATTACTAAATGGTAATATTTGATAGGTGGTATGGTTTCATTAAGATGGAATGAACTGAACCGAAATGAAGCTAAGTGACATATATCAACCTAAATGGTATTATTCCTATCAAACTTTTAATCTAGTTTGTAATTCCCTATTCTTACGTCTAAATTACTATTCTAATTTAATTTTAAGCTAAGTAAGTGTGTTAATTATTGAACTGTCTAACCTATTAACATAAATGAAAACTATTATATCTCCTATTCTACCTCTAATTTATTACCATCTTAAAATGTTATCTTACATATCACAATAAGTTTATATACATGGTATTCAGCTACCTCGGGTAAGTTGTTGCCTTCATGATTGTACGTTGGTTTTATAGGCATAATATATATACACACTTTGCCTGGGTATCTGAAATACATTGCACAGTCATACTAGTGTTCTATCGGTAGTGCACGTGTAGAGTTCGCTGGTGTCGTAGCTCAGTCTTTTCGTGTCTGTAATTAAGCATTGTTCTGACACTGTTTTCTGCGCTTCACACAAATGATACACCGGAATGGAGCTTAGTTGGTAATGAGCTGTCCTATTTCACACGGTGATATCTACGTTTTGCAGCACAGTTCTTCACTTGATGTCTACGGACACATGATAGTTCACTGTTCTTGGTACATGATTAAGCACATAATGTCGATGTATATGTAACCTATTTTACATAGAATAATATAATATATTCATGTACTAACTATCACTCTACATTTATATGTGGGATTTCAGGTATTTCTACCCCAGATGGTAAAATTAGTGACCACCTGTATATCCGGTCATTTTGATGCACACCACTCTGTATGACCGTGATCGGGGAGTTGTCGGTCTGGACAATGCAGTGAACATCCGTCAGAACTCGATGGAGCTTTCTCACCGCATAGATGACGCTTAGGGTTGCAACTGTGATATGGAATCTCTGGACTCAGCAGGTGTGATCTTACGGCTCACGTAGCAACTCGGGTGGAAGATGCCCTCAAAAAATTGGCCTAGTACTGCTGGCATCTGTCCTAGAATAATAAACGAGCCTAGGATTAGGCAAGCGGAGGATTTGAATATTACAAAAAAGGATTTTCATTTTTGACAATGCAGAAATTAATAATGCATCTTTCACATCCAATTTTACAGATGCTTTTAAAACATTGGAATATAGAATTGTAATTTCTGAGTAATTCACTAATCCCAAAAGGCTTCTGACCTGCTTCTTTCTAGGTAGACATGGTCAGATTCATAATTTTGGTACTAATTTTCTAGGTCAGTCTTTAGTTGACCTTGAGAAATGACATGACCCAAAAATGAATTTCTTTTAGGCCTAATTTGACTTTGCTCGGTTTGACAGTGAGACCGAAGAGTCGCACTCTGTCACAGACATGTCTTCGTTTCAGTCAGTGTGTTGTCCAGTCATCCGTATGGAAACATATATCATGCGTATCCTGTAAGCTCACTAAATGTATGCATCTTGTCGGATTTGCCAGTCTCGCTAACTAGTGTAGTTGCGTTGTGTATGTCTGTCGTCTGATTACTAGGTGTGGATGCACTATGTTCGTCTGTCTCTACTTATGTGTCTTGTTGTGAAAAGTAAAGTTTTAACATGTTGACATGGAATATCTTTAAGTGTCTGTTTATCGATATTCCATAGTCAACATTGGAAATGTCACGTAACACCTTGAATGGTCCTTGCCATTTTGCTTGTCTGGAAGTAACCGACGCATGTTTTGATCTGGTTTACCATCGATTGTTCAAGCACCCTTGTTTGTGTATTGGTAAATTTGACCCTCCCTCTTACAGGTCTAGAAGTCAGAGTAGAAGGTAGTACTTCAGCTGTAGGATGTCTACCCTTAAACTTATGTACTAATTGTTTACAGACATTACAAGAAAATACATTACGACAAAATAATTTAATCTCATTCCAAAACTCTGGCCAATGAACATGAGCCTGGAATCTAGGCCTGGTTTTGTCTTTTGCCAGGTGACCAGCAAGCGGTGACTCATGTGCAGGTTTTTGCACAGTTAAGCGGTGTTGTACAGGTTTCACCGTTTGCTGATTCTCATGGTTCTCAGATGTAAAATATTTCGTAAGAAAGCCATTATTAGGTTTAAGGAACCATGAGGCATTTTTGGTCACTTTAGATCTTTCTTTCATTAATTTTAAATATGGAGACACACTAGGATCAGCTTTCTGCTGTTCTATAAATTTCTGTCTGTTGGTATCATCTGTGCCAGTTGGAGAATGTGGTAGTAGTCTCCCATCTTGTAGTGTGTCTTGATGTTTTACAGTGTCTGCTCTAGTAGTTGCATTAGCTGCATTTAATTTCTCCCATGCAACTATTTCATCACTAGTACAATGTTTCAGTTGGGGTAAGGAACCCAAAATTAAATCAGTACAAGGGTTGTCAAGTATTGCACAAGTAAAGGTACCCGAAAGGAAAGGAGTGTTAATACGGGCTTTGGCCAAAGGGTAAATTTCAATGTTACCCGAAAAGGTTCGGCATTTGACAGAGTCGCCTGTATAATCACCTGGACTCACTAGATCCTTTCTAAGACCAATAAGGGTACTGCCGCTGTCCAGCAAACATTGGCATGGTTTGTCGTTGACCATTGCATTGTGGAACACTAACTTGCCTCTGGAGGCTATTGCTGCATTTACACTCTCAGTTGAGCATGGTACTGTATGTCCACATTCTAATCTTCCGTCTGCATGAAATTGGTAACATTGGTCACAATTGTCAAAGCTTAACACATCGTTCACACAACAGACATCTTCAGACTCCTTGAAAGGTAATACATTTTCAACTTCACACTCATCCTCACTACCACCATCTGAAGAGGTATCAATCAAGATAGCATTGTTAGCTTTCATACGTTGGCGGCCAAGGCACTTATTTGAATAATGGCCATAGCTGGAACAAAAAAAACATTTGATTGCACGCCTGTATGCCGATCTTTTATTTTGCTGCTTCTTGATAACATTTTCAAGATGCGCCGGATAATTTGGCGATTTGTCGCACATAGAATAAGTGTCGTGCATAAGTTGACAATAAATACATTTTGACACTTTTCTGTCTTTCTTGTCATATTTCTGAAAAGGTTTTCTGTTACTTCTGATAGTTTTTTGGTTGGTCTTTCACAAAGGAAACTATTTCAGAGTCATTTGAAGTCTTAAAAATATCTCTGTTGAAGAAAAATATGCTGAGCCTTTTTTTCAAACTGCTCGATGTTCTCAATGTCTGACTGCTGCAAAAATTTAGCAAAAGGAGAAGGTATAGTGGATATAACCTTATCCATAGCTATTAAGTTTTTTAATCTATCAAAGTCTTTTCCTATGTTAGCTGCTTTAAGCCACCTGTTTAGTACACTCTGCACATTTGAAACATAATCAATAAACGTTTCACTAGGTTTAGGTTTTAAATTTGAGAACTGAACCTGATACCCAGGGGCATCAAGTAAAAAGTGCTGCATAATCCTATCATGGATGTATTGATAGTTAGATCTGAGCTCAATTGGTATAGATTCTATCACTTTAAGGGGCTCACCACTCAGATTCTTCATATAAATCGTAGCCCACATCTCTAATGGAACTTGGTGATATTTAAATTGATACTCTACATTCTCGGTCCAGGCTGATATGGAATCTTCTTTACAATATGGTTTGATAATATTTTTGTATTTATTGAACTTATTTTCCTCTTGTTGACTTCTTAATTTAGTGGCAGAGATCTCTGCGTGTGAGTCTACATCCATACATTTCATCTTTAACTGTGTCTCTGATTCTACCTGTATTTGTTTTTCCTTTAGCTCTAATTCTCTTTGTTTTAATTCTTTCTCCTGATCTAATTGCTTTAGCTTAATCTCCTTATCATGTTCTAACTGTTTTAGTTTGATGTCCAAATCTTTTTGTTTATTTATTTAAGCTAGTTCTTTCTGATGTTGTCTATCTTGTTCTTCTTTTTCCTTTTCTTGTTGTCTATCTCGTGCACGTTCGTCTCTTTCAGCATCCTTTATTTCTTTAAATCTCTTATCAGCATATTCTTCTAGTTCTTTACCTGTATATTGTAATTGCTTACCAGCTTTTATAAAGTCCTCTAATGTTGCCATGCTGTTGAGTAATTAGCTTGCGTTGACTTACAATGATTTGTTTATTCAAATATTTCTCTATGATGTTCTATATTTGTTCCTCGTTGAGGACTATGAATTGTATTTTCAGTTTCTATGCTGAACAAAATTTCTATGTTGGAAAATCAGAGCACAAAAATATGCTAGTGTATCACAAGCTGAAAAAGAGATGCACTATTAATCACATTGCATGCCAAAAATATAGGTATACTCAACTTAATGTTCCCGAGAATCAGGGAACGGAACTCCGTTGACACAGATCACCTTGTTTGGTACCTTGGGATGGAGGCACGTTTCGTAATCAGGACACTTTATTTGGCACACCGGTATACGTACTCAGCTGTTGTTCGCCCTCTGATATGCAGGGCAGCAGTACTTACTACTACTGCACGATATGATTTACCCGACAACTAAGGACAATGACTTTGACAATGACAGACTCACGAACAACTAGAATATGTATTAATTAAATTTAATGTCAATGTCCTGTCTTCGTTCTAACAGTATTTGCCTTTTGTTACTAACCTAGTTAATTTCTGTAAGTGTTGTGCAGCCAAGTCTCATCTGCTTGGCCAAAAATAGTTCCATCGTGACGGTAAACAAAGAGAAAGTAGGACCAAAAATATGAATAACTGTTTTTAACTAAATAAAAATAACATCATAATGTTTAAATAAATAAATATATTCATTTAATAACTCAAATAAACAAATAATAAATAATATAAAGCACAGATTCAGGCGATCAGCCGCTTGGCGATTTTGTAAACACTCGATTGCTGTATGCAAATGACCTAGGACGACTGTTTGTCAATCATTCTACGTCAGAGGCGCAGCGCTATTTTTAGTTTTCAAAAATCGATATTGTCGGCTGGCTGTGTATCGCTCCGCCATGAATCATGTTTGGTGCTTATTTATAAATAAATTGGTAAATACATAAATAAATATGAGAAAATAAGAATATTACTACTTACAGCTTTGAAGAATACATGATTTCACTAAATAAACATTTCATAAGCACAATTAAACAATCTATTTCGTCACGATAGGCACATTTTCTAGCCCGCAAATTGTTCTCGTCTGCACAGATTACCGTCACTGACACAAATTAGATCCTAGTCCAGAGCCGTGGCTGAGTGGATTAGCTTGAACTTTCGTTCAAGCACCACTTCTGACACCACAATTATCCTTGCCTGTCAACAACTCAACTGACAGGCACTATCGGATACTTCTCCCACACCAAACAAGAAAACTTGCAAGTCGTGTGCGAGGAAAATAACTGGTACATTTTATTGCCGTTGGCTCGCTACACGCAGGTAACAGTCGCTAGTAAACACACAACATAAAGCCACAGAAATTATCTATCACTAGTTGCTAATGCCTATGCTAACTCTCTATCTATTTAGTTAAACACAAAACCCCTATCGCTACTCTAACGAGGTGCACACTACAAGTCCTGTCCTCCCGTCTGACGTTCTTTCATCCCGTCGGTCACACACCACGCGGATCGACCTTGACCTTGGTGCGTGTTGCCTCACATGGCACGCTGATCGCAGACGTGGTATGTTGAGTGGATACTCAACTTCTCCGTGGCTACCACGAGGCGTGATGCTATCGTGATTAGAGTGCTGACTCTCTTAACAACGCCTGCGTGTCTCATGAGGGAATGGATAACCATCTCCCATTACCTCATCTCCCCTGCCCTTACCTCGGGCACCGTATCACCTCCTGGCCTCTTCAAGATTGACTGCTCTTCCTGGCGGAGGGGATGCGGTCGAGTCTTTGACAGTTATTATGGTAAAAATCAAAGGCAAACCAATAGACATATATATTATACAAGTATATGCACCAACAACAAGCAGTAGTGATGAAGAAATACAACACTTTTACGACGAAATAGAAATGGTGATGGCTCAAATTGGATCACAAGAAATAAAAATAATACTTGGTGATTTTAAATGCAAAAGTAGGAAAGGGGAAAGTGGAGGATGTAGTGGGGAATTATGGTTTAGGTACAAGAAATGAAAGAGGGGAAAAGCTAATAGAATGGGCAAATATCAATGATATGATCATTGGAAACACATGGTTTAAACACCATAAAAGACGACTGTACACATGAAAAAGCCCTGATAAGAAAATACGCAACCAAATTGACTACATACTAATTAATAAAAGATTTAGAAATGCTTTAATTAATATAAAGACAATGCCTGGTGCTGACTGTAATAGTGATCATGTACCACTATGTGGACAAATCAAAGTAAGATCAAAGAGAGGGAAAAAAATGGTTAAGAACATGAGACTTAATAAAGAGGTTCTAAAAATAGATAAAGAAATGCAAGAACTATACCGAGTGACTGTGAAAAATAGGTACAATGCGATAGCTAAAATACAGAGTATAAATGAACAATGGGAAATGTTAAGGGACTCCATTCATCAAACTAGCAAAGAAGTATTACCGGAGAGAGGCAAAATAGCTAAGAAAAAATGGATGAATGAAGAAATCTTAAAACTGATGGACAAAAGAAAACAAAGTAAAAATGACAAACAAGAATACGCTAAGATAAATAAAGAAATAAAAGATAAATGTGGGAAAGCTAAAGAAAGTTGGTTAAACGAGCAATGCAAAAAAAAAAATGAATTATATTCTATTAAAGATACAAAAAATATGCACAGACAAATCAGTGAGCTTACAGGAAGAAAAATAAGAATAAATACAGGGTGTTTCAAATCAACAACAGGAAAGATATTATTAGAGGAAGGTGCTATAATGAAGAGGTGGAATGAGTATATTAGAGAATTATATGACGGATGTAGGGTGGTAAATATAATAAATTAGAATAAGGACAAGTTTCGCTAGGGGTATTCAGTATGAATGGGGTCTAAAAACCTAAACACGCCCTCTATAGGAATGAATATATTGGCTCGTAACCCCCAAGTATTGAACAAGGCAGAAAAGGGTGCAAGTTCAACACTAACATAGAAGAAATGTTTCCCATAGAAGGCTGGGAGATCCGGGAAGTTCTACCACAGACACCCGAGTACTATTCACTCTACCCAGAGGGTGTGTCCATGTGTAAGTGCCCCGCCCCACATTTAATCTCCCACATATATATAAACAATGACAAGTATCCACTGTCATGCACATCCACAGTATTATACAACAGAGGGACAACAACCAATGTTAGACGCAACAACTGGATTACATTGACAGAGGAAAAACAGCCACTGTTAGACAAAAACAGTACAATGACTCACTGTATCACATAACAGTAACAATAACTGGACTATAAACATCAATTTTGGAACAACAGGTTAACAATGAAGTAACTGCAAGGCTTGGGTAAACCAAACAAACAAACAATTGTATTGTGGAAACATTTGGGTTCTGGAAAACCCTGTTGGCTACAATATGGTGACATGGACATGAAAAATCGTCATATTTCAGGCAATGCACACAAAGTCTACAACCAAACAGAAGTCCCCAAGAATATTTCCCCAAAAAAGGTTCACATCAAATACATGTGTCAAACACAAAACAAAGTAAATAATCCATACAAAGAAATAGATAAAGAAAATCTATCTAATCTGTCTCTAGAAATATCCTAGGGGTCTGATGATGACTCCCTCTCCTTCAATATCCACTAGAAAAAGTCTGGCCATAATCACACTCTCTATAATCCAGGAAAACAGCTGCTTTGCATATATCCACCTATTCAGAAAATTGGGGATTGCACACACACACACACACACACAGAACTTTCACTTCTGGATCATATATCCATCGCGAAAAACCTGTAGGAGTAATCCATATGAATCCAATGTGGATATACTGTAATCTCTCAAGTCACAGTTGCTAAGTCACTGGGCTAGGAGCGTTCCAGGGTGATATAACAGACAGGTATAAATAAGTCTGAAGCGTTCTGGCGTGGCGTGACACACAGGAGTCCATGTGATTGATTTGATCAGGATCAGGCACAAACACTTTCAGTATCTCTTTGGATGAGGAGTGACATCACATAATCCATTAGAATTTCCTGACCGAACTAACTTGAATTGGGCATGAATATTCCAGCCCCTTTCTCTGGGTTAAGATGTAGGTTATTCTTTCTTCAGTTGAATATACGACTTGATTGACGGGAGTTGGTAATGTGCTTGATTATCCATGTCTGGGATATGATGGATGAGAAGATTCAAAGGAAGCTGGGAGTTCACACAATCAGTTGGTAAATCCATACTGGTAAATGATGGTGAATTCCAGACTATCCATGAGCCTCTGGAATATGACAGTTGAATGTGGAATTATGCGGTCACTTTTAGAAGAGGTTATACTCTGTATCCATCTAGGCCAGGCATGCCTCATGTCTTTGCAGACATTGAAAAGCTTAACACCGTCTTTAAGTTCCCAGAGGTAGGGAATCCACTTCAGCATATTTAAAATCCGTTAAGTATCCAGGCATTGACATTCAGGTTCAGGGTGAGTAGCAGTAACCAGCACTCTTTGTATAATATTAGAGGAGGCTGATATCCCAGTTTCCTGCCTCTAAATCCAAACAAGTTGACTATAAATCCAGTGCCAAGCATGGTGACTAGTGCCAATACTCCACCGCCATCTCTAGCGCCTATGTAGAGTGAAGAAGAACAGGGTCGATATAGATTAGTAATACAACCCAAACATTGATAATTGTATCATAATAAAATCTACATTCTTATAACAATGTATCATAATAAAACATACATTCTGATAACAATGGATCATACTAAACCATACATTCTGATACCAATGTATCATAATTAAAATTAGAGGGAACAAAAGGGGAGAAGAAAGAAAGGTGACAATAGTTGCCTAGCACTTGTCGCCTACTGTAGAGTTTTGTCTCACTCCAAAAGTGAGTAAGGTATCTACTCAATAGGTACATCTCTTCTGGACTGATACTGGAGCTTCCTGGGAGGTTTTCTTCACCTCCTAAATATGCAAACATCTTTTGATAGTACCGCTGTCACATCATGGAAAAAGTTCCTGAGACAATGTCCTCATGTACACAATTCATAAATCTCCTTTCCATAGTTACAAACAGCATTATGTGACTACCACTGACAAATGGCAAAAAGGCTAGCTACCAATCAGTCATCTCCTCCTGCATCATCATCATCATCATCATCATCATCATCATCATCATCATCATGATGTGTTTGTCCCCAATGGGGGGGGGGGAGTTAAAAGATCTACTCCAACAGTAACATCATGAATAGAATATACATATGATGAATAACAGAAAACCTTGTTAGTCTTTTACTAAACATGGTATGAACTCTCTAGTGGGTATTACCCAACATCTCAAAATACTCATAAAAGAGAAATCATGGGAATCTTTTCCCATACACTTGAGATTATGTATATCATACCAAATGACAATCTTATAACAGCATTTATTACAGCATCAAGCAGTAACAATCATGAGCATAAATGGTAAAATACTCATAAAAGAGAAATCATGGGAATCTTTTCCCATACACTTGAGATTATGTATATCATACCACATGAAAATCCCATAACATCATTTATGAAAAAGGACTACAAGACAATCTCTGTGTATTTACAACCAGGTAAACAAAAGATTAAATCCTAAGTGCATGAAAAAGTCAAGCGAGAATATATATATATCTCTCTCTCTCTCTATCTAACAACCTATATTAAAGTTGTACACAAATGTGAGATAGTAATATTTCTCCATCATAAGAGCAGAAATACAAAATAAGCACTCAGGAAAAAACACTTTAAAACACAGAGACCAGTTGTGAAAAATAAGCATTTAGGAATAAAGTAAGTTCACAAAATCATCTCAGAAGAATGACTCATAGCAAGATTATATTGTAAGCTTTATGAAGGCTGATTGGACAACATGGCGATGTCCAGGCTGTGTGACGTAAACCAACATTTCAATGAAAGCGATTCTCCTAATTTTCACACACACAACTTCAATCATGATATTAGTTGCCACAAAGCATTTATCCTAATACATAACATGATATGTTGTATATAATATAATGCTCACCTAAAACGCAGAGAATAAGTGGGCTTTAAATTAACCCATTAACAATGGGTCACCCGCTAACATTGGAGAAACATGGCGATTGACCAGACCGCTTTGTCTACCAAGCCTTTGTCTAGATTAAGCCTGTGTTTCCGGGGCGCGGCCAATCAATTGTCTTAAAACGAAACGAAATTTCGTTTCGTTAATTCTCCCGTCGGGCTTTTTAATAGCCTCTACTCTTCAGGTAGCGTGTCCTAGCAACGTCTGCTGGAAAAGACTGCGAGATGATGACATATATGTCACAACGGAGAAAGGGAAGAATTAACAGAAGATAGTAACTTAGAAGGTCCACCTATTCTAAAAGAAGAAGTCGCTGACGCTATGAAATATATGAAGAAAGGAAAAACGGCTGGGCCAGATGAAATCACAATAGAAGAATTAGAAGTATTGGGAGAATTTGGAGTAGATATATTAACCAAAATGTTGAATGATATTTACAGTAGTGGATATTTACCCAGTGATATGCTGAAATCTGTATTTATAGTTATATCAAAAAGACCAGGAACAATTGATTGTGAAGATTTTCGTACAATTAACCTTATAAACCATATCACTAAGCTTCCACTCAGAATCATAATGAGAAGAACCAAAAAGAAAATAAAAATGGAAATTAGTGAAGAACCGTATGGATTTGTGGAAGGAAAGGGCACAGACAATGCAATTTATACACTACGGACACTAATAGAAAGGTCAATAGAGAAACAGAGTGACATATATTTGTGCTTCATAGATTATACTAAGGCATTTGATAAAGTAAAACATGATGAACTGATTAAAATGTTGGAAGATATCAACACTGATGGAAAAGATTTAAGAATAATAAAGAATATTTACTGGAACCAAGTAGCAGCAATTAAAATGGGAAATAAAGAGGGTAGTTACGAACAGATAAAGCTAGGAGTACGACAGGGCTGTGTCTTGTCACCAGATCTTTTCTCCCTGTATAGCGAAGTAATAATGAGAGAGATCAAAGAAATGCCAGGAATACTAGTTGGAGGTCATAATATAAATAATATACGCTATGCAGATGACACAGTATTGGTGGCGGATAATTCAACAGACCTACAACATTTATTAGACGTTGTAGTAACAGAGAGTGCAAGGAAAGGACTCTCCTTGAATATCAAGAAAACAGTAACAATGGTAATATCAAAGAAAATGGTGACACCAAAATATGACATAGAAATAGAAGGAAAAATCCTTAACCAAGTGGATAATTTTAGATACCTAGGGGCATTTATAACATCAGATGGAAGATGTACAACAGAGATTAGGAGCAGAATAGGGCAGGCAAAGGCCGCATTTCAGAAAATGAAGAGTATCTTATGCAATAAGTCACTATCACTGAATGTAAGAAAGAGAGTGCTGAAATGCAATGTAGAACCAGTTTTGCTGTATGGCAGTGAATCTTGGAATGTAAATGAACAAATTAAGAAGAAATTAGAAGCAACAGAGATGTGGTTCCTGAGACGAATGTTGCGAATTCCTTGGACTGCCAGAGTAACTAACGACGACTGCCTGAAACAGGCTAATGAAACTAGAACATTATATACAACAATAAGACAGAGACAAACATCTTTCTTCGGTCACGTGATGAGAAGAGAGGCATTGGAGAACATCGTAACAACTGGAAAGATCGAGGGGAAGAGAGGCAGAGGCAGACCAAGAGAAATGATGCTGGATGGATTGAGACGGTGGCATGGAGGAACTAGAACATTATATACAACAATAAGACAGAGACTAACATCTTTCTTCGGTCACGTGATGAGAAGAGAGGCATTGGAGAACATCTTAACAACTGGAAAGATCGAGGGGAAGAGAGGCAGAGGCAGACCAAGAGAAATGATGCTGGATGGATTGAGACGGTGGCATGGAGGAATATCAGCAGCAGAGTTGATCCAGAAAACCAAAGACCAAGATATGTGGAGAGCCATGAACGTCTACGCCAGCCGGCACGGCACTTGATGATGATGATGATGATGATGGCTCATGACTTCTTCTTCTTCTTCAGCGTTCAGAGCCATTGAGGTTCTTTGCTGCAGATACAATCCGTCTCCATTCGTCTCTCTGGTGGACCTTCTCTTGCCAGTTGTTGATTCCAAGTGTTTGTAGGTCTGTATATGTATTATCTCTCCACCGTCTTCTTGGTCTACCTCGGGGTCTACGGTCATTTATTTCCTGAGTGTAAGCGAGTTTTGTTTCCCTATTATCTTCCATTCTTTCTATATGCCCCAGCCATTGTAGTCTATTAGCCTTCATGATACCAGTGATTAGCGGGGACTTAAACAGATCATAAATGTCTTTGTTACTTCTTCTTTTCCACTCTCCACTTTGTGTATCCCTAATGGGTCCAAAGATGCGTCTTAAAACTTTGTTCTCAAAGGTTTGTAGCAAGGCTTCGTCTCCTTTCGTTGTACTCCAGGTTTCAGAGCCATACAGCACAACTGGTCTGATCAGTGTTTTGTATATTGTGATTTTGGTGTTACGAGATATCGCCTTTGATTTTAGTAGATGTTGTAGTGCATAGTTTATCTTATTTCCAGAATTGATTCTAGTTTGTATTTCTTCCCTTATGATGTTGGAGCAGTTGAAGATTGTACCCAGGTATTTGTATGTTTCCGTTCTTTTAATGGTCATATTATCTATTTGTATGTGGCCAGAGTTTTTAGCCATTCCTTCTCTTGAAATTACCATATATTCTGTCTTATCTTGGTTGATAACCAGCCCCATCTGTTGGGCTTTTTCCTTTAAGTGAGTCAATATTTCCAATGTCTTTTGTTCATTTTCCCCTATAATATCTATATCATCTGCATAACCAAGCAGCTTGGATGTTCCTCCAATATCACATTCCTCCTTTACCCTCCTTACAACTTTCTCTAGAGCCAGATTGAAGAGTAGCGGCGATAGTGCATCACCCTGTTTCAAGCCAGATGTTATTTGGAAAGGGTCTGATTTCCTGCCTTTATATGTTACTATATTATAAGTATCTTCCATGCATAGTCTGGTCATGTTGATTAACTTCCTTGGTATTCCAAATTCCCGCATAGCATTCCATAGACTATTCCTATGGACACTATCATAAGCCTTTTTAAAATCCACAAAAATGTTATGGAGATCTCTTTTATATTCCCAATTTTTCTCTGCTATTTGTCGTAAGATGAATATCTGATCTATTGTTGATCTGTTTTGTCTAAAACCCGCCCGGTGGTCACCTAATATGTATTCTGAATATGGTTTTAGTCTATTTAGTAATACTGCGGATAGTATCTTATAGCTTATGGACAGTAGTGATATTCCACTATAATTTTCACACTGGAACTTGTCTCCTTTCTTAAAGATAGGTATCAATAATGACTCTTTTCAGTCATGGGGTAATTCTTCAGTCCTCCAGATTTTTATTATTAGTTCGTATAGCTTTAGATGTAATGCATGGCCACCCGCCTTTATAAATTCAGCAGCAATTCCATCAGCCCCAGTTGCCTTATTGTTTTTAAGTCGTGTGATTACATATAGGATTTCTTCAAATGCAGGTTCTTCAATTTGTGGTTCACACGTTAGAACCTCTTCCTGTGGGAAAGTGTTACTTGGAGCTTCACAATTTAGTAATTCAACAAAGTATTCTTTCCATGTGTTGCACATTTCCTCATTGGTATTTATCATATTCCCATTTTTGTCTTTTAAACCATATGTGTTGTGTTGGTGCCCTCGTTTCATTGACTTCAGTTCTTTAAAAAACTTTCTGGATTCGTTTTTCTGGTGATTAGTTTCCATATCTTTGATTATATTACTCATATATTCTCGCTTCTGCTGTCGAACTATTTTTGTAGCCTCTTTACATTCATTTCTATATTGCTCTTCCTTTTGGATGTTGTTGATGTCATTTAGCCATAGCTGTCTGGCATTCTTTTTCCTAATGACTGCTTCTTCACATTTTGGATTGAACCATCTGTTCTTTCTATGCGTGGTTAACACACCGAGACATTCTTCTGCGGTAGATTGAATTGTATTCTTGATGTTCAACCAAGTTTGGTCAACGCTTTCCTCCAACGGGTTTTGTAGAATTTCAAGTTTACATTTTATTTCATCTGCAAATTTCTCTTTGACTGTAATTTCTTGTAGTTTTTCTCTGTTATATGTTGGGTGTAACCTTTGTAGTTTAGCATAGAAAGCTCTCTTAAGTTTTATTTTAAATTTTGCCCCAACGAGGAAGTGGTCGCTGTGGCACTCAGCTCCTCTATAGCTTCTAACTTGTATGTTTGATGCATTTTTGTTGTTAATTAAAATGTGATCTATTTGATTATAGGTTCTCTTGTCACATGATTTCCAAGTTTGTTTATGTATATCCTTTCTTTGCAGTCTGGTACTGCTGATCTGCAGTCCTTTGGCTTCTGCTAGGTTGATGACTCTCCATCCATTATCATTTGAAGTTGTATGTAGGCTTTCCATACCGGCAACTTTTTTATGAGTTTGCTCTCTACCTATTTTTTGCGTTGAAGTCTCCCAGCACAATCAGGATGTCCTGTTTGGGGGTTTCTTCTATGACATCTTCCAGATCATTATAAAAGTCTTCTTTAATATCATCTTCTTTCTCTTCAGTAGGTGCATGTACATTAATCATCGTTATATTTTTCCATTTACCTTTTATTCGTAATTTACTAATCCTATCATTAACAGCTTTAAAGTTTAGAACGTTCCCCCATAACTCTTTTTTATGACAAATCCTGTTCCTAATTCATGTTTATTTTGGGTGTTTCCTCCATATATTATAATCATTCCATTTTGCTCTAAAGTATCCCTCTCCTGGCCTACCTTATTTCTTGAATTGCTGTTATATCCATTTTATACTCAACCAGCTCCCGGGTTAATTCTTCCGCCGCTCCAGCTCGATATAGTGTCCGTACATTCCATGTTCCAAATCTCAAAAGTCCTTTAACGTTCCAAGGTCGTTGTCCAGATAAGTCAGTCCGATATCGAGGCTCATGTATTTGTTTCGTAACAAAGAAAGGTTTTTACAAAGGTGGGGATGTTCAACCCCCAACCTGGAGGACCAGAGTGTTTCTCTTTGTCTGTTCTCTACCCTTTGACCTGTCCGGCTTGGGAGGCCCAGCTGGTAGCTACGTTACCGCCGGCATAGTTCTCAGGATCATTGAGAAACTCAAGCTCCCCCACCACGACAAGGTGGAAACACCATCGGGGGAGATGGCTATATGTGTACAATAGATAATTCAAATGGTGGTCTAAATGTGGCAATGTGTGCACAGATGGCATAAATTTTGGTCTAAATGTGACAATGTGTGCACAGATGGCACAAATGTTGGTCTAAATGTGGCAATGTGTGCACAGATGGCACAAATGTTGGTCTAAATGTGGCAGTGTGTGCACAGATGGCACAAATGTTGGTCTAAGTGTGACAATACATAGCACACGTGCTGTCTAAATATGGCAATGTGTGCAATATATGGTACCATGTTGTTCTGAACATGAATATGTTCACTATGAACTAAGGCCAGCTATACACTATTAATGAATCTGGGTTGGTTCGCATTACGACTTTCTTGTTTCACTAACAGCAATGTTTCCTGCCTTCTGGGTGAGTTTCCTTTATATATTTCTCATACATGCCCTCAATTTGTCTCATAATTACCCTAAACAGTTATCATAGTCGCCCTTAGTATTTCTCATAACTGCCTTTAACTTGTCTCATAGTTGCACTTAGCATGGTCATAGCTGCCCTTAACATTTCTCATGGTTCCTATAACTTGTCTCATAGTTGCCCTTAGCTTGTCTCATAGTTGATCTTAATGTGTCTCATAATTCCCTTAACGTGTCTCATAATTTCCCTTAACTTATCTCATAGTTGACCTTAATTTGTCTCATAGTTCCCTTAACATGTCTCATGCTGACCTTAATTTGTCTCATAGTTCCCTTAACATGTCTCATGCTGACCTTAATTTGTCTCATAGTTCCCTTAACATGTCTCATGCTGACCTTAATTTGTCTCATAGTTCCCTTAACATGTCTCATGCTGATCTTCATTTTTATCATAATTCCCTTAACATGTTTCACGCTGATCTTAATTTTTATCATAGTTCCCTTAACATATCTCATAGTTGATCTCAACTTGTCTCATAGTGACTCCGTGGCGAAGAGGTTACGGACGCAGTTCGTAATCCCTATTACCGCTTTCGAAACACAGCTGCGGGCGATTTGGCAGTAGATCGCCCTGCGTTGTTGTTGTTTTTTTTTTTTTTTAATGAATTGGTATGGGTGCCGGTCGTTCAGAAAGCAATGGCACACTACTGAACTTAATCTTGCCCAGGAATCACGAACAGCCAAAAAATGTTGGCATTGGCTGCTACGTTCTGTAAAGGATATGCAACTTAAAATTAAAAGTTTACCTTAATTTGTCTCATAGTTCCCGTAGCTTGTCTCATAGCTGTCCTTAGTTTGTCTCATAGTTGCCCTTAACTTGTCCCACAGTTGCCCGTAATCTGGCAATCTGCATTCATCTCTCTGTATTAGCAATACCCGATTTGTTGCGTTCACGCCCGCTGCGTACCCTGATTGTTTTAAGACTTGTTCCACTTCCGTACATGTAAGACAATTGCCTCAGCGCCTGGTACTTGGCATACACTCCACACAATTCCATAACTTCAATATACAGAATTGAAGCAGATATACTCTTTGTTTTATTTAGAAAACAGCAAGTGAAATGGTTCCGCCAAATAAATAGGCTACCAACTAACATTATACCACAACAGGCAATGATGTACAGACCAAACTGGGACCAGAAGAAGAAATCGGCCATGTAAACGATGGACAGAAGGAATAGCAGAGTCCATGGAATCTCGACATATGATGCTCATAAACTGGCACTTTCCCACTGTTTATGCTTCACCTCGACACCGCAAGGTACAAGAGGAAAAAGATGAGATGAGATGAGATAAGATGAGATAACATACTCGTTGTTGTCTCAATGACAGAGGCAACTGTTTTCTGTACAGCCACTAAGTCATCACGACTCGAGACAGCATCAGTCATTCCCTAGTAGTGGCCGAATTATTTCTACAACCAGTCTCGACTTCACATTGACCCAGCTTCTTTGTGGGTGTCAGATTCTTCCCATAGCCAGTCCTGATCTGAGATGGACCCAGCATCTTAACGTGGGTATCGAATTCTCTCCACAACCACACCTCATCTGTGTTCGATCCAGACTTGAAGTTTCAGTGTCTGCACCCACCCCCCCCCCCCCCCCCCTTTCCCCTCCTCCCTCACAACTACACCTAATTTATGTTTCAGAGATTTGTGAGGGAAAGAAGAGAAAGTCGGAGTTATGGTAGTCAAATCTAACTGCCAATGAAAGTGTGAGGGTTGCAGACCATAATCTTCATGTCGATGCGTTTGTAAGTGAGGGATGAGTGAGTCAGAGGAGCTTACATGAGTGAGTGAGAGGTGCGTATATGACTAGGTGAAAGGTGCGTGTATCGGTGAGTTAGAGGTAGGTATATGAGTGAATGAGAGGTGCATAAATGAGAGAATGAGATGTGCGTATATGAGTGAGTGGGAGGTGCGTATATGACTAGGTGCGTATATGAGTGAGTGAGTGAGAGGTGTGTATATGACTGGCTGAGAGGTGGGAATATGAGTGGTTGGGAGGTGCGTATTTGAGTGGGTGAAAGGTGTGTATATGACTGGGTGAGAATGTATGATTGACTACGTGAAAGGTATGCATTTTTACAAAATGAAGAAACCTTGGTGCACTGCCTTCCTATCCTGGGTAGTGTAAGGGACTTCTAACCTTCTCGGATAAGTGCTTTAAAAGTCGGTGTGAAATTGAAACGAGCAGGTTGAATAGCTCGCAATTCAGGGCACTTCCCTGTAACAGAACACGGCATTTTCTGTCAGACAGTAGTCTGTATTGAAAAGTTATTAAGTTTCAAAGACAATGTTATTGCGCTTTCTCGTTTGAAGGCAATTTCAATTGACGTCCTCTGACATTGCTAGTGCACTAAAGTCGGAGTTATGGTAGTCAAATCTAACTGCCAATGAAAGTGTGAGGGTTGCAGACCATAATCTTCATGTCGATGCGTTTGTAAGTGAGGGATGAGTGAGTCAGAGGAGCTTACATGAGTGAGTGAGAGGTGCGTATATGACTAGGTGAAAGGTGCGTGTATCGGTGAGTTAGAGGTAGGTATATGAGTGAATGAGAGGTGCGTAAATGAGAGAATGAGATGTGCGTATATGAATGAGTGGGAGGTGCGTATATGACTAGGTGCATATATGAGTGAGTGAGTGAGAGGTGTGTATATGACTGGCTGAGAGGTGGGAATATGAGTGGTTGGGAGGTGCGTATTTGAGTGGGTGAAAGGTGTGTATATAACTGGGTGAGAATGTATGATTGACTACGTGAAAGGTATGCATTTTTACAAAATGAAGAAACCTTGGTGCACTGCCTTCCTATCCTGGGTAGTGTAAGGGACTTCTAACCTTCTCGGATAAGTGCTTTAAAAGTCGGTGTGAAATTGAAACGAGCAGGTTGAATAGCTCGCAATTCAGGGCACTTCCCTGTAAAGGAGAAAACTAACCCACAAACAAATATTGAAACTGTGTGTGATTCTGATGTACTCACATTTGAATCATATAAGGTGCTAACAATTTGGGGGTCAAAGGCGAACGCCCTACCACTGACCTCTGGTTCGAAAGAAATCGTTATTAACTTTTAAGCCAGCCCACATAGAAGGAAATAACTTTTACATAGAGAATGCAAGCAAATATATTTAGTTATCTCTCTTTGACTAGAACACCCAGTATAGAAAGGAGATAATTACGAAGACACGATATTTTGGCCAAGGCAAACGATATAACAGTGGAACCAGCCTAACATGCGTACCAAGAAATATGTTGGGAAGTAAAATCGTTCGGTGTGCTATTAACCACATCATAGAGAGAGCGCTTATTCTACTGCTACGTCCTGTATCTCCCGACCCAGCGTGGATCAGCTCAGATCACACTTTTTGTGGCCTTGTTCCTGTCATTTCTCGACCCAGGTGGACCAGCTCAGATCACACTTTTTGTGGCCTTGTTCCTGTCATTTCTCGACCCAGCGTGGATCAGCTCAGATCAAACTTTTTGTGGCCTTCTTCCTGTCATTTCTCGACCCAGTGTGGATCAGCTCAGATCACACTTTTTGTGGCCTTCTTTCCTGTCATTTCTCGACCCAGCGTGGACCAGCTCAGATCACACTTTTTGTGGCCTTGTTCCTATCATTTCTCGACCCAGGTGGACCAGCTCAGCTCAAACTTTTTGTGGACTTGGTCTCGAATGGTTGGATTTTGCATCTAATTATTATGCAGGGCATGTTATGGGAAGAAATCAAGTAGAGAACTTGGTAACAACTGGCAAGATTGATGGGGAAAGAACAAGAGGAAGGTAGAGAGGTAGATATATGGATGGCTTGGTCATGTAGCATGGTCGGGCCAAGAACGCTGAGCCTATCCACGACTCTGGTGATCGCGTGAGATGGTGAAACATGACCACCCATGCTTACCGGCATGTCATATCATGATGATGATTATACAGGATTAAGTGGCCAGACTCACACCAACCATACCTAGTGCCCTCCTACGGCATGCTTGACAGATTACAGTGTTCTGCGCTTCCTGTATGGACCCTTTTAACACGGGCCCATTGGCCTATTGGTCTAAACAAACGGAGCTAGCGACATATACCATTACATCTCATAGCGTGAACAAATGTCCTTTACATTACTTGTTTACATCTATATTGCAAACTACTGGAAATAACACTGACAGAACAAACTGATGACAAAAGTGTACAGGGTGTTAAAGACAACGTAGTGTATGCAACATGAACTTATTGTGAGGATACAGCCACGCAGAGTGTAAAGGGAAGGCTTAGAACAGAAACAGCTAGAGATCTATTACCTCTAACTTTCACTGTGGAGATGGCGCTGGAAAGATGATGGTGATGATGATTTTGGCGATGGCAGCGATAATGGTGGTGACATGATGACCACAATGATAATGATTATGGTTATTATAATTATAATGACGGTGATATCGAAGATTTTGATAAGAATTATCATGCACAAAGCTAGGACACTCACAGAGCACCAGTAGTTGTGACACTTCCAGAGCACCAGTAGCTGTGACACTTCCAGATCACCAGTAGCTGTGACACTTCCAGAGCACCAGTAGCTGTGACACTCACAGAGCACCAGTAGCTGTGACACTCACAGAGCACCAGTAACTGTGACACTCACAGAGCACCAGTAACTGTGACACTCACAGAGCACCAGTAGCTGTGACACTCACAGAGCACCAGTAGCTGTGACACTCATAGAGCACAGTAGTTGTGACACTCACAGAGCACCAGTAGCTGTGACACTCACAGAGCACCAGTAACTGTGACACTCACATAGCACCAGTAGCTGAGACACTTCCAGAGCACCAGTAGCTGTGACACTCACAGAGCACCAGTAGCTGTGACACTTCCAGAGCACCAGTAGCTGTGACACTTACAGAGCACCAGTAGCTGTGACACTCACAGAGCACCAGTAGCTGTGACACTTCCAGAGCACCAGTAGCTGTGACACTCACAGAGCACCAGTAGCTGTGACACTTACAGAGCACCAGTAGCTGTGACACTCACAGAGCACCAGTAGTTGTGACACTGACAGAGCACCAGTAGTTGTGACACTCACAGAGCACCAGTAGCTGTGACACTTCCAGAGCACCAGTAGCTGTGACACTCACAGAGCACCAGTAACTGTGACACTCACAGAGAACCAGTAGCTGTGACACTCACAGAGCACCAGAAGCTGTGACACTTACAGAGCACCAGTAGCTGTGACACTCACAGAGCACCAGTAGTTGTGACACTGACAGAGCACCGGTAGTTGTGACACTCACAGAGCACCAGTAGCTGTGACACTCACAGAGCACCAGTAGTTGTGACACTCACAGAGCACCAGTAGCTGTGACACTCACAGAGCACCAGTAGCTGTGACACTCACAGAGCACCAGTAGCTGTGACACTCACAGAGCACCAGTAACTGTGACATTCACAGAGCACCAGTAGCTGTGACACTCACAGAGCACCAGTAGCTGTGACACTCACAGAGCACCAGTAGCTGTGACACTCACAGAGCACCAGTAGCTGTGACACTCACAGAGCACCAGTAGTTGTGACACTTACAGAGCACCAGTAGCTGTGACACTCACAGAGCACCAGTAACTGTGACACTCACAGAGCACCAGTAGTTGTGACACTCACAGAGCACCAGTAACTGTGACACTCACAGAGCACCAGTAGCTGTGACACTCACAGAGCACCAGTAGCTGTGACACTCACAGAGCACCAGTAGTTGTGACACTCACAGAGCACCAGTAGCTGTGACACTCACAGAGCACCAGTAGCTGTGACACTCACAGAGCACCAGTAGCTGTGACACTCACAGAGCACCAGTAACTGTGACACTCACAGAGCACCAGTAACTGTGACACTCACAGAGCACCAGTAACTGTGACACTCACAGAGCACCAGTAACTGTGACACTCACAGAGCTCCAATAGTTGTGGCACTCACAATGGATAATGCAAAGAATCAAAAGACTACTGATGAATGAAAGCAACAATAGCAGAAGACACAACACATTTTAGGATACGTGAATGTAGAGTTAAGCTTGGATCTGGCAGGAGTGGTGTATGAAAGGAAGGATAAGACGCGGTTACAATCAGCGTGATATTGGAATGATTAGCATCTACACGATACAACATTTACTGCTGGAGACGAAGCATCTGTGGCTTTTCCTGTGTGCAATGGTGTCGATTCTTAAATAAAATAATAAGTCAATATTTCTTTAACTGTTGTTATTTATTTATTTATTTATTTATTTATTTATTTATTTATATTTTTGCATTTGTTTGCTGATGAAGGCTTGTCACCACAATGTCCACTGTTGTTTTTCGTTGCATTCTTTTACAGCTGACGGTACGCTTTGTTAGTCGGTACTGTGGCTTAGGGCCAGTGAAAGTGTTTCACAATTTCCCGACACACCGAATAAAGGGTTCGAAATCTGAGGCAAGAGATTTGTAAGCAGACCACCTTGCGTTGATTTTGATGGTGTGGGCGGCAGTAAGACCACCTTGCGTTGATTTTGATGGTGTGGGCGGCAGTTGTTAAGAAAGCGGCGGCAAACCTTTTAACGTAAAAATCGTATAGTACATCGCTAACAGCCAAGAATGCTTGGGTTAACTGCGACGTCCTGTAAATGACACGCAACTAAATGTGTGTTTTGTTAGTTACAAAACCTCGTGGCAACCTGCCAACGTCTGCAGTATGACGTCAATCTTTTATGAGTGATAACCTTTCACCTGTGTGCAACGTCGGACGTCATTCACTGTTTTGCACTTATACTTCGGTTTAAAAAAAAAAAAAAGAGGCTTAATATGACAACAATAGTTTTACAATCTGTGACACAAGGCATTCATGTTTATTATTTGTAAGTTTGTCGAAGCGATGCCGTAATCTAGATTTAAGTAGTCGTCACGGCAGTTAAGGTGCCTAGTGTTCCTTCCAAAGGTCACGGAGGCGCATCTACATAGAATGATTCACAAGATGGTTCAGACAAATTACCCTTTGATGGCTTACAGACAACCCGATGTCAACCTCGATTCCTTTTCTACCCACGTCCTCACACGTCAGCAAGCTTCTCTACCACGTCCTCACACGTGGTGTCCCCCCCCCCCCCCCCCCACCCATTGATTACCGTGTCAGAGTGGGTTGGCCTGATGCCGAGGGACACTAGTAGTAGGAACTCTAAGCAACACGCACACATCAGTCCACTGTACTAAGGGTTCTAGCACGTGTATGAACTACGCTTGAGTTCAAAATCCAACGAACGCAAAAATACAAAATGGCTCCAAATATTAGAATTTGCTGATTTGATTCAGCATTTTTCTTTGCTTGTTATATCACATTCTGTTCTTATCTTTGCCTAAGCAATAACTATTGCGTCTGTTTTCGAGATATTCATAGAAAGTACCTTTCTGCACTCTGAATGAAAAACAACTCGCAACAGCTGTTGCGTATCTATTGCGTTGTCAGCTGTCAATACTGTGTCATCTGCATAACGTAGGTTGTTCATATTACACCGTCCAACTTGAATCCCTGGTCTATCTTTAATCTCTTTCGTGATTATTTCGCTATAGATATCTGGCTGTGTGGCGTTGTTTGCCATTACATTCTGAACGACCGGCAGTCATACGATTAAATTATAACTAGCGCAATGCGGTCTGCTGCCAAATCGCCCGCAGCTGTGTTTCGAACGCGGTATGCGGAATTACGAATGGGAGAGTTTATTCGCAGGGCCCTGCGAATAGACGCTTGTTTATTCGCAGGGCCCTACACCGGGGATAATCACGTGACCAGCACATAAGGCCCTGCGAATATTTATGCCCTGTTTATTCGATTTTTGACTGACTGCTTTCGACTGACTGGCCTCATGAATTAACAAATAAACAAGGAAATGCTACGCATATAAAGTGCAGGAAAACCTGGTATGTGTGAAGCGGGTTGAAAAGAGAGAAGAGAGAGAGAGATAATGAAGATAGTGTGCGAGACAGAGATATGAGAAAGATGTGTTGAAAGACATAAAAAGTGATAAAGACAAGAAAGAGAGAGAGAGGGGGAGGGAGATAGAGAAGAAGAGAGAGAGAGATGTCTGTATGCCTCTTTATATGTCCGCCGGTCTGTATGCCTGCCTACCTGCCTACTGAACCACTTTCGTGTCTAACTACCCACCTACCTAACCAACTATGAATATTACAAAGAATTATCACCGAAGCAACGGAGTACGTGCTTTGTGCTCGATACTTTTGACAACAGCCAGGGGGGAGAGAATGAAGCGGAGGAGAAGAGGTAGGGGAGAGGGGGGAAGGAAAAGGAAGAAGAGGGCTGGAGCCAGAAAGGGTAGAAGAAAACGGATCGTTTGGGACTCAAAACTGTGTGGGTTGGGTATTGGAATTGCCGTAGTGCAAAGCAACGAGGACCAATGCTGGAGAAACTGGTACTAACTAAATTACACTCACTTTAAACAACACAATTCTAAATTTAAATATTGAGCACAACCCACTACTGGCAACGCCGATCGCATTCTGGTATGAACCTAAGGCCTATCCACGTCAATATGGAAGCACTATACTCGAGTTTCGCCCTCATTTGAGCTCGTCAGTAGTGCATATCCCTGACCGGATCCGGAAACAGTCCCGGATCACGTGTGTGAAGCGGGTGTGTAACCACGCGGCACACACTGGACACACCAAATTATCACAAGCGTTGTGAGGTTCTGTTGTGATAATTTGGTGTGTCCAGTGTGTGCCGCGTGGTTACACACCCGCTTCACACACGTGATCCGGGAACTGTTTCCGGATCCGGTCAGGGATATGCACTACTGACGAGCTCAAATGAGGGCGAAACTCGAGTATAGTGCTTCCATATTGACGTGGATAGGCCTTAGGTTCATACCAGAATGCGATCGGCGTTGCCAGTAGTGGGTTGTGCTCAATATTTAAATTTCAAATCCCGAAACAACCACATAATCAAACAATTCTAAATACCCAAAGAGATGAAGGATTGACTTTCCCCCAATGAATTGCTGAAAAATAAAAATAAAAATATTGTCCGGCAAGGAAACGAACGATTGACATTTGACTTTCATCCAATTAATTGCTGAACCAAAAAAAAAAATGTCCGGCAAGGAAACGAACCTCGAGCTCCCGCCCATCTGGCGGGGACACTATCAACTATGTCACTGACGACACGTTTTCCGATCAACGACAATGTATAATATAGCCGCAAACTTACGTTAAATCACGTGACCAGCCGTGCCCTGCGAATAGACGCTTTGTTTATTCACAGGGCCCTACGAATAGACACTTCATTACGAATTGCGTCCTTAACGCCCTCGACAGAGCGCCCGACTGAGGCGGAAAACCGTACACAAATGCTGCTGAGTCAGACACATAAACCTGAGCTACAAAATTGCGGTGACGTTTTCCCAAATAAAAGATAATGGCGTAGAAAAGAAGAAGTATTTTTTGCAGTAGTGTTGTTTCTTCTTCTTCTTCTTGTCTAAAATTGCAGTCAAAACATACCACCTCGCAGTTTTTACTTTGGAAAGTGTCTGGTTCTTTTATACCGGTAACAACCGGAAACACACACACACACACACACACACACACACACTCACACAACACAATAATAATAATAATAATAATAATAAAAAAATAATAATAAATAATAATAATTGCCCCTGAACACCGCATTTTAAATTTTACAGTCCGCCATTTTGCAGGGGTTTTGCGTCCTGTTCCGTAATCCCCTATATTCTCGTTAGTAACTAACATTGAAAGTAAGAAAGAGGGCTGAAGAGTATATAGAACCTGTTTTGCTGTATGGCGGTGAATTTGGGAAATAAATGAACAAATTAGGAAGCAATTTGGGAAACAACAGAGAGTGGTTCCCTTTGGGCGAATGTTCGAAATTTTTTGGACTGCCAAAGTAACTACGACGAATGCCCTAAAGAGGCTGGTGACACTAGAACATTATATACAACAAAAGAAAAGACAAACAGCTTTTTTGGTCATGGATGAAAGAGAGGGACTGGAGAACATCGTGACAACTGGAAAAATCGAGGGGAACAGAAGCAGAGGCAGACCACGAGAAAAATGCTGGGTGGATTGCGACGGTGGCATTGAGGAATACCCTCAGCAGATTTGATCCAAAAACCAAAGACCGAGATCTGTGGAGAGTCATGAAATACGCCAGTCGGCACAGCACTTGATGATAACGTAACCTGCGCGAGAATCGGTAACGGTTCTAACCGCGTCGGTAACTAGGGGAAAAACAAAGGCAAACTACTGAGCGTAATCTTGCCAAGAAACAACAATAGCTGAAAGATGCTGATGTTGAAAGCGATGTTTCCCGTAAAGGAATGCGGAAAAAAAAACCATTTAGTGACTTGCGACACCCCTGATAATACATCCGTGCCTTCCTACCAACTCTTATTGCCTCTGAATGGATCCCCCGCTCTCTAATATCATGATTTATCTTTTACCATCTGTACCAAACCGTAAACAGGTCAGCGATTAATCTAGGTCCAAATTGGGTCAAGTAGACAGTTAAGTTTCGCGTGCCGTCGGAACAATTTGGGAAATATTTTTTTGCGCCCTCGCTTTAAGTCTTTGTCTTGCGATATTGGATACTTTGTCATGCGGTGATTAGTTTCGGTTCCAACTAAATTTTTAGCTTCTAATGGCGGCGTCCGCGGGTATTTACAATGTCAGCCCTGGGTTGAGCACAATGTACAGCCATGGGTTGAGCACAATGTACAGCCATGGTTTGAGCGAAAGTTTGCAACCAAGACATCGGACAGTTACATCCCGTTTTGATGTGTCAGTGTTATTATTTTAACTGAAATCCTTCTCTCTCTCTTTCTTCTCTCTTCTCTCCTCTCTCTCTCTCCTCTCTTTTCCCCCCCTTTTCTCTTTTTTCTCTCTCTCTCACTTTCATCTTTCTCCTCTCCCTCTTCCTCTTCTCTCTCTCCTCTTCAAACTCTCTCCCTCCTAAAACTCATTGTCCCATCAATCTCTCTCCTCTCTCTCAATCTCACTTTCCTCTCTCTTCTCTCTCAATCTCTCTCCCCTCCAGTCTCACTCTCCTCGCTCTTTTCCTTTCTTTCCTCTCATCTCTCCTCATCTCTCTTTCTCTTGCTCTTACTCTCACTCTCTCTATCTTTTTCCCCTAAATCTCACTCTCTCTACTCTATCTTCCCCCCCTCTCTCTCTCACTCTCGCCGCTATCTCCCTATCTTTTCTCTCTCTCTCTCTCTCCTCCTCTTTTCCTCCTCTCTCTCTCTCTCCTCTCTCTCTTCAATTCCTCGTGTATTTGATGGTTTTGATAGTTAATTTTTGCTTTTGGTATTCTTGTCTCTATTGGTTTTACAATGTCCAATATTTGTACACTGTGTAAACTATTTCCCGTTCATATTTCGTTATATCACCCCTCCATCCATCATGTGCCATGCCCGGGAAACGAGGGCGGTTAGTTCTGCCATCTCACTGGATCACCAGAGTCGTGGATCAGCTCCGTGTTTCTGTCTCGACCATGCCACAAGGCCAAGCCATCCAGGTACTTGCTTCTAGGTCTTCCCCTTGGTCTGTTCCCCTCGATCTTATCAGTTGTCAGCAAGTTCTCCAGATCATTTCTTCTATAACAATATCCCAAAATATATATATATATATTTTTTTGCATATCCTTTACAGGACATCGTTGTCAACAGCAGCATCTTTCAGCTGTCTGTTGATTTCTTGGCAAGATAACGCTCAGTAGTTTGCCATTGCTTTCTGAGCGGCCGGCTCAGTATCCCGCAAGTCACCAGCGGGGGTCGAACCGCTCCCAGTTCTCTCCCGCTACGAGACTCTGCGTGATAAACGGGATTACGGAGAAAGTGTTGTAACCCCTCAGCCAGAGAGACCGGCATCCTATATATACCCATCTATATATATATATTATATATATTAATATATATATATATATAGATATATAATATATATATATATATAATATATATATATATATTAATCATATCATCATCATCATCATCATCCAGGTGCCGTGCCAGCTGGCGTAGGGGTTCAGGCTCTCCCCAGATCTCGGTCTTTGGGTTTTTTGGGTCAACTCTCGTGATTTCCCCATGCCACCGTTCAATCCATCCGCATCTTCCTTTGGCTACCTCTGCCTCTCTTCCCCTCATCTTTTCCCGTTGTTTTCGTTTTTTTCTCCAAAGTCTTTCTCATCACGTACCGAAAAAGATTTTTTCTGTCTTATTGTTTTATATAAAGTTCTAGTTTCTTAGCCCTTTTTAGGCAGTCATGTTGTTACTTGGTTAGCCAAGGAATTCGCAAAATCGTCTCAGGGAAACCCCATTTTGTTGTTCTAAATTTTTTTTCTTT
>JACEFZ010011424.1:0-22921 GCA_014155875.1 Cepaea nemoralis
GTGATAGACTATATCACGTTGTGTGGTAGTATCTCAGTTATGTGTAGACTGTATCACGTTGTGTGGTAGTATCTCAGTTATGTGTAGACTGTATCACGTTGTGTGGTAGTATCTCAGTTATGTGTAGACTGTATCACGTTGTGTGGTAGTATCTCAGTTATGTGTAGACTATATCACGTTGTGTGGTAGTATCTCAGTTATATGTAGACTGTGTCACGTTATGTGGTGCTCCCTAAGCCATGTCTTGTTACTCCAACAGCCGAGAGTTATCCTGAGAGCCATGAAGAAGATCATGCCCAAGTCGCTGGCGGAAAAAGTGGACGAGCACGCACAAGACGCGCTCGATAGGTACGACCGGAGCTATCGGTGTCCCAAGAGGAGAAGATAAACACGACTGGATCGGTGTACAGAACAAGGGAACTTCTCTATAATTAAGCTTTATATAAACACAGATCATTGAATAAAGAGTGCACGCACCTTTGAGGTGTGCCCAAGTTGCTTAGATTGGGGGTGGGGGGGGGTGGGAGGGGGCTTACATAATTATTTTAGTGGAGTATAAACTGAAGTTAAAGTGGATGAGAAATACACCTATGCTATCATTTGTAATTTTACGGGGATCCTGTTGTTTTGTTTAAATTCTACTGTTGTAACCAGCCTACAATCCTTTTCGTGGATCTTAACTGCACCTAACGATGCAGTGTTGGATGTCCCATACTAACGAAACTCGGTTTACCACATATTTAGCATACTTCGGCAATCAATTTTACGGTAATTTACGCTTCAGAGAATATGATTTTGATCATGGAAGTAAGATTGCTGACTACTGACTATCATAAAGCAGCAGTAATGTGTCACGTTTACATTACTATAATTGCTCGCCACAAGCTAACGTCTATTTTCAGCTGTATGCTGTTTGGTGCAGAATGTCCATGAGGTGACAATTAACTTTCACGAAATCGACAAGATGTTTCAGACATTGATAAACTGCAAGCTGGAATTTTAGATAGGCATAGCATTGGATTACCACACGTGACTGAATTGAAAATGAACATTTTCAATACAAAAATACAGTTTGCAAGCACGGTAGCCCAACACCAGAGAAAGCGAATACACACACATGCTACATCAGAAAGGTAATGAAACGGTGACGCGTTGAGGAAATAACACGAGTTACTTGCATGGCAAACTACTGTCTACCTCTATACTTGCATATAGGACAACACGTTTTATGAAGGAAGTTAGATAGAAGGAAAGGACACACGCTAAGGAAAATGGCGATGGACTACAAGAACATCTGATGTTTGCTGCCACGTGTAAGTCAGTTCAATGAATGATTACGCGGAGTGTGTCTACGTGTGTTATTGCAACCAATTATATGCCGTGTGTTGTTCTGGCTTCATCTGCACGTGGCAGAGTTCTACAGAACGGCTCCAATGTTGTGATGATGATCGCCATTTCTCTTGACGAAATAAACATCAGTTAGATTAATTATGAAAAATGCGTAGCTTTAACGCGAGAAGATGCATGCAAGAACATTGGATAGCTAAAATATTACAATGAATAGATTACACACTAAACATACACACGTATTTATTTACACTGTCTATTTTGCGACTTTACTCTTACTCTAACTCGTGTATCAGAAGGCACATGTATAAATAACTTGACTTGGGAGTAATAAATATGCAACTATTTATTGTTTGTTTAAACCAAAGTCTGCAGTTAATAGCTTTAGAACATAAATGTAACATTTATAATGAAATGAAACACATCTTCTTCTTCTTTCGTTCGCTTGAAACATGTCTACAACTGCAATGTCGTCTCCTGTATGAATCTAACAGTCTTTTTTAGTTCATTCAGCGGTCCATAGAGTTTATCTTCCACTGTTGTCTCACTAGGCCAGAAGGTTCGCCTGGATATGTTGTAGTTTGGGCAATCCTGGAGTATGTGCTCTGCTGTCTGCGACGCCAAACCACATGTGCACATGGCTGAGTCACCAATCTTGAATTTTGTATACAAGTGGTTGCGTAATCTATTGTGTCCTGTTCTGAGGCGCAGAAGAATGACCTGTTCTGATCTGTCCACAAAATGTATAATATGAACCATTAAGTGTAGCGCTTCGGTACACATAAAAATGGAAACTTTATTCAATATATGGATTATAGAGATTAACTCTGAATTTACAATAGCAGTATCAAAAGAACAATAAACATATGTCCAATTCCAATTCCAATTTTCGAAAACAAAAATTCCAAATTCGGCCTCGTCTAACTTGCTTCATCAGATGTTGTTATTGTTGAGGTCCGTGGTTTTTGTGGGTTTATTCACCCTAATTCTTGTCTTGTGAGTCCTATCTCGGACTGGTTATGTAGCGTTTGTGTCTGTGACGTCAGCGGTGGGATCGGTCGGCGGCTATCCTTTGTGCATGTTTCCTCTTGTTTTCTTTTTTGATGCAGGCTCCTGGCTTGACTGGTTGCAGTCCTTAAAATGACTTTTTATTTGGTCTTTTTGTCTCCTTTTTTGTGTATATTCTGCAGGAGCTTTTCGACGTTTTCATTTTCCTCCTTGTGTCTGTTTTCACTGTCGCGTTTGCGTATCTGCTGCCTACAGTTTTCTTCCTCCCATGTCAGCCATGGGACGATTTTAAGGTTATCTATATAGTACTCGAAGTCGTTCTCACAGTCGTAGTGTACGACTGGGTATACCATCGGTTTCCCCCGGAGTTTCTTAGGCTTCTTCTTTTCTTTATCTTCCCAGCGCCTTCTGAATTCCTCGCGCTTGAGTTCCTCCTTGTTGACTGGGTATTCTGTTCCTCCTTCAGAGATCCGACGGTATAGTAGTGTTCCCTCTTGGGCGTTGTTGTTGGGCTGCTGGCTTTAGCTTGCGGTTCAGGCTCGGTCTCTTGAGTTTCTTCTTGCGGTTTCTCTGTGAGTTCTTGTGTGGCTTCTGTTGGGTTGTTTTGAAAGAGTTCCATTTCAGCTCTATGCAATTCTCTTTCGGTCTTGATCATTTGTAGGATTTCTTCGTTCTCCTTCTTCATCTCAGCCATGCGCTGAATCTCTTGTTTGATGTTGAGCTGGATTTCTTTCATGTCGGCCAGCAGCTTCTCATTATCGCTGGTCGGAGTCGTCGTCAGCAGTTCCTTGACTTGTTTCTTCAATTCGTCTATCTGCTTTTGAAGTTGGTCTCTTTCAGCTTGTGCTATACCCATAAACATATGTTGATATGCTGTACTATTTATATGCTTGCTTGCTAACATCGTACACATGTGTAAGGGGTGAGACGTGTGTCATACAAGGTTTTAAATAAACATATGTTGATATGCTGTACTATTGATAAGCTTGCTTGCTAACATCGTACACATGTGTAAGTGGTGAGACGTGTGTAATGCTCTTAACTCATACAAGGTTTTAAATAAACATATGTTGATATGCTGTACTATTGATAAGCTTGCTTGCTAACATCGTACACATGTGTAAGTGGTGAGACGTGTGTAATGCTCTTAACTCATACAAGGGTTTTGATGTAGTGATTTTATCCATGAGAAAAAAAAATAATCTCCAATAAAATAGTATCATCCACATTATTCTTGTATGTCGATTTTATTGAAGCATGATGTGTTGGTAGTACATGTCGCGTACGTGCTACGTTTTGTTAACAGTATTTAAAAAGAAAAGACGTTTCAGAAATTGATAACCAGCAAGCAGGAGTTTCAGATAGGTGTGGATTACCACACTGACTGAATTGAAAATGAACATTGTCAACACATAATTACAGTTTGCAAGAGCGGTAGCCCACCACCAAAGAAAGCGAATATACATACATGCTACATCAGAAAGGTAATGAAACGGTCACGTGTTGAGGAAATGACACGAGTTACTTGCATGGCAAACTACAGTCTATCTCTACACTTGCATATAGGACAACACTTCTTATAAATTAAGTTAGATAGAAGGCAAGTATATCAATATCAATATCAAATAAATCAATTTTATTACTGCTCACTGGACTTTAGGCGACCTGATGTGCCTTGCCTGTGTGAAGACCTGATCATTCGGGGCCACGTCCATTGACGGATGTCAGTCGCGGCGATCGGAAAAATCCTGAACTATGGTTTACGATGGGTGACGTTGTAATATTCTGTTGTAATAATTTGGTCACGTCCAGCGTGTGCCGCGAGGTCTAGTGATTACACACCCGCTTCACACGCCAGTGATCCGGGGTTTGTTTCCTGGTCTGGTCAAGGATATACACTACTGACGAGCTCAAATGAGAGCGAAACTCAAATCTAGTGCTTCCATATTGACGTGGATGGGCCTTAGGTTCATACCAGAATACGATCAGCGTTGCCAGTAGCGGGTTGTGCTCAATATTTAAATCTCAAATCCAGAAACAACCAAATAAATCAGTTCTTATATTTGCTAGTAAATGCTTAATTTCTTCCTTTCTTAAGTGATAAAAAGTGTTATAAATTCCGCAGCGGAGCTAGCACGACATGGGCGGGGGTGGGGGAGTCTGATCCTCAGAAGTCTTCCACATGTTATCATTTCAACATCTAGAGTTATCTGGGAGCGGCGGTAGCGCAGTGGCTAGCATTCTCGCCTGCCCGCCCAAAGACCATTGAGGAGAGGGTGTTGTCTTTGTTGTTACAATTGACCCGAGCTCCCAATGCGACCTGGTAATTGCTGTCAGAGAATATGTAAAGATGGCAGTTGTGATACTGACCACACACCCATCCAGTGTCCGGTGATCTATGAAAATATAAGGTAGCAATTTATACACCTCACCCAAAGACCCGCAGAAGAGTCCTTAGCTTGTGTACTGTTATGGAGCTAGACGAAGACCAGGAATCAGACGGGCACATTCTGTCAACGTTATACTACATACATGTCAACTAAATGTAGCCACTAGTCAAACATTGCCGAAGACTGAAGCCACAAACGCGCCTTTCTAGGCATAGCGGCGAATGATCGCCAACAGTCATCATCAGTTTCTGGGTGGTTGACCGGAGATAGTGTATCGTTGACACGTGTCTGCACCTGGATGTGTTTAACTGAAGTGCCATATATAACCTGCATTATTATATGCATGTGAAACATGGCGATACGTTGATAAGTTGAGAAACATGAACATTATGCTAACAAGTTAAGAAACACGGACAAGCACGCTGACAGGTTGAGAAACATGATTACTACGCTAATAGGTGAGAAACTTCGACAATACGCTGAATTGATGAGAACCATGGACAACACGCTGACAGGTTGAAAAACATGGACACAACACTGACAGGCTGAGCAACTTCGACAATACACCGACAAGATGTAACACATGGACATTACGCTGACAGGTTGAGAAACATGGACAATATACTGACCTGTCGAGACGCATGGACATCGCCGACGTCTGCTCCAAACCTTCTTCATGAAGAAGAAGGAGAGTAATGGAGATATGGTTATGTCAGTGACAGGCACTAGAACAAGTTAAGGTCATGGTATTGTATTAATCGTTAGTTAGTTAGATTCACAGCTCAACAGCCTACCCACCATATTGGACTGGATTATATTGTGTATGCACACCACCTCCGACGCCAGTGAGTTCTGTGGTAGTGCTACTATTCTACTGAACCCCATGGAAGACTTCATGAAATGTAACATGCTCACCCAAATGATGAATTTATGTTGTATTAAGGGAACTGCAAAATTGTGCCCATAACATCAGTGCTTGACAGAATATAGTTTCATATAATGAGTGAGCAAATGCACTTAAGAAAAGCAAATCCGATACAGCTAACATTGAGATGTATTATTTGTTTACATGTCTTTGGAATTGTCATCTATTATATCATTGCAAGCCGTCTCCCTGGCCTAGCGGTTAAACAGCTTTCTCCGCAATCCCGTTTATCCGCGTAGGGTAACGCAGCGCTCTCGAATTGGAAGCGGTTCTCGCCGCGTTGGTGACTTACGGGATAAGTGAGCCGGCCGCTCAGACAGCATTGGCAAACTACTGAGCCTTAATCTTGCCAAGAAATCAACAACAGCGGTAAAATGCTGGTGTTGACAGCAATGTCATGTAAAGGATATGCGGAAAAAATAGCATTGCAACATTTCATGACTCCACTTAACTGCAATCACAGAGGTCCCCTGCTTGTATTTGAATGTCCTACCCTGTATCACTTACAGATTTCATTGTTCATCTGCTAATGTTACGCTTTGCTGTGTTCTACATGTGATAGGATGCAGGAATCAAATGTGTACAAGTCTTCGATAATGTTTAAATAAGAATTAACTGTTTCGAATGTTACTTTGGTAGGATCATTAACGGCTAAATTTAATGAATGGAATGCAAACGGTACAAAAATGCTATTGGAATTATATGCCTAACTTGCTTCTATAAGACATGATGCTTACATCGCAGACTTGCCTCGTTAACATGTAGTTCATAATTTGTCACTTAGAAGCTAATTACACAGCCATAATGTGCAAATCTGAAAAAATCAGAAGGAATAATTCTTAAACCACATTAGGCTTGCCACTATTTACAATTCTAACCAGAAATGCCGTCTGTTGAATGTCACCGATATATGGCGTGCAGTTGAGAACTAACTAACAAAATATTGCTTTCTTTACAAACTCCTTGATTATTGCTTTTATGCCACATGCTAAAACAGATATGATTTCATTTTGAAAAGCATGTCCTAAATAATTAGACAATTGATTTTTAGCAGGGGGAGATTTTGTTATGCTGGTGAAATGATGTGTTATAAAGTGGTCACATTTGGCTAACAAGCTGTGAAAAATGTCACGTAGTTTGTGTCATATCATTGATCATTGTCAGCCCCGAGAGCCACACACTGCCCTGCAATGGCTCTCTCAATATTATCTAAATAATGGCTCGCAATCATCCATTTTTTATACTGCTCGTAGAAAAACTAAGGCCGTGCAAGTAGGTTACCAGCTAACAGTATATCACAACCAGCAATGGTGTACAGACCAGAGGGAAGCAGGGGAAGATACCGACCATATAAACGATGGACGCAGGGAATAACAGAGTCCATGGGAATATCGATACATGAAGCCTATAAGCGGGCACTCTCCCGCTGTTTATACTTCACCTCGACGCCGCAAGGTACAAGAGGAACATGATGAGATAACATATGAGATGAATCGCTCGCAATCATCTTTTTTTTTATACTACTCGTAGGAAAACTAAGGCCATGCAAGTAAGTTACAACCTAACAATATACAACAACAAGAGGAACATGATGAGATGAGATGAGATGAATCATATTTTATTTTCCAGTTGTATTGTTAATTTATAAGACTTTTTACAGTTTCCAATATGTTCTCTATTCATGCTGCGTTAAATGGTGGTTAAAGTGTTTCATGGCCAATCATTCTATTAAAACGTATTGAATGATGTTTTTATTTCAAGTTTTAAAAATGTGCAATAATGATACGGCGTTGATACGTGCTTTGGGTGTGGCCTCCTGTCTGCATGACGCACTGCACACCCGTCAGACCCAGCATTGATCACAACACATGCGCATTTATCATTGTCAGTTTTATTTGTTGATAGCACAGGAAACACAAATGCAAACAAACACACACACACACACACACACACACACACACACACCCAAGTAAGCATGCACTCGCACACAGTCATGCACGCACATACACATGTGTATGTATATATCATGGTCAAGGTCAGTTGTTGTCGATAAAGAGAGTGCATCAGCCAGTACTTGACTATATGAAAACATGATTTACTTAACATTTCCATTCAACCTGTTATAGGTGAGTTATAATAAGGGAACTAATATATTATCTATAGAGTCCTTTTCCCTTTCTGCAATGTTTATCCGATATTGTCTTGTTTGGATATTGGCGTAGCGTCGTTGTGCACGGCGAATACAACAGACCAGTGGTAACTGCACCTCCCATCCGATACAACACATCCGACTTCTTCTCGTCGTGTGTTTAGTGGGTGAACTTTCTAGAGGCAGATGTTGTATACCAGTGGTTCTCAACCTTTTTTGGCCCATGCACCCTGTCACATAAAATCTTGGAGGTCGATCGATGACAGAATGTCGCACCAAAAGTCTACAAACAGTCGGCATTCTTTAACGTGTGGTTGATCTAGGGAAGACTATCGCGCCATACATCTGCAGGCGGCAGCCATCTTTTGATGTGGTAGACGGACTGTCTGGATGTAGGTCGGCAGGATCTTTTGTTGTGGGGACAAGAATTCTCTAGATTACAGACCGGTAAGACTTTTTGAAGTACCGAGAGGATTTCCCAGATGAAAGGGACAACCAGCCAGTTGTTGACATTAAGTATGAAACGGAGAGAGAAAAATAGCTTCTAGACTGTCTAGTGTCTGGACAGTTTTGTGACGTCACTCAGACCCAGTATTAAAACCGGTGGGATAAACAACTTTGGGGAAGTCGACCAAATGTTGTGAAAACAACTAAGACGTGTGTGTTATTCCGAGTTTGATTCTGGAGAGGGACTACAGTGTCTTCTGTCGATTTACATTTGCGGATCATAGTTACCTTCGTGTGATTTAGTAGTCCCAATTTTCAAACCGGAATAAATATATGGTAATTAATGAAATAAACCTACATTGAATTATTCTTAGGAATCGAGTGTAGTAATGTGCGTTGATAGAACGTATTATAATAGCGTCGGCACCAGTAGCCTATCAAGTAGATTAAACTAGCTGGTGTGAGATATCATTTAACTCAGTGAGTCAAGGACAATGTAGTGGGATAATATTTAAGGAGATTGAGGATGGTTGGGGGGGATGGGGGAAATGTCGAATGGTAGGATCTTCCAGTAGGGTATATACTGGGTTTCTGCCCTTTTCCTCTAGTCTTTCATTGCCTTACCATGACTCAGACCGATGTGATGAGCTCCTCGGCCTTATGACAGAGGTTGGTTCTCTATTATATATTTGAGTGCTGCCGTCGGCCTACATTCACCTAATAAAGGTCGGAATCGGGTTGCTCTCACCAGGTGTGTTCTCTCTTCAACAGATTCCACTAGGTTTACCAAGAAGCTAGAAGAAAAGATATGCTCGAGTATTGAAGGCAGAGATTACCCAGAAGCTAGAAGAAAAGTCATGGCTCGAGCATTGCAGGCAGAGTTTACTAAGAGGCTTTTACACTGGGCCCATAACCCAGAGGGTCTGCAGGAACCTGGCCTCTGCTGAGAAGGAAATGATGGTTATTTAAGTGTGTTTCCTAAGTGATAGTTTACATCACAGTAAAATCAAGACTCTGACAATAACACCTGTACCAGGAACACTAGTAGATATAAATACCGGGAAAATTAACAGTGTGTCTTACAATTGAGGAATTCCTATAAACAGTTGAATACTAACATTGAGTTTTCCAAAGTGACAGTAACAGTATATTTAGGATTCTCTGATCACAGAACCTTTATGAGCCGAGTAGTTACACTGTGTGTGTTAGATTGATGATCAATATTGGACTGTTTGCCACTGTTTATGACCAAGCATCCGGATTGTCCAAGAGCTATCAGAGGAAGTCGACACTTGGCCTGAGAGACACATCATTTGGGTGAGGTCTTCTGTCCATCATATATGGTGCTGTTGTGTGGCCAGTACAGGGATGAAACAGACTTTTCTTCTGAGCTATTCGGTCTGACTCTACATACACACTAGATTACAAGACAGACATTCTACAAATACACTTTGCACATACATGAAGCTTTTCTCTATTAAACTAATTTGTTGTTTTTGTTAGAGCCAGTGTTGTGTAGTGTGTTTTGGGAAAAGAATGAGGGGGGGGGGGGCTTGGTTCAGTAGTAAGAGAGAGAGAGAGAGAGAGAGAGAGAGAGAGAGAGAGAGAGGAGAGAGAGAGATCCAGGGACTGACGGGGTGTTGTGGACAGAAAGCTGGGAGATCCTCAAGATATTGATATGGGGTTAAAAGTATGTCGTTGTTGATTCCCCTCACCCCAGGGGCGACACATAGATATACGACATAACTAGGGGCTTGACAAGGGATATTTCGACACGGGGTAATTTGACACGGGATATCTCGACACGTGATATTTTGACACGGGATATCTTGACACGGGAGTTCTTGACACGGGATCGCCTGACACGGGATATCTCGACACGGGACGGTGATATCAGATTAATGAGGATCCAGCTAGGGTGAATGTGGATAGGAGTTAAGACACATATCTTGCCTGTTCACACCTCACGCGTCTACATAGGTCTTTGGTCCTAATTCTACTCTTGTCATTGAGAGATTGTTTTGTGTTGTGCTGTGTGGTGATAAATATATAGATAAAATTTAACTAGTAAATATCTATATATTGTTTAGAGAAATTTACACTCAACCTGCTGACTCACCTCTCAGAACCATGGCCACTCCTAAACTAGATATGGCAGAACTAAGGGCAAGGGGGGAAGGAATGGGCTTGTCGGGTTCTGCACTAACAGATTACATACAGGAGGTGGAGAGAGATCTTTGTCAAGCAGAAAGGGAAGATCGGAAGGCTGAGATGGAATTAAGAAAGATGGATTTAGAGACTAAGAGAATAGAAGCTGAGGAAGCCACTAAAAGGTTAGAACTTGAAGCTGAACAAGCTGCTAAGAAACTTGAAGCTAAACAAGTTGCTAAGAAACTTGAAGCTGAGCAAGCTGCTAAGAATCTTGAAGCGGAGCAAGCTGCTAAGAGATTGGAAGCTGAACAAGAAGCTCAGAAAAGGGAGCATGAGTACCGAATGCGAGAACCTAAGCTTAAGAGACAATCTAATGGGGAAACTGAGGGAGCAGTGGGAGGTTCCTCTCTCTCTGGTACAACACCAATGGGTGGACATAGCTACCATGCTATGAAGTTTCCTTTGGCTGTCTATGAAGATGACAAAGAGAAGATCGACCAGTACTTACATCGCTTCGAGGCCATGTCTGTTGCTATGGGTCTAGATCGTGACAAATGGTGTCTTAAGTTGTCCCAGGGATTACGCGGGACAGTTTACGAGGTCTATTCTCGCCTGCCGCCAGGACACGAGAACAATTACGGTGAATTGAAAACGGTTCTGCTGAAACGTTTCGAAGTTACGTCACATACCTACCGGAGAAAATTTCGAGCAGCGAAACGAGAACCGGGAGAGTTGTTTGCCGCCTACAGTCTGCGTCTGAAATCCTATCTCCATAAGTGGATGGATTTGGCTGGGTTCGCGCATGACTATGAGAGTCTGGAAGAGCTCATGATAGTCGACCAGATGCGAAAGCAAATGTCGAAACCTCTTAAGACATTCTTGGGAGAACAAGGGGCGGAATGTATCGAGATCGTGACGAAATTGGCCGAACGGTTCGTCGAGGTACATGGAGAGGCGGGCAGAAACCTTTCCACAAACACGAAAAGTCAGGAGAAACATGACCAGAAGAAATCCAAAAGCACAGGAACAAAGAAAGTGGAACCATATGTTAAAATTTCAGAGGAGAGTTTTGAGAAGTCGAAGGAGGGAAGCAAGAGCACCTCGAGCTCTTCACCAAAACGACAGTGGACGGAGAAGTGGTGTTCGATTTGTAAGTCACCCTCTCACAATACGAGGGAAAGCAAATCGAAGGTAAGAGCCCTCACTTCGCGGCGTGTAAAGTGGCTAAAAAGGAGGTTGCCACTGAAAATGCTCAGGTCGACCAGGAAGCTCACATTCAGGAGAGCTCACCAAAGTCCGGCACGAGAAAATCTATGACAGGGAAATGGTGTAAACACTGCAGGTCGTACACGCACAATGCTAAAGACTGCAGGGTTAAGTCAGGAAACTCTCATTTTGTCGTGTGCCCAGTAGAATCTAAGGTGAAGTCCAACGAACAGGTCGAGGCCGAGGAAGAGACTCCAGACCAAGATAAACCACCTGTAGTGGAATTGATAGAGGTTAACGGCCGACAAGTTGAGTGTCTATATGACACTGGCTTGGACAGGGAGGCCATGATTTCTGCGGATCTGGTACACCTAGAACAATTCACAGGTGAGACCATGGAGATACAGCCTGCACAAAAGAGGGCTGTCGCCATGAAGTTGCCAATTGCCAAAGTGGAGATTCGGTAAAGATATGTCACCGGCACAATCACGGCCGCTGTATTGACCGATCCTATTTTCCCCGTCATCCTCGTTTGCCGGTATGTCTTTCTGAAAATGCCCAGGGAGCCAATCCATATGGGAGCAATTCAGACTCGCTCTCATTCGAGATCTGATCAGGCAGAAGCAATTGTCACTAACCCACTTGCCGGGGGAGTTGCGAACTGCCCAGAGTGAGGATGCAACCTTACGTCCTTGCTACAAGAAGCTGCAGAGAAGTGCTGATCCACCAAAACGGGGGAAGTACCACATGAAGAATAGGATACTCTACAGGAGAGCCGGAAGGAGAAACAACCTACACGGTCAGTTGGTGGTTCCGAGGATTACCGTTCCCAGATTCTTCATATGGGGCATACCATCTCATTTAGTGGTCATTTGGGTATTGTCGCCACAATGCAGCGAATTTCCTGCCATTACTATTGGCCGGATTGACTGGTGATGTGCGACGGTATGTGAAGTCATGCCCTGAGTGCTAGAGGGTGGCACCGAAACACTGGACAGCGCCGGTGGTATTGGGTGAAATGCCCATCATGAACTCTGCTATCGAGAGGGTAGCCATCGATATCGTGGGTCCACTTCCTAGGACTAGGAATAGGAACATGTACATACTCACAATGGTGGATTGGTGTACATTGTGGGGTGAAGCCATACCATTGACCACAATTGACTCGAAACGAGTGGCTGACGCACTGATGGAGGCCTTTACCAAATTGGGCTTCCCTAATCAGATTCTGACGGACAATGGGTCCCAGGTTTGTGGGTAACTTATGGAGGAGGTGTTTAGGGTGTTCCACTCTAACCATATACATACCAGCCCTTACCACCCTCAAGCCAATGGACAAGTAGAGCGTTTCAACGGCACGTTAATGACAATGCTCCTGAAACTGGCACAGGAAAATATCTGATAGGTGGGATGAATATATCCCAGCAGCACTTTTTGCCTATCGGAAAGTACCTCATGGCCCAACAGGACTACCACCAGCTACTTTGCTGTTTGGTCGTCCAATCAAAGGACAATTGGAAGCCATGTTGAGGAGTTGGACTGAGGAGGGGACTTCAGAAGAAGTGATCTCCTCGTATAAATACGTGGAGGAACTGAAAGAAAAACTTCAAAAGGGATGGACTCTGGCAACTCAGAACTTTAGAAAGGCCAGAAAAAGACATGCGGCTTACTACAACCGTAGGTCTAAAGACAGATCTCTAGAGGTGGGAGACAAAGTCTTGTTGCTACTGTCACCAACTGGCTTGAGGTAGTTCCCGGTTGGGCAACCACCCAGCCAACATCATTTTCTTCCGCTGGTGTTAAGTTCTGGATGCAGTTTAAGATCCCCTAACTCAGAAGGAACTAATTGCTACCCCAGATCCCAGAGAGAAAACGTGGAACCAATGTCTGTTATGCTGATTTAAGACACTGTCCCTGATACTCAAGAAAACAGCCAAGAAGTGGCTCGTTGAAGATAGAATATATCTATATATTTTTGGCTGTACTTGGTATCACCAGAAGTGAGAAAGGAGGAGTTAAGACATGCAACGTAATCTGGTTACTTATGACTGCATAGGCAAGATACCTCCCGGACATAGATTCCCACTTCTGGACAATATGTGTGAACCCCCACTAAATGATACAATAATGTGTGTACTTGATACGCTACACAAACATTTATAAACATTTAGAATTATACGGACAAATTGAGTTTTAAAATACAACAACTGTGTTTATTATTGCTATTGATGATCATATGATGATGATGATGATGATTATATTATGGTATACGTAACTTAAGAGGTCACATAGGTCATGCTTCCTCCAGTGAGACGCAGTTCACTGTCAGATTGAAGGAGTCCAAATTGGTCCCTCACAAGGCTAAGTCACTTCCTGATATGGGTTGTTGACTGTCCGTTGCTCCTAAGAGATCTGGAATGAAACGAACGGAGATGGGTAGTATCTACGTCTACACATCTCAAAACACATATGTCTATACATTCATATAAACATACATTCAAGTCATAATATATGATGGTATGATGATATATATGATGGCATGTTACATAAACATATATCAGTTCTAAATAAATATATATATATATATATATATATATATATATATATATATATATATATATATATATATAGTATATATAGATATATATATATAGATATATATATATATTAATAAAACTATTTAGAACATCTATAGCTCAAAACATACATATTCATATACATTTGTGTAATGGAGTGTTTCCCATATAAGTTCACCTCACTTACACTCTCCCTTTCTGATTCATTCATACTGTCTTGTCGGAAGGACTGGTCGCACAGTCCTGTCGAACATTAAATGCCTTCCCTGAATCTGTCTGGGATATTGAATGTCCTAAGTCATGTCTGTCCTCATGCAGACATCATGCAGACAAGGTGAACTAGTGCCATTCCTCAAACCAAGTGGTTTCACCACAATCTTGGTAGGCACTCAAAGTGTTGGTCCAAATAATCAATGTTAATCGGACGCTATCGAGAGACTGGTAGCTCTCAGGAATTTCTCCTAAGTAGTCAGTCTCCCCAATGTTTAACATCATACAGGATGAATCTAAATGTATCTCCTGTACATGAATAAGCCACACGCTCATGTAGCTTCTATAATGGATTTCTCCAAATTATCACATACAACAAATCAGACAACCAAGTGGTGAATGAAAGAAGAAGATAAAGTTCACAGTGTAATAGTAAATCTAGAAACTGGAACATTAAGTACAAAGAAAATCCACGAGTGTAAAGTTTGGGAGAATATGTAGAAACAGGAAACTACACAAGCCTTCAGACTAGCAGACAAACTAATCAGAGTAATGGTATTACCTGGGTTATAGCTAGGAAATCCTGTCATACGACTTCGTACAGAAGTCCAACAGAACGAAATGTTAATATTTCTCCAGTAGGTATCCTAAGAATGCTATTGTAAATTTGCGTCTGAAGTCTTGCTGGCCATGCATGTAGTTTTATTCTCTTCAGCCCTGGCTAGTTTTCACGTTGGCAAATTAATTATGCCCTATTAATTACTCCACCTATTTTTCATGTAGGACGATTTACCTAGATGGATTAAGTGCCAAATTCTTTTCACCCCTCCTCCTTTCCTGTGGACGGTAGTTTCATAATCCAAAAAATTAAACCCATGCCCCCCACGCCTGAAACAAAGAAACATTTTGGCGGGAATGCAGTTGCGTCTTACCTTCCATCTGCTGTTAACACCCGCCTTCCCGGATTGCTGGCAAAATGTGTCATCCCTGTGTTCCTACTTTGCTGCGTATTGCAATGAGGGGTTAAGCATCTGTCCTAATTGCCGTCTTCGGATCACACATTTCAGACGGGTCTGGCTGACCCTCTTATCTCCCATTCTGCCGTGGCTGGGTTTTCCCCGTTAGGTCATGTTAAACCCTAAGGTGTTAGGTATCAGTCCCTATTCCGACCGCAGGATTCTAAACTAACACGTCAATCTCAACTGACTGGCTCCGCGATGTATCAACTGAAAACAGTGAGTTTTCAACCTTTTAAACGCCCGCCGACTGGTGCCGTGGTGTCTGGGTGTTACGTTTTATCTGGACATCAAAGCTTTCTCAACCTAGATTACAGAAATGAGGGGGGTGCGTGGTCAAAATGTAATTTTCTCTTGTTTGCAATCTCTGTTAGTTTTTCCTTATTCCTTGGTTGGGGACTAGATTATTTTCTGGTGGACAATTATTCTTTTACTTAGAGAATGATTGAATAATTCTTGTGGGCTCTTTAATTCCTTTCAAACTTGTGTCATTCGGATGCTGCCGGGGCTGTCCCGTCACAGCTACTCTCAACGGGAACCAACAAACTGGAGATAGGTTTCCAAGGACCATTTCCCGTGGAAAGTGTGGTCTCCAGAACCAACTATCAGATCCGGATCCGGGGAAAGTCGAAGATTTTCCATATTAATCTCCTGCTGAAGTACGAGGAGAGACCCGGAGACAAAGCAGCTCACCTCATGGCAATGGCAGTCGCAGTGGAGACTGAAACGGGAACCAACGAGGGCAGGGAATATCCACTGGTACACTGCCACATGGCGTTTAGACAAAATGACGTCATCGGAATGGGCGATGAAAATCATATACGGAATTTCCCATTCAGACACTAAAGTGGACGTCAACAAAGGAATCCAAGGAGAATGTGGGGAACGTAATTAGACGGCAACGGGGACGCTTCGGGAGAGGACATCAGGACAGCGGTGTTTTCTATGGGCTCCGTGTTGGAGAGGATAGGATCTGGTTTGGTGCAATCTTCTTAGTGAGGGAGGAAATCGTCTGTTGTCTCACATTCATACAGTGATGGGACCGGGACAGGAATAACCCTTAGACAAGTTAAACGCGGCTGGTAAATCCTTGGGAAAAGAGCGACCTTCTTAAAGCAATGGCAGAATTCGGGAACTGAGTCTGTATAACTGTATAACCACCCGTCCCCGTCTTCAGGGGCAGGTTATAATATGGAATAGCGTTCTTTGTGGTTCTGCGAGAGCATGTAATAAATGCCTGAAATTGCCGTCGGCTGGTTTGCGTCTGTTTCATCACGGTGAGCGCTGTTTATTATGTTGTTGTTGAGTACGAGCAACTTTATGTCTTGGAGTTGAGATGCGTCGGCATGTGTCAAGACATACACCAGGAAACCTATAGGGATGTGCAAGTGAACCCTGACCTGACTTCCAAGGAGAGGGAAAAGATTACCCAGGTTCTCGAGTCTCATACGGAGATACTGACTGATAAACCAGGACGAACGAGGTAGGTTGAATTCGAGATGACCTTAACCACCCAAGAGCCTGTTCGCCAAAAGGTTTAACCAGTGCCATTCTCTAAAGAAAAGGCCCTGGAGGAGGATATACAGAAACTGCTGAAGGATGACGTGATTGCGCCATCCACATCCCCATACAATGCGGGGGTGGTTTTGTTGCGCAACCCAAGTGGAGAACACCGGTTGTGTATAGACTATCGACTCTTGAACAGTCACACTCACTTTCAGGTGGAACCTTTGCCGAATCCAACTCAGTTATTCGCTAGGCTCCATAAGACTAGGTACTTCTCAAAAGTGGATCTGAGTCGGGGTTATTATCAGATCCCGGTCAAATCAGAGGTTCGACCCCTGCTAGCTTTCAGTGCTCCCAGTGGACACTATGAATTCAAGGTCATGCCTTTTGGACTCAGCAATTCACCTAGTGTGTTTACTCACATGATGAGGACCTTGCTAGATCCCTTAAAGGATCAGTCTATTATCTCGTCCATGGATGATATACTGATTGCTAGTGACAGTATGGATGACCATTTGCAATCCTTGGAAATAGTTTTCAATAGGCTCAGGGAAGCAGAGCTTACCGCTCGCCCAACCAAGTGCCCGATTGGTTACCAGACTCTGGAATTTCTAGGTCAGACCATCACTCCAGGACTAATTGTCCCAGAGGAGAAGAACCTAGAAAAGATCAGACGTGCGCCAAGGCTAAACACGAAGAAGGATGTGCGATCGTTTCTCTCGTTGTGTGGGTTTTACCAAAAATTCATCCCGCATTTCACTGAACTGGGAACTCCATTAACGGATCCCTTGAAAAGGGGATCCCCGGATCAAATCGTATGGACACCTGAGTGCGAGAGTGCATACATTCAGTTGAAGGAGGTCTTGGTCAGCAAACCTGTTTTACAGCTCCCCGACCTTTCCAAACCATTTGTTTTGAGAACGGATGCGAGTGAGATTGGAATTGGGGCCGCCTTGTTACAGGAAGGGAAAGACGATGCTTCGGTTTTGAAACCAGTGGCATACGAAAGCAAGAAACTTCTCCCGGCTGAAAGGAATTATTCGACCGTTGAGAGGGAGTGTTTGTCTCTCGTATGGGTCGTGCAAAAATTTCAGCCCTATTTGTATGGAGTTCAGTTTCGGGTCCAGTCGGATCATCAACCCTTGATGTCCCTGGCCACTTCTCAGAAGCTCAACGCCCGTCTGATGCGGTGGTCGTTGCTGCTTCAGCCCTACCACTTTACAGTGGAGTATATACTGGGAAGGAAAATGTTAGAGCTGATTTCCTGTCTAGACACCCAGCTCCTGAAGAAAAGTAATAGATCATCTAGATCGAACCTCCAATGAGAAAGAGTTGATGCGGACTACTCTCTTCAGAGAGACCTATGTCACATAAAATCTTGGAGGTCGATCGATGACAGAATGTCGCACCATACGTCTACAAAAAGCCGGCATTCTTTAATGTGGGGTTGATCGAGGGAAGGCTATCGCGCTATACATCTGCAGGCGGCAGCCATCCTTTGATGTGGTAGACGGACTGTCTGGATGTAGGTCGGCAGGACCTTTTGTTGTAGGGACAAGAATTATCTAGATTACAGACCGGTAAGACTTTTTGAAGTACCGAGAGGATTTCCCAGATGAAAGGGACAACCAGCCAGTTGTTGACATTAAGTCGGAAACGGAGAGATAAAAATAGCTTCTAGACTGTCTAGTGTCTGGACAGTTTTGTGACGTCACTCAGACCCAGTATTAAAACCGGTGAGATAAACAACTTAGGGGAAGTCGACTAAATGTTGTGAAACAACTAAGACGTGTGTGTTATTCCGAGTTTGATTCTGGAGAGGGATTACAGTGTCTTCTGTCGATTTACATTGGCGGACATGTTACCTTCGTGTGATTTAGTAGTCCCAATTTTCAAACCGGAATAAATATATGGTAATTAATTAAATAAATCTACATTGGATTATTCTTAGGAATCGAGTGTAGTAATGTGCGTTGATAGAACGTATTATAAGAGCGTCGGCACCAGTAGCCTATCGCGTAGCTTAAACTAGCTGGTGTGAGATATCATTTAACTCAGTGAGTTAAGGGCAATGTAGTGGGATAATATTTAGGGAGATTGAGGATGGTTGGGGGATGGGGGATATGTCGAATGGTAGGATCTTCCAGTAGGGTATATACTGGGTTTCTGCCCTTTTCCTCTAGTCTTTCCTTGTCTTACCATGACTCAGACCGATGTGATGAGCTCCTCGGCCTTATGACAGAGGTTGGTTCTCTGTTATATATTTGAGTGCTGCCGTCGGCCTACACTCACCTAATAAAGGTCGGAATCGGGTTGCTCTCACCAGGTGTGTTCTCTCTTCAACAGATTCCACTAGGTTTACCAAGAAGCTAGAAGAAAAGTTATGACTTGAGTATTGAAGGCAGAGTTTACACAGAAGCTAGAAGAAAAGTCATGGCTCGAGCATTGAAGGCAGATTTTACTAAAAGACTTTTGCACTGGGCCCATAACCCAGAGGGTCTGCAGGAACCTGGCCTCTGCTGAGCAGGAAACGATGGTTATTTAAGTGTGTTTCCTGAGTGATAGTTTACATCACAGTAAAATCAAGACACTGACAATAACACCTGTAACAGGAACACTAGTAGATATAAATACCGGGAAAATTAACAGTGTGTGTTACAATTGGGGAATTCCTATCAACAGTTGAATACTAACATTGAGTTTTCCAAAGTGACAGTAACAGTATTTTTAGGATTCTCTGATCACAGAACCTTTATGAACAGAGTAGTTACACTGTGTGTGTTAGATTGATGATCAATATTGGACTGTTTGCCACTATTGATGACCAAGCATCCGGATTGTCCAAGAGCTATCGGAGGAAGTCGACACTTGGCCTGAGAGACACATCATTTGGGTGAGGTCTTCTGTCCGTCATATATGGTGCTGTTGTGTGGCCAGTACAGTGATGAAACAGATTTTGCTCCTGAGCTATTCGATCTGACTCTACATACATACTAGATTATACGACAGACATTCTACACATACACTTTGCACATACATGACACTTTTCTCTATTAAACTAATGTGTTGGTTTTGTGAGAGCCAGTGTTGTGTGGTGTGTTTTGGGAAAATAATGAGAGGGGGCTTGGCTCAGTAGTAAGAGAGAGAGAGAGAGAGAGAGAGAGAGAGAGAGAGAGAGAGAGAGAGAGATCCAGGGACTGACGGGGTGTTGTGGACAGAAAGCTGGGAGATCCTCAAGATATTAATATGGGGTTAAAAGAATGTCGGTGTTGATTCCCCTCACCCCCAGGGACGACACATAAATATAATATGACACACCCCTTCACCTTCGTCCTTGTATTAATGCCTTCTTGAAATAATCTTAAATCTCTCCCCCCCCCCAAGCCTAAAATTCCCCCATGGGGTGGGGGATTTCCCCACCAGTTGAGAACCACTGTTCTAGCGGGTGATCATTTAAACATAACATGGGATGGGCTGATGAGTGCCACGCACTCTTCCACATCATGTTGTTAGTAACTGCATCACTAGGAGACATCAACTCTGAGATCACATGCCAGTTCAGATCAGGTATCACCATCATTATAATGTGCCTTGCCTACTAGTATGGGCGATCATGTATCTCCACATTTTGCCATCTTCAACCGATTGTATCAGCTCATGTGCTGACACGTGTCCGTGCTATGACCCAAGATTGTCCAGAATTTTCTCTTGTTGTCTTCCTCTATCTCTCTTTCCTCAAGTCAGGCATATGATAGCCATGTATCCGTGTGGTATAGAAGGGGAGGGGGGCATATGGCTGAAGTCTTCCACGGGGTTCAGTAGAACAGTAGAACTACGACAGAACTCGCTGGCGTCGGAGGTGGGGTGCATACACAATAGAATCCAGTCCAATATGGTGGGTAGGCTGTTGAGCTGTGAATCTAACTAACTAACGATTAATACAATACCACAACCTTAACTTGTTCTAGTGCCTGTCACTTACATAACCATATCTCCATTACTCTCCTTCTTCTTCATGAAGAAGGCTTGGAGCAGACGTCGGCGATGTCCATGTGTCTCGACAGGTCAGTATATTGTCCATTTTTCTCAACTTGCCAAACATTGTCCTTGTTTCTCAACATGTTAGCTTATTGTCCATGTTTCTCAACATGTCAGCTTATTGTCTATGTTTCTCAACCTGTCAGCGTAATGTCCATGTGTCACATTTTGTCTGCGTATTGTCGCAGTTGCTCAACCTGTTAGCATATTGTCAATTTTTCTCAGCTTGTCAGAGTACTGTCCATGTTTCTTAACAAGTCAGCGTATTGTCGAAGTTTCTCACCTGTTAGTGTAGGGCCCATGTTTCTCAACCTGTCAGCGTGTTGTCCATGTTTCTTAACTTGTTAGCGTAATGTCCATGTTTCTCAACTTATCAACGTATCGCCATGTTCCACATGCATATAATAATGTAGGTTATATATGGCACTTCAATTAAACACATCCAGGTATAGACACGTGTCAACGATACACTATCTCCGGTCATCCACCCAGAAACTGACCATGACTGTTGGCGATCATTCGCCGCTATGCCTAGAAAGGCGTGTTTGTGGCTTCAGTCTTCGGCAATGTTTGACAAGTGGCTACATTTAGTTGACATGTATGTAGTATAACCTTGACAGAATGTGCCCGTCTGATTCCTGGTCTTCGTCTAGCTCCATAACAATATACAAGCTAAGGACTCTTCTGCTGGTCTTGAGGTGAGGTGTATAAATTGCTACCTTATATTTTCATAGATCGCTGGACACTAGATGGGTGTGTGGTCAGTATCACACCTGCCACCTTTACATATCCTCTGACACCAATTACCAGGTCGCATTGGGAGCTCGCGTCAATTGTAACAACAAAGACTCTCCTCAATGGTCATTGGAATACGAGGCCTTTGGGGGGGGGGGGGGAGGGCGAGAATGCTAGCCACTGCGCTACCGCCGCTCCCAGATAACTCTATATGTTGAAATGATAACATGTGGAAGACTTCTGAGGATCAGAATTCCTCCTCCCCCCCCCCCCCCCCCACCCCCCACCCATGTCGTGCTAGCTCCGCGGCAGAATTTATATCACTTTTTATCACTTAAATTAGAAACAAGGAAGAAATTAAGCATTTACTAGCAAATGCAAGAACTGATTTATTTGGTTGTTTCTGGATTTGAGATTTAAATATTGAGCACAACCTGCTACTGGCAACGCTGATCGTATTCTGGTATGAACCTAAGGCCTATCCACGTCAATGTGGAAGCACTAGACTTGAGTTTCGCTGTCATTTGAGCTCATCAGTAGTGCATATCCTTGACCGGACCCGGAAACAAACCCCGGATCACTGACGTGTGAAGCGTTTGTGTAACCATTAGACCACGCGGCACACGCTGGACGCGACCAAATTATCACAACAGAATATTACAACGTCACCCATAGTAGACCATAGTTCAGGATTTGCCCGATCGCCGTGACTGACATCCGTCAATGGACGTGGCCCCGAATGATCAGGTCTTCTCACTGGCAATAATAAAATTGATTTATTTCATATTGATATTAATATAACTGTCCTTCTATCTAACTTCCTTTATAAGAAGTGTTGTCCCACATGCAAGTGCAGAGATAGACTGTAGTTTGCCATGCAAGTAACTCGTGTCATTTCCTCAACACGTGACCGTTTCATTACCTTTCTGATGTAGCATGTATGTATATTCGCTTTCTTTGGTGTTGGGCTACCGCTCTTGCAAACTGTAATTATGTGTTCAAACTTTTCATTTTCAATTCAGTCATTGTGGTAATCCACACCTATCTGAAACTCCTGCTTGCTGGTTATCAATGTCTGTCGATTTAAATACTGTTAACAAAACGTAGCACGTATGCGACATGTACAACCAACACATCATGCTTCAACAAAATCGACATACAAGAATAATGTGGATGATACTATTTTATTGGAGATTATTTTTTTCTCATGGATAAAA